>JZKD02S1601060.1:53337-87577 GCA_000966675.3 Picea glauca
TCGTTGGAGTAATGCTTCGAATCTGGTATGAAATTCCCGAATAGATTCATTCTCATGCTTGGCAAGGATATTTAGTCGGGTGAGTAGGATGTTCGACTTTTATTTGATACTCCACCTTCTGAGGAAGATTTTCTCAAGTTTATCCATGGTTTTTATGCTTCCATCAGGAAGGCCAAGATACCAACGTCTTACAGCATCATAAAGGGTAGCAGAGAATAACTTCATAACTAAGTCCTCAGCATCATCACTAATGGAGTGAAGCTGAAAAAATGCCCAAAAGTTACTCATATGATCTTCGACACTAGTGGCATCAGTGCTGGTAAACTTAGGCAACCACTTTTTATATTTGGGTGGAATTTGCCTAGGGTATCCAGGTATGGCTGACATGTCTAATGGATTGAACAAAGTAGATGACCATTGTCTTTGATACTTGATTGGGTTTGTAGTACCGGTCTGAGAAGTAGACATGTTTAAAGGAAATCTCTTTCCAAAAAGTGACTTGACAACAGGTGAATTTGTAGGAGGCTTCCTTCTGAAAGCTAAAGGAGGATTATTGAATCTCCTTTTGGTTTGTGGAGTCACGAGATAGTTTTCCTAAAACTATCAAAGAATAGGGGAATAAAGTCTTTGTGGAGTCGCCAGGTAAGCTTGTAAGAGAAAGGTCTTTGAGGCAAGGCTTACCAAAAGATTTTTCGTTGAGGAAGATTGACTCAGTGTTCCCTGGCAACGGTGCCAAAATGTTATCGCACAATTTGTAGTTTAGGTCACAGGCTAAAGGATAGAGGACAAACTGGCATAACAGGAACCTTCCTCACCCAATGTCACCTCGATGGGGAGGTTATTTCTATTTAGGGAGGTTAGCCCAGGGGAGATGTCCTCGGTAACCTGGGGTTTGAAGAGGCAAAGGATACAAGGTTAAGTTTTAAGATTTCCCTCCTCGGAGGTTACCACCAGTATCAGATAGTCCGACTAATCAGCCAATAAAAGAAGTGTAGGCCCTATTGAAAACACCTGCCCGAAACAAGACAATAGCAACACAATATATATATTTGTAGGCTATAACTCAAAGGGTTAGTAATTCTTTAACTATCTTATTTTATTCAATAAGCAATGTAATAAATACAAGATGAAGTCAACTCTCTATTAATTAGCCTATGAGAGATCATCAATTCATCAATATCTACCAAGATGACCAAGCCAACACTGTATCCAATCAATAACTTGTTCAATAAATGCTTTACGTCATCACTTAATTGCTTATATTATACCTTTGTTGCGTCAAGGTGAGATATTCAACTATGAAACTAGCCTTTATTTTGTTAGCAAATGTTAGTTAGGGTTTTAAATGTAGGGTTTTAAAGGTATTTTTTGTACACTAGAGGCTCAACATTGGAGATCTAACCAGTGCCTTAGGGTATATTGAGCCAAAAGTAAGGGCACAAGGTCTCAGGAGGATGAAAACTTAGAGACTGGAAGGTAGGGTTCTATGGTGCTGCAAAGGTAGGGCCCTAGAATCAAAACCCTAGGGGAAAGAGGCTCACTCTAGTGTTGCTTAAGAAAGGCCTCATGTTCTTTCCTCCTCTAAATAAACTTGGCAAAACAACTATCTCAAAGTATAAATTTAAGGGAGAAAGTGTTGCAATGGCAAGGCCTTCAAATCCTAAAAGGTGAAACCCTAGGTGTAGTCAATCTAGGCCTAGGACATCTCCTCTTTTCAACCTATAACTTCAATGCTAGCTCAAAAAAATGAAGACAAGTGTAGCAACGACTAGGCTATATATTCTTTCTTCAATGGCTAAAAACTATTTCTCAACAAGGGGACATGTAACAATGACCTACTTCTGTGCTTGTTACCTAGGGTTTTAAATCAGCAATATAATAAGCAAATGTAAGAAAATATACCTACAACCATTCATTTAAGAAGTTTTGCATGAAAATTCACTTACATGTCATGAAGAAAGCATAAGCAAACCCTAGTTGTAAACCTTCCTTGAGAGAAATGCCATAAATGCCAAGAAAAATCCTCCAAGAACAAGTGTGCCTCACTTAAACACCAAATTTACCCTAGCAGGGTGCAAGAAATCAGATCTCACAAGAGAGTGAGTTGTGTTATGTCCAAATGAGGGAAAAACATCCTCAATATATATCATTCCATGACCTATAATTTACAAAATAGGTCATTAAAACAGCCGACAAGGATGACTACAAAAATTACATTGTTTTTACATTAACTGCTAAGTAAAAGACACAAAATGACCAAAAGGTGAGACGTCAAGCCTTTCTGAGGGAGACGTTGGCCCCTTTTGGGCTAGTCCAGCATCCAAAAGTCAGGTGTTAGCCCTTCTAGGGCTCCTTCAAGCTGCCACACGTGCCAGTAATCCATCAAAATAGCACACGCTCAATGTGATGTTTAGATCTCCTGGGTGACGTCCTGTCCATCAAGAGGAAAATGTTCCATCTGAAGTGGGTCATCCCCCCTAGGCTGGGCTTAGCCAAAGTGTTCTGGGTGGAACTTCCTTCTTTTCTTCGTGTGCAAATGATCATCATATCATTTTCCTATCTCTGCACTGATGGGATCCCAACAACCATCTGATGGGATCTTCAACCCCATGGAGGTCCGAGCTAATCATCTCACCATGTGTACCGGTCCACTGGTACCTGTCCATCGGGCATGGTCCTGCACACCAAAAACTTCACCCACCATGGTCTCATTAGTCCTCGAGATCATAGCAATGTCAATCATATTTCATCATTAATTTCATCAAATACATGCATAAAACCCCTAGCATATCCTCTAATAGCTCAAAGATATTACATTGATCTACTATATAAAGTTGAATAAAAAGACAAGATGACCTATTGGGCCAATATAAATAAGAAGAGGAAAGTTTCCAAAGGACATCATTCAAGCCATGTAACATGAGGTGGTATGGTCTAAGGATGTCCTATCATAGTGAATACCAGGGGTAGGTATTGTCCGTGGATGCCTTTGTAAGAGGTGAGTTGTACCTGTCATGGATGCAGTTCTTTCCAAGCCCTTTATTTCTTTTGTTCTTTCTTTTATTTATTACTTTTTCTTTCTTTTTTGCTTCAAGGTCTGACCAGAGGACACTGCCTTGGCATGGTGACCAGAGCTGAAAGTGTTACCCACGAGTATTTTCACAAAAATGATAAGGCTGGCTCGTGATGAGACCCCCTTTCCCTTGGCCATGCAACCAAGGGTCATTGCCCTGGCGTGGTAACCAGATAATGGCAATGTCATACTGCTAGATACCTATGAACATAATGGGTCGGCTCGTGATGAGACCTCCCATACTCTTGGTTAGGTCTTGTTTTATTATTTTCTCCAGGTCCCTTTTGTTTCTTATCGAGAGGCCTTTTATTTCCTTCTCGGGGATCCCTAGGTGAGGCATCTCTAGGTTTTATTTCCTATGGATTTTATCTTTTACCAGCTGCTTTTACCTCCTGGGCCTTTGGCCCCTTCTTCCCACAGGACAAAGTGTAACCCCTCAAATAGGTCATCCTAATTCCCGAACTAGTGGAATGGGATGGATGTAAGGGAGATAAGATGTAAAATGATAATGGTGGGAGAGGACGATGGCTCTTCAAATCCTCCATTGTGGCTAACCAAAATCTATGGGTATAAGCTTGCTAGGTCACCCTGTTAATCCCCCCAACAATGGTCAACTGGATTAGTGTAAGATCCAAGAAATTGTCAGAAATGTAAGGAACCTGATGCATATATCTGAAAGTTACAATGATCAAACATGACACATACCATGATACCTAGACCAATTACCTCATGGAGCAAGAGTCTTCTCAGATGCAAGTCCAATACCGATGGTGATGTATGTTGTTGCTACTGACAGGACAAATCTAATGAAGAAGAAGAAGGATGGGCCCTCCAGGGCCATGCTCAGGTCAATCCTGCTCTTGGTACTCCATGTCTAGTACATGTGGGTCTTGAGACATGATCTGCTAGTTATCCCTAGAAATTAGGGATAACAAGTTGTTATTTGAGTGAGAACCTGGGGCAAAGTATTTCCTGTTGTCTATGAGCCTATAGCCTGGTTAGGAAACCGTTTACCCAGGTGGAGTTTAGTCCAAGCTCAGGGGTGACTCATTGTTGATAGTAATTAACAGTGTATTCTAAGGCTGGGAGGTTCCTGGACGATTTGCACACAGTTGGTGACAATCTTTCCAAGATAGGTACCAATCGTGTGATAAATTTACATGCTGCATTGTTTTTTACGTGCTTCTGTTAGAGTTTATCATATGTGTGATTATAACTATCTATATGTTTATGGGTATTTCCCTGAATATGCTG
The DNA here is from genome assembly GCA_000966675.3 of Picea glauca. Classification (NCBI taxonomy): domain Eukaryota; kingdom Viridiplantae; phylum Streptophyta; class Pinopsida; order Pinales; family Pinaceae; genus Picea; species Picea glauca. The sequence continues at coordinate 57,665 of JZKD02S1601060.1, forward strand.
CATGTCTGTGTTTGCTGTTATTTCAGTATGAAGTCGTATATTTATAGAATGTAATTGTTTGTTTACATTTATATGTAAAGCTTCCGCAAGAGTGTTGTATGTATATGTTAGAATTGCATGCAGTTTGAAGAGAAAATTTATGTGGCATAGCTCAATTGAATACTGGGTATGGTACAGTATGTTTCATAGTGAGAGAATGAAAGTGTTCCGTTCTGTAGCATGGCCCAACCATGGGTGCTTGGGATGTTACAATATGGTATCAGAGCTTCAGTTCCAACACTGAGCCTGGATGAGCCGAAAAATTTCAATTGAAGTGAATATTCACAGAAGATTAATTTCAAAGCGACCAAATGTCCACGGTCAATTTTTGTACTGTGAAAAACCTGTTGGTGTGCAGGTGTGCACGGTAAATTGTGGCGTCGCGCGAAAGATTATTGTGTGTGGATACACATGCTAAATTTAGTATTGCATGATGAGCGTACACATAGTAATGTGCACGTGGTGTGTGCAATATTGCAAAACAAAGTATGAGTATAAGTTGTCTCACGATAGTGCAGTCAATGGTGTGCACAGATTATTGTGCATGGTGGGGGCATATTGAACTTTGTCATGGTGCAATGCATAGAGATAAATGCATGTGGAATATCAGTGCATGATTCAAAAACTGTGTGCAATGGGTATCATGCAAGAGCCAAAACTATGTGCAGTAGATACTGGCTCGCAACGCAAAAATAGTGCGCACAAGTTAATTGGCATGACAAATAATAAAGGCATAGTGGGTATAGGTGCGCGAAAGCATGATTTACCTTGTGGTGTTGCCGTGCACAATAAATATAGGTGTACAAGTTGAATTTTTGGGCACATGAAGTCATTTGGAAGGCGAGGAGTCTGAGTTAATAGAAAATTTTCATGGTATTAGATGAAAAAGAAACACACAATTGCATTGGAGCATTATTTAAAATGAATTCAGAGTTGGTTTGAGAATAAATAAATATAGCCTAAATTGCTAAGCAGAGAGCATGTCAATGATGAATTTTGAGTTTTATATTCCTCCAATTCAGATAAATGGAAGTGAAATATAATATTACAAGAAAAGCATAGTATGAAAGAAAACAAGACTCATATCACCACTAGTAAGAATCTTGTAATAAACAGTCCAAAATCTGCTTCTGCATTTATATAATTGTATTAATCCCAAAATTTCAAAAAAGGAATGATAACAGTTATCCTATGGTAAAGTGACCATTTAAGAACATTCCTATCATCTCCAAGGCCCTTACCTATACTACCATCTGACCAAAAATTGCTAAAATGTACTTTTATTCGATGACTCATTTTAGCTTAGCGATTCTCCTTTAAAGAATCTAACCAGACCAGTTGATTCTCTCCAACACTTTCAGTCATTTCAGCGATGATTTCTTTCTTCTGTGATTTATCTGTTTCTTCTTAACAACTGGTCTATTGATGATCAGATCCCTCATAACAGGATTCATGCTGGCTTCCAATTTAGAGTCAGTGGCAGGTTCTGTGTGAAACTTAGTCGCTAGTATATGCACGATTATCTTTTCCTTCTTACTCGAAGGAAAATCTACCATGTTTCTTGATGAACTAGTCTCACTGGATATAGCTTTGTCCATGTACCTAAATTTCATGGAAATTGAAATTCTTTTACAAAGATCAGAAGGTCGAACAATTTGAATATTACTCCGTTTATGGAAAATATGATGCCTCCATACTTGAGAATTGGTAGTTATAGAGTCCCAATCATGAATCACAATCAGACTTACATACAAATACAATTGGTTTCCATGCATGATTAATCCATTTCAAATTATTATATTTTGAGTTTGTTATATGGCAGCGTTCACTTGACATCATACAACTGTGAAGTACCGAACGAGTGAACGAGGTGATCTGACTAGACATCACCCGCTCCACGAGTGGTGGTTTTGACATATTGAAGCATGTGACATCAAGACTTTGGAAAAAGTGGTTTCAACAAACTGCCTTTCACCCCAATGTATATCAAGACTTGGGTCTTATCTATAATTGTCATGGTGATAACACCAAGAAATCAGAAGAGATAATTCTGATGTGTATATTGAACCAAAATGGTTCATATTTTTTCATGAATTGTTGAATTAGTTAGCTTGATAAGTTTTGATGGCTACACATTTTGCAGAATTAACAACAACTAGATCAGATTAGAATAGTGTAGATTATATAGGAATGGAATCTAGGCACAGGAGAATTACAGCCAACAAGATGAGAGTAGAAGGATAGATTTCCATTTGGGCATTAAAGGAACAAACTCCAATGGACATGGATAAGAAAGGAATGAAAACACGAATATGGCAGAGACCATTAAAAATTTGCAGAAGGATGTCCAAATCCATAAGGATGATAATGAAAGGCTTATGAGAGCCAAGGAGTAGCAAGATGACTTCAACATAACATTATTGGAGGGCTTGAATAGAATACAAAAGAAATTGGATAAGGAGAGTAGCTCAAGAAAATATGGAAGTCACAATCTTTCGGATGAGAAAAGAAAAGAAAGAAGTGTTAGCAGACACCACCATCACTCCCCAAGGAATTCCAATAAGAGATCTAGAAGCAGCTCAAGTCTATCCCCTGTCAGAAGGCATAAGAGGTATGGGGTGGATGAGCTACGAGGTGAAATGAACAAATAAAACCTATTACATTTGATGGTGAGCACAAGAAGGATGAAGATGTAGAAACGTGGTTGTTGGGCATGAGAAAGTATTTTCAATTTCATAATTATTCTTCTCATGCATAAGGTAGAATTGATATCTATAAACTCAAGGGAAAGGCATCCATGTGGTGGGATCAGCTTGTGCAGGTGCAACACATTAAGGAGAAAAATGTTACTTGGAGGTAATTCAAGAAGTATTTTGAGAATAAATACTTGACTAAGAGATACTATGACAAGAAAATGAAAGAGTTTCAAGAAAATGATTGGAAGTATGACCATAGATGAATATGAGAGAAGGTTTCTAGAACTGCTGAAGTATGTCTCTTTCATCAAGGATGAGACATTCAAAGGTATTTGAGTGGATTTCCATCATTCATCAGTGAAAAAATACAATATGATGAACCCAAGACATTGGAAGAGACCATAAGGTGAGCTAAATTCCTATATGATCAGCAGAAAGCAAGGCTATCTTTCCAAAAGGCTTGGGAAGACAAAACTAAATTCAAGATGGATCGGAGGAAGAAGGGAGCTAAGCCACCATTCTTAAAAACTAATCCATAGGGACAACAAAACTCTAAAGAACCTAGACTGATTGACATAGGGAGTCAAAGGCCAAGGCAACCACCTATTCAATGTTGGGGTTGTAAAGGAGATCATAGGCTCAAAGATCATCCTCACAGAAGTGAAAAAGGAAGGGTTGTTCACAATCTACAACAAGATGAAACAGTGGAGGACATGGGCATAAATGTGCTGAGGATCTATGCAGCTCTGGACAATAAGCAAGCAAAGTATCAGTCCCACATGATTGAAGTGGAAGGTATGATCAACAAAAAAACCATTTCTATTTTAATTTATTCAGGAGCTATTCATAGTTATATAGACCCCAAGATGGTGGAAATTTTGCAATTGTCAAGAAGAAAGCATGGGAAATCTTGGTTGGTGCAGCTGGCTATAGGAGCTAGAAGAAAAGCTAATGAGATGGTTAAGTCATGCCTCATGGACATGAATGGAATGAACACCAAGGCAGATTTGAACATATTTCCTTTAGGTTCCTATGACTCTCTAATTGGGATGGAATGGTTGGACCAAAATCACGCTCTCCTGGATTGTCATAACAAAGCATTGAATGGCTTGGATGAGGAAGGGAAACTAAGTAAAGTGCAGGGAATTTCTAGAGCAGTAACCATTAGAGAAATTTCAGCATTGCAGCTAAAGAAATGTTACAGGAAAGGGTGTCAAATATTTGCATCTCATATGGAAGAGACACCTAAAGATAAGGTGCCAAATTTGGAATATTATGCAGTCCTGAAAGAATTTGAAGATGTGTTCAAAGAATTACCAGGACTACCCCCAAAGAGAGACATTGATTTCTCTATAAATCTAATGCCTGGAGAAGATCCAGTGTCAAAGATTCCTTACAGAATGAGTACACCAGAATTGAAGGAGTTGCAAATGCATCTTGAAGAACTTCTGAGAAGAGGTATATACACCCAAGTGTGTCACCTTGGGGTGCCCTAGTCTTGTTTGTGAAAAATAAATATGGAACATTAATATTGTGCATTAACTTCAGACAGTTGAATAAAGTGACTATTAAGAACAAGTATCCTCTGCCAAGGATTGATGATCTCTTTGATCAATTGAAGGATGCAAAGATATTTTCAAAGATATATCTCAGATTAGGATACCATCAGTGAAGGATTAAAGAATAAGATATCAACAATATCGCCTTCAGGACAAGGTATGGTCGTTATGAGTTCACAGTGGTGCCATTTGGGTTGTCAAATGCACCAGTTCTTTTCATGTGCTTAATGAATGGTGTTTTCCGAGAATATTTAGACAAGTTTTTCATTGTCTTTTTGGATGACATTCTTATATATTCTAAGTTAGAGGAAGAACATGAACATCATTTGAGGATGGTGTTGCAAGTATTAAGGGAGCATCAGTTGTATTCCAAATTGAGAAAGTGCTCATTTTATCAGAAACAAATTCATTATTTGGGGTGTTATCCCCAATTTCTAGGGATAACTAGGAGATCATGTCTCGAGGCCCATAGGTCCTAGACATGGAGTACTGAGAGCAGGATTGACCTGAGCATGGCCCTGGAGGGCCCATCCTTTTCTTCTTTCGTCAGATTCATCTTGTCAGCAGCAACAACATCCATCGCCATCAACTTGGTCTTATATCAGAGAAGGCTCTCGCTCCATGAGGTAATTGGTCCAGGTATCATGGTACGTGTCACTTTTGATCATTATAACCTTCGAATATATGCATCTGGCCCCTTTTATTTTTGACGACTGCTTGGATCTTACATTAACCCACTTGACAATTTTTGGGGAGATTGACGGGGTGTCCTAGCAAGCTTGTACCCATGGGTTTTGGTTTTCCACTGGGGGGATTTCTGAAGAGCCATCATCCTCTCCTGCCATACCACAACATTTTCATCTTATCTCCCACTCATTTATCCCATTCCCCTTGTCTGGGCATTGGATTGACCTGTTTGTAGGGTTGCACCTTATCTCGTGGGAAGAAGGGGCTAAAGGCCCAGAAGGTAAAAGCAGTTGGTAAAAGATAAAATCCTAGAAATAAAACCTTGAGATGCTTTGCCCAAGGATCCCTGAGAAGGCAATAAAAGGCATCTCAGTAAGAAACAAGAGGGACCTGCAAAAATAACAAACAATACCTAGTCAATAGGATAGGGGGTCTCATCACGAGCCATCCTATTATGTTCATGGGTACCTAACAACATGAAATTGCCACCATCTGGTTACCATGCCAGGGCAGTGACCTTTGGTTGCATGGCCAAGGGAAAGGGGGTCTCATCACGAGCCAACCTTATCATCTCTGTGAAAGTACTTGTGGGTAACACTATCAACTTTGGTCACCATACCAAGGTAGTGTGCTCTGGTTAGCCCTTGAATTAAAAGAAAAAGAAGAAGAAAAAACAAATAAAGAAAAGAATAAAGGAAAGAAAGGGCTTGGAAAAAATTGCATCCATGACAGGTAAAACTCACCTTCTACAAAGGCACCCACAGGTAATATCATGCATCACTGGCTCTCACTCCACCCATATGTCTGGACATCCCTTAGACACATCACCTCATTTACATGGCTTGGATGAAACCCCTTGGAAACTTTCCTTTCCTTATGGATACTAGCCCAATAGGGTGTCTTGTCCTTGTTCTCAACCTTGTATTGTAGGTTTTTGTATTGTCTTTGAGCTATTGAATGATATAGCAGGGTTTTTATGCATATGTTTGATAATATTAATGATGAAATGTGATTAACATTGCTATGGTCCCTTTGACTAATGAGCCCATGGAGGGCGTAGTTTTTGATGTGTAGGACCATGCCCGATGGACAGGTACCATTTGGACCGGTACACATGGGGAGATGATTAGTTTGGACCTCCATGGGGATGAAGAGCCTATCAGATGGTTGTTGATACCCTATCATAGGGGAATAGACTAGACAGTGTTTGACTGAGGTTTTGCACCAGAGAAGAAGAGGACATTTCACCAGAGGCACTTTGGCAGAGCCTGACCTAGGGGGAATGACCCCTATTCAGTTGAACGTTGGCCTTGGAAGGCTCAGAGTGTCCCCATCCTTTCCATGATGTCATCTAGCTTCATGGTCATTCTTGGAGGCAGACTGGGCAGCAGTGGCATGTGTGGCATGTTGGAGAGGCCCCTTGGGGCTCAACATTTTTCTCCTGGATGCCTCATCTACCCTAAAAGGGGCTAGCGCTTCCCTTGAAGGGGATTTTTACCTTTATTACAGCTTAGTTAGGGTTTTAATTTGACATTTTAATGTACAAAAAGTATGATTTTGGTTTAAAGCCTTGTCAGCTATTTTTAATGACCTAAAATTAATTAAAGGTCATTGATACAGTATATATTGATTAGTTTTATCCTCATTTTGACATAACTCATCACTCACTCTCCTAGTGAGGTCTGATTTTTGTGCCCTATTAGGGTTATTGGATATTTTGAGGAAGGCACACTTGTTTGGAGAGGATACTTTTGGCAATTTATGGTGTTTTTCTTGAAGGAAGGTTTACAACTAGGGTTTGCATGCTATTTTCTTAGTGATTTGTAAGTATTTTTCTGCAAAACTTCTTGATTGAATGGTTGTAGTTTAATTTCTTGCATTTATTTATAAATATTGTTGAATCAAAACCGTAGGGGACAAACACACAAGTAGGTCATTGTCTCATGTCCCCTGATAGAAAAACCTTTTAGCCATTGAGAAAGAAAGAAGAGAGCTTAGCCATTGCTACACTCTTTCTTTCTTCTTCCCTTAAGCTAGTCGTACCTTTAAACTTTAAGAGGAAGAGGACATCCCAGGCCTAGGTTATCTACACCTAGGGCCATTTTTCTTTTAGGGTTTGATGAAAAATCCTTTCCTTTGCAACACTCCCTCTTTAAAATCTCTTGTCTTGATTTTAATTATCTTTGATCTAGTTGATTGCCAGGAAGGAGGAGAGAGCATGAGGCCTTGCTTAAGAAACACTGGAGTGAGCCTCTCTCCCCTAGGGTTGTGTCTTTCAAGCCTTGTTATTGCAGCACCTTGAAATCTTTCCCTCTTATCTTTTGAATCTCTTCCCATTCAACTTGTGCATCCTTCACCTTTTGACTCCATAACCCTAGGCACTGATATTTAGCCTCCAACGTTGAAGTGAAAGTGATTGAAACAACTCTCAAACTCTTATAAATTGAAACCCTAACTAACTGCTAACCCTGAAAAAGATGACATCATCCTTGGTTATTCCATCTTGATGCAACAAGTTCTCTTTATAGGCATTTAGATGATGGTTTAAAGCATTTATTGAATAAGGGATTGATTGGATACACTGATTGCTACATCATCTTGGTATTTATTGATGAATTGATATTATTTTATCGTTGTATTAATAAACATTGATCTCGTCAATATCTATTGCTTATATATTGATATCAGATAGTTATATGAAGTACTAACCCTTTGAATCATAGCCTACATGTATTAGCCTATTGTTGCTTTATTCCAGGCAGGTCTTCTCATTTGGGCCTACACTTCATTATTGGTTGTTTAGCGCGACTATCTACTCTTGGTGGTGACTTGTGAAGAGGGAATTTCACTTTGACCTTTCTACCTTAGCCTCTTCAAAACTCTAGGTTATTGGGGACATCTCCCCTGGGCCTAACCTCCCTAAAGAGAAATAACCCCCCCATCATGGTGACATTGGGTGGATTAGGTTCCTGTTACACTAGTTTGGCCTCTATCTTCTAGCATTTTGACCTAGCTACAAACAATGCGATAACATGGGGCATATCGTTTCAAAGGATGGGATAGAAGTGGATCCTGAGAAGATAAAAGCCATTAGAGAATGGTAAGTGCCAAGAAATGTGACAGAGGTAAGATCATTAATGGGTCTTGCAGGCTACTACAAACGATTTATTGAAGGATTCTCAAATATTTCACACCCAATCACTTCATTGCAAAGAAAGGGTGTGAAGTTTCAGTGTAAATTGGATTGCGAAAAGAGTTTCCAACACTTGAAACAACTATTAACAAGTGCTCCAATACTAAGGATTGTAGACCCAAATGAAGACTTCATTGTATGCACAGATGCATGTAATGAAGGACTTGGTGGAGTCCTCAGTCAAAATGGGTTTGTTATATGTTATGAATCAAGGAAGTTGAAGGATAATGAAAGAAACTATGCCACTCATGATTTGGAGTTGGAATCCATAGTGCATACCTTGAGGAAATGGAGACACTACCTCATGGGGAAGAGGTTTGAGCTAGGAACAGACCACAATGGTCTGAAATATTTATTTGATCAACCAAATCTAAATGTTAGGCAAAGCAGATGGTTAGAATTTCTAAGCAAATATGACTTTGATATAAAGTATATCAAGGGGAAAGAGAATAAATTGGTTGATGCACTTAGCAGGAGGGTGCATGAACTACATGTTATAGCCATTAGCATGTATCAGACCGATATTAAACAAAAAATTATAGAGGCTACAAATGTAGATCTGCAATACAGAGAATTGGTAGCAAAGCTACAATAGGGTAAGATACCACAAAAGGTGGATATTTATAATTTGGGAATAGATGGAATATTGTTGCACAAGAACATAATTTTTGTTCCAAACGTCCAGGACTTGAAATGTACAATTTTTCATGAAATGCATAATTTCCCTTATGCAGGGCACCCTGGATATCATAAAACCATGGCAGCGATCAAGAGCCATTACTTTTGGCCAGGTATGAAGAGAGATATTGTTGAATACATCGCTAGATGTATGGAATGCAAGAAAATTAAATTTGAGCATAGGCACCCAACAGGGTTGCTACAACCTTTTCCCATTCCTGAATGGAAGTGGGAAGTGGTGACAATGGATTTTATTACGAAATTTCCCAGAATAAGAAAGATGCATGATTCGATCATGGTGGTAGTGGACAAGCTTACAAAAGCTGCCCATTTTATTCCACTGAAAACTACTCATAAGGCAGCAGATGTTGTTGATATTTTCATGAGGGAAGTGGCACGATTGCAAGGAATTCCTAAAACAATTGTGTCCAACAGAGACCCAAAATTCACCTTGAATTTCTAGAAAGGATTTTTCAAAGGATTCAGAACGAATTTGAACTTTAGTGTAGCTTATCATCCTGAGTCTGATGGATAGATAGAGAGGGTGAACAGAGTGATAGAAGACATACTGAGAATGTATGTGATGGAAAAACCATTGAAATGGGAGGACTACCTACACTTGTGACGTAGAGTGCACCAACCACGGGCACGTCCACTCACACAGGACCTTCCTCTCTTCTCGGCCCGAAGAACTCAAAGGTTCTCCTAATCCCCTATCGAGAATCTTCCTACCCACAGATTCTCTTCGTCGCACGATCCCCTTCCTTAAATTCTCGGAGGATCAGAAGTCACAACTTTGCAAGTCCAACATTCGAGCACTACACCCTCGGATCCCCAAGATCTGATATGTCAGTCAACTCACTGACTTTTCCCTGAGGGATTTCTCTACTCGCAACCTCACTGCTCGTGATACCAAACTTTTGGTTCTCCAACCTCTGATACCCGAGGCACCGAAACTCCGATGCGCACATGTGACTTGACCCATCCACACCCATCACTTCTATCGGGACTTCCGCACTATTGTGATCTCGCTCCCTCGTGACTTCACTACTCGCGAGGTTGAATAACTTCCACGTCGACTTACAATGTCTGAGATGCCGAAACTCGTGACCTCACTTCCTCGCGACTTCGCGATTTCTGTGATCAAGTTCTCAAGCCTTTTCTCGCGAGGCTCTGATGCATGATCCCACGTGCGGATCCAACGGTCCTCTAATGATCCCGAACCAACAACTATCTCCTTCTCGCGCTACTCGCATCCTCACGACTTGTAGTACCCAGCACTTGGGCTTCCTCCCTGCGAACTCCCGAGTTTGCGAGATCTCTCAATCTCTGACACCTATCCTCTTCAAATGGACAACTCACAGCCTCCTCACCACTTCGCTGCTTCATGTCCTTGCGCCTCATGAATTTTAACACCAATTTGTCAACCCTTCCACTTACGAGTTCCCGAGATGCGAGGTGCCACCTGTCCACTTTCCAACTCCTGTGAATTCCACACTATCCTCGAAGTAGTCGAGATATTGATTATCATAACATCGTGACTCTCCCTGCCAAACTTAGGACTCTTTCCTCACGAGGTCCCAAGAGGCGATCTCGTGAACAATCCAACGGCCCTGACTAACTTTGATCAACAGTGATGCCCCTCCTAAACTTTGAATCCTCTCCACACCTGCACTGTAACTACCTTGCACCTCTGGGAGATCCAATGGCTCTCGGAACTTCATGAAATCTCTTCCAAAGATTTCGTTCGTCCATTCTCCCCTTGAGGATTCTGCAAAATAAAGAAGTGTCTCTCCACGAGACTCATTTTCTCGCTCGCCAACCTGCGAATCCTTCCTCCGACTTCCAACGACAGCTTCCCTGCACTTAGCCTTCAGTGAGTTCAAAGGTCTATTCCTTATGAGCTTTTTCTCGACTTCTCAAGTCCTTAAGAGAACTTCTTGCGCGCACTCCTTGCGGCAAATCTTCCACAGCGTCTAAATATTGAAGTCACTCGACTCTGCGCACTCCTACAGCAACAGTCTCCCAAAGATTCTGCTCAGAATCATAAATCTGAGGCTTAGCTCAGCCTGTGCACTCCTTGCACGACTCGTATAACCCAATTTCACCCTTGGTTGTATGAGAACAAGAGTTAACTCTCTCAACCTTCTTTCAACGCACTCCTTGCGGACGACTTTGACTACACTCCTTACAGGAATCCTCACTCAAAAGAGGAACAATTGTAACTCACCTGACTTCCCCTTAGATTTCAATATCGATGCATGAAATCATACACACATCATGATAACAAATGCATAACAGAAAGTAATTCTCATAAGTAGAGCACTCAACACACACACACACAGAGAATAACATAACAGCCATGAATCTGAATCAACTTCTTCTATTAATTCCATATCTGTACATGGGTGTTCTCCTATAGTTCTCTGCTTCTCTCCTATGCTTTATATTCTTCTTACTCTTCCTGTTTCTATCAACAACTGCTACCATGATACAATGAGGGTGTCTATATCCATTTTCCCTCCTGTGCTCTAAAACTGTCTAATCTAAGAATTCAATTCTATCTACCTGCAACTACTACTATAAATGCCTCTGTCTATCTCAGACGAGAGCATATGGCTCGAGGTCTGATTACATTTTTACCAAGGCACCAAATTAAATGATCTCATTTATGTTTAATGCATCAACTTTAAGGGAAAGTTTAAAAATTCAAAAACTTGCGCTGGACGTCTTCCAGCTGTCTTCTGCTTCCACGTTGGTTTTTCTTGTCGTGAGGGATGCTCCTGCATCATACTCCCTAGCTTGAAAATTTGCATGGGCTCCTATCCATGAGCTCCTGTACAGTATGTCCATGCTTCCAAATCTCTACTTTAGTCTCCCAGCTGGCATCTTCAACTGGATGTCCTTTCCACTTGACCAAATATTCAAAATATTCTTTCCTTCTAGTTTTCTTACCCACTCGTTTATTCAGTATCTGCTCCATCTGTGGCTTCTCTGCAACTGGCATCTTCTTTTGCCACTGGATCTCTGGTTGATCATAACTTTCTACTCCTGCTTCATCATCTTTATATGGATATAAATCCGAAACATTAAATATTGGAGATATTCCAATCCCATCTGGTAACTCAATTTTATAATCATTCTGTCCCATTTTCTTCAAGACCTTGCATGGCCCAATTTTCTTTATCTTCAGCTTGTTGTATGTTCCTCTCAGGAACCTTTCTTTCCTCAAATGCACCAGAACTAGATCATCAAATTCAAACTGAAGTTGTCTCCTATGCTGATCTGCTCTGCATTTGTACTCCTGACTTGACTTCAACAGTCACTCCTTCACCTGGCTGTGAAGTTCCTTCATCACTTCAGCGAATTCTCCTACACTAGCACTGCTAGTATCAGTCTGTTCTGAATCACTCAATTCAAAAACTCCTCTCGGCTGCATTCCATATACAATCTGGAATGGACTTTTTTCTGTGCTCCTATTCACTGAATCATTGTATGCGAAATCTGCTTGCGGTAATATGCTATCCCAGCTGCTATGGTGCTCTGTCACCAAGCTCCTCAACAAGTCTCCCAGACTTCTGTTGACCACTTCTATTTGTCCATCCGTCTAAGGATGATAAGCAGAACTAAACATCAAGTTAGTTCCCAACTTCTTCCATAATGTCCTCCAGAAATGCCCTATGAATTTTGTGTCCCTGTCCGAAACTATGATTTTCAGAAATCCATGAAGTCGAACAATCTCCTTGAAAAACAAATTTGCGATGTGAGTTGCATCGCTGGTCTTCTAGCATGGGATAAAATGTGCCATCTTAGAAAACCTGTCAACTACCACAAAGATTGAATCAACACCTCTTTGTGTCCTCGGCAAACCCAACATGAAATCCATGCTAATTTCATCCCATGGCTTGTCAAGTATGGGTAATGGTTGATAAAAACCCGCATTCTGTTTCCTTCCTTTTCAATGCTGGCAAATTCTGCATCTGTCCACAAACTTCTTGACTTCTGACCACATCCTTGGCCAAAAGTATGACTCGCTCAACTTTTCAATTGTCTTATCATGTCCAAAATGTCCTACCAATCCTCCACTGTGCTTTTCCTTCAACAAGTTCTCCCTCATGGAGCAATTCGGAATACACAGTTGATTGCCTTTGAACAACAATCCGTCCTGGATCACGTACTCTATCCACTAACTTTTGTGTCTAAGAACTGGATTCTTAGCTGCTTCATAAGCTTCCTTAAAGTCTGGATCATCTGCATACATGTCCTTAAGATCATCAAAGCCTAACGTCCCGACTTTGAATTCCTGCAATAGCAAACACTTCCTGCTCAAAGCATCAACAACTTTGTTAGCAGTACCAGAAATATGCTTTATCACAAAAGTGAAATTTTGCATGTATTCTACCCATTTAACATGCCTCTGATTCAACTTTTCCTATTGAGTCACAAATTTTAATGCATGATTATCACTATATAAAACAAATTCCTTTGGAATCAAATAGTGCCTCCATTTCTTCAATGCCTGTATGATGGCATAAAATTCTTTATCATATGTGGAATATTTCTCTTTTGCCTCATTCAGCTTCTCGCTGAAATATGCAATCAGTCTGTCCTCCTGACTCAAGACCGCTCCTATGGCAAACCCGCTTGCATCACATTTCACCTGGAATGTCTTCTGAAAATATGGCAACACAACACCGATTGTTCTGTAATCTTTCATTTCAATAAATTGAAACTCCTCTCAGCCTCTTCCGTCCAGTGAAAATATTTACGTCTTTTCTTCACTGTATCCATCATCACTGCGCTAATTCCACTGAAATTTCTAATGAATTTTCGGTAGAAACTATCCAGTCCATGAAAACTCCTCACCTCAAATATGTTCGTCGGTGATGGCCAATTCTTGATTACCTCCACCTTATATGGATCCATCCTCAACTCATTTGCAGAAATAACAAATCCCAAATAAATGAGTTCTATTTTCATGAATGAGGACTTCTTCATGTTTATCAGCAGCTTCTCTTGCTGTAATATTTTCATCACAATAGCCAAATGCTTCAAATGTTCATCCTTTGTCTTCTTGAAAACCAATATGTCATCCAGATACACGATGAAAAATTTCCCGATGAACTCCTTCAGGACTTCATTCATCAACCTCATAAAGGTACTCGGTGCATTCATCAAACCAAATGGCATGACAAGCCATTCATACAAACCTTCGTTTGTCTTGAATGTTGTTTTCCACTCATTGCCTTCTCTCATACGAATCTAATGATATCCACTCTTCAAATCTATCTTTGAAAAAAAATTTGCTCCACTTAAGCAATCCATCAAATCATCCATCCTTGGAAATGTGAATCTATACCTGATAGTTATCTTATTAATGGCTCTTGAATCAGTGCACATCCTCCAGCCTCTATCTTTCTTCGGACTGAGTATTGTTGGAACAACACATGGACTCAAGCTTTCCCTGACTAATCCCTTGTCCAACAGCTCCTGGACCTATCTTTTAACTTCCTTATTCTCCTACAATGTTAACCTGTACGCGGATTTGTTTGGTAAACTAGCTCCTGGTATGAGGTCTACATGGTGACTCATGCTCCTCATCAGTGGCAACGAACGAGGTAGTTCATCCACTACAATATCAGCGAACTCTTCCAGTAGTTCCTAAACTTCTCCTGGCAAATCGTCCACTCTTGTGCTAGTCAAAACAATTCTCAGTTTTCTGACCACAAAGAATTGTGGATCCTCTTTCTTCTTAACTTCTGTAAAAAGTTTCTTCCCACTCATGAGAAGTACTGTGTTGCTCACTTCCAGTTTCACTTCTTTATCCTCAATTGGACACAACATATGAGTTCTCCCATTCTTCTCCAGGGTATATGTATTCCTCCTCCCATCATGTATCACATTTCTGTCATACTGCCATGGTCTGCCCAGTAATAAATGACAAACATCCATAGGAATAAAATCACATAAAATTTTGTCATTATATCCTCCTATTTTAATGTCAACTAAGCACTGTTTAGTGACATTTACCTGATGACCCTTCTGTATCCATGAAACTTTGTATGGATTTGGATGATCAGTTGTCTCCAGCTCCAGCTTTTCTACCATCTCGGTTGAAACGAGATTATCTGTGCTTCCATTGTCCACAATGACCTTGCACACTCTATCCTTGGTCTTGCAAGCAGTCCTAAAAAGACTGTTCCTCTGTGCTGAATTTTCCATCTCCTTTTCTGGCATCATAAGGGCTTTCTGCATCACCAGCAACCTTCCTCCTTCAGCGTATTCTGCCTCATTTTCTCACCTTTGTGCCTCGATGATGTGAGTCTCTCCAGTTTCTTTCCTTTTCTCTGGACACTCGAATGACTTGTGTCCATTTTTCCCACATGTGAAGCATGTGATTACTCCACCTCTTCCTCTTCCTCTGGTACGAGGAAACCTATTATTATCAGCATATCCTCCTCTTTTCTCAGTATGCTGCACTTTTTCCTCAGTGTATGGCCTTCTCTGTGAGGTTCCACCTCTCTCTGTCTGAGTCTAAGGTTTCTTCCAGTCATCTTTGGGATTCTAGTATTTATCTTGGGTAGCTTCTTTACCTCTGGGATGACTTCTGCCTCGGCCCCTCTGACTTTTATTTTGGCTCAGCTTCTCCTCAACTTTCAGAGCTAATTTGTAAGCATCCTCCACCATTCAGATGGTTTCCATATTTATTTCATCTTGAATTTCATACCTTAGGCCATTTATATACCTGGCCACCTTTTTGTCATTTCTTTCACGATGACCTGCTCTGATATTCAGCCTGTAAAATTCCTCAGTATACTCTTTTACTGTCATCAGCTTCTGTCTCAGGTTCTGCATCCTTCTGAATAGAGAAATTTGATAGTCCCTGGGAATGAATTTTTCCTTCATCTTTGCAATCATCCTGTCCCAGCTCTTAATCTTTTGCTTTCCTTGGCACCACCTGTCATCTTGCAGTTCATCCCACCACAAGGCTGCATGTCCTTTTAATCTTGTGACGGCATGTCTGACCTTCCTATCATCTTCGATATCCTCATAATCAAAATAAGTATCAAGAGCCCTAATCCAATGTAGAATCTCTTCTGCATCCAGACTCCCTTCATAAGCTGGAATGTCCATCTTTGTTTTCGAACTCATCCAAGTGATAGCCTTAATTAAACGCTCATTGGCTGCATATTCTACTGGGATTTCCTCTGCTTCATGTCCAACATCACCTTCATCCTCGGATTCACTGATATCTCCTGCATCAGCATTGCGCCTTTGTCTTATCTCCATGTCCACCATTCTGGCACGAAGATTTCGCATTCCTCTCTCCATGTCTGGATTCTGCGCTTGCCTACCTCTTTCTCTGGACATTTCTCTTTCTCTGGATAATTCCCTTTCCTCCTCTGGATTGGGTGATTCTCTACCTCTTCTCCTTGGCAGCGTGGTGAATTCTCCCTGTCCTCTTCTATAGAAAGCAAAGAAGCTTTTCTATGCTATGCTCTGATACCACTTGACGTAGAGCATGCCAACCATGGGCACGTCCGCTCACACAGGACCTTCCTCTCTTCTCGGCCCGAAGAACTCAAAGGTTCTCCTAATCCCCTATCGATAATCCTCCTACCCACAGATTCTCTTCGTTGTGCGATCCCCTTCCTTAACTTCTCGGAGAATCGGAACTCGCAACTTCGCGAGTCCAACAGTCGAGCACTACACCCTCGGATCCCCAAGATCCAATATGTCAATCAACTCACTGACTTTTCCCTGAGGGATTTCGCTACTCGCGACCTTGCTGCTCACAATACCAAACTTTTGGTTCTCCAACCTTCAATACCCGAGGCACCAAAACTCCGATGCACACATGTGAATTGACCCGTCCACACCTGTCACTTCTATCGGGACTTCCACGCTATCGCGATCTCGCTCCCTCGTGACTTCACTACTCGTGAGGTTGAATAACTTCCACGTCGACTTCCGATGTCTGAGATGCTGAAACTCGTGACTTTGTGATTTTCATGACCAAGTTCTCGAGCCTTTTCTCACGAGTCTTCGATGCACGATCCCCCGTGTGGATCCAACGGTCCTTCAATGCTCCTGATCCACTGGCTATCTCCTTCTCGCGCTACTCACGTCCTTGCGACTTGTAGTACCCAGCACTTGGGCTTCCTCCCTGCGAAATCCCGAGTTCGCAAGATCTCTCGATCTCTGACACCTATCCTCTTCAAATGGATGGTTCACAGCCTCCTTGCCACTTTTCCACTTTGTGTCCTTTCACCTCAAGACTTTTAACACCAATTTCTCAACCCTTCCACTTACGAGTTCCCAAGATGCGAGGTGCCACCTATCCACTTCCTAACTCCTGTGAATTCCACACTATCCTTGGAGTAGTCGAGATATTGATTATCATAACATCACAACTCTCCCTGCCAAAATTAGGACTCTTTCCTCACGAGGTCCCGAGAGGCGATCTCGTGAACAATCCAACGGTCCTGACTGAATTTGATCAATGGTGCTGCCCCTCCTGAACTTTGAATCCTCTCCACACCTACACTGTAGCTGCCTTGCACCTCTGGGAGATCCAATGGCTCTCGAAACTTCATGAAATCTCTTCCAAAGATTTCGTCCGTCTGTTCTCCCCTTGAGGATTCTACGAAATAAAGAAGTGTCTCTCCACGAGACTCGTTTGCTCACTTGCCAACCTGCCACGCCTTCCTCCGACTTCCAATGGCAGCTTCCCTGCACTTAGCCTTCAGTGAGTTCAAAGGTCTATTCCTTCTGAGCTTGTTCTCGACTTCTCAAGTCCTTAAGAGAACTTCTTGCGCGCACTCCTCGCGAAAAATCTTCCACAATGTCTAAATATTGAAGTCACTCGACTCTGCGCACTCCTGCAGCAACAGTCTCCCAAAGCTTCTTCTCAGAATCACAAATCTAAGGCTTAGCTCATCCTGCGCACTCCTTGCACAGCTCGTATAACCTAATTTCACCCCTGGTTGTATGAGAACAAGAGTTAGCTCTCTGAACCTTCTGTCAACGCACTCCTTGCGGATGACTTCGACTACACTCCTTATAGGAATCCTCAGTCAAAATAGGAACAACTGTAACTCACCTCACTTCGTCTCAGATTTCAATCCCGATGCATGAAATCATACACACAACATGATAACAAATTCATAACAGGAAGTAATTCTCATAAGTAGAGCACTCAACACACACACACAGAGAATAACACAACAACCATGAATCTGAATGAACTTCTTCTATTAATTCCAGATCTGTACATGGGTGTTCTCCTACAGTTCTCTTCTTCTCTCCTATGCTCTATATTCTTCTTACTCTTCTTGTTTCTATCAATAACTGCTACCATGATACAATGAGGGTGTCTATATCCGTTTTCCCTCCTGCGCTCTAAAACTATCTAATCTAAGAATTCAATTCTATCTACCTACAAATACTACTATAAATGCCTCTGTCTATCTCAGACGAGAGAATATGGCTTGAGGTCTAATTAAATTTTTACCAACGCGCCAAATTAAATGATCTCATTTATGTTTAGCGCATCAACTTCAAGGGAATATTTAAAAATTCAAAAACTTGTGCTGGACGTCTTCCAGCTGTCTTCTACTTCCACGTTGGTTTTGCTTGTCATGAGGGATGCTCCTGCATCAACTTGGTAGAATTCTCTTACAAAAATGGGTATCAGGCATCATTGAAGATGATCCCATTTGAAGCACTTTACGGCAGAAAGTGCAATACTCCAGTGAGCTGGGATAATATAGCTGATAGGACAGTAGTTGGGCCAGAGTTTCTCAAGGAGATGGAGGACCAAGTGATAAAAATTAAGCTGAATTTAAAAGCTGCCCAAGATAGGCATAAAAGTTATGTCGATAAGAACAGAACCCACAAAGAGTTCAAGGTGGGTGATCATGTTTTCCTGAAGGTGAAAGCTAACAAGAGTTCCCTGAAGCTGGGAAGTTGCACCAAGTTGGCAGCTAGATTTTGTGGGCCATTTGAAATCCTAGAGAGAATTGGTCCAACTGCTTATAAGATTACATCAACTACATTTATGTTTGTTCATAATGTATTCCATGTATGATTGCTAAAGAAATATATACCTGATCATAATCATGTTATTTATTAAAATGTGATTCAGGTGGACCAAGAAGGCACTTTGCAAGTGCATCCGATGTGCATTCTGGACCGAAAAATCAAGCAGCTCCAGAATTGAGCCATAGGTATTGTAAAGGTCCAATGGACCTAGTACGGTCTTGAGGACGCTACTTGGGAGCATGAGGATGCAATGCGGATAGAATATCCACATATTTTTGAGGATTTTTGAAAATTTTGTTGTATATGGGTACATGATGCACTAAGGACAATGCATAAATAAGGGAAGGGGATTGTAATATCCCTCAGCTGAACCCAATTGTAAATGTAATGTAAGTGTACTTAAGCTGGTGAGCTATTTTGACATTATTTTGTAATGCACCTTTCATGGAAAAGTGCACGCATGTACTGCGCAGTAAAATGATGTAGTGTGCACATTATCGGATATCGCGCACAGTAACTAAAGTGCGTGTAGTATGGAGGTCAGTGAGCCTTATGTATATAATATGTGTTATAGGTTGGTGAGCTAATTATAATAAGCTGGGATGCTTATGTTTTGGAATTAGGCCAGTGCACCTAGATGTTAAAGTCCAGTGTGCCTATTTTGTATAAGTCTCATGATTAATATAAAATACATCATTGCACACAGACTGACCAAGATAAAAGATATGGGGGACTAAAATTCACCAGTTAGGGAAAGGGAGGGACAAACATTAAGGGAAAGGAATAAGCTAGAGAGCTTAAGCCAAAAAGGAATATTATATTAATATTTCTTAAAACATAAAGTATGGATAATTATTTTATCCTAAGTTCTAAAGTTGGGGACAAGTGGACCAAAGTAGCTTCCAACATGACAAGTTTCAAGTTGCGGACATGCATACATATTGTGGGGACTTAGCTCATTTTCACACCTTCACCAACATTCTTATGATCGTATCACCCATGATTCCTTCCATCATTCAATCATCCAGTCAATGAGTCCATGACCATTTTTCACTCACGCTGTCAGTTATCCTTCAGACATTCATTTCACTATATCTGAGCCTATTTCCATAACCATTTCCTATTGGTGTACCTGGTTATCTTGGGATCAGAATTGAAGAAGTGGGTTGTCAGGCCCGTGGGAGATTGATGAAGAGGGTTGTCAGGACCATGGGAAATTGAAGAGGCAGGTTGTCAGGTTCATGATAAATTATCTGGGTGAGAGAATTGATGGGGAATTGACTTCCTAAAGGTGATGAACTATAGCTATAGGGCTCTGAGACTTCCTTTCTGGCCTGTTGCTGAAGTCATGGAAGGGAAGTGGGTAAGCCGAGGGACTGTTGAGAAGAGAAGGGGCACACTTCCTTGGGTGGGGTAGGCATGTGGAGAATGAGGGACTGTAGGTTGTTAGTTGAGTGAACACCTGGGATAGAGTCTTTCTTATTGTCTATGAGCCTATAGTCTGGTTAAGAAACCCTTTACACGAGTGGAGTTTAGTCCTAGCTCGGGGGTGACTCACTGTTGAGAGTAATGAACAATGTAGTATAAGGTTAGGAGGTTCATGGATGGTCTGCATGCAGTTGGTGACAATATTTCTAGGCTAAGTACCAATCATGTGATAAATTTACATGTTGCATTGTTATTTACATGATTATTTTACATTTTATCATATGTGTGATTATAACTATCTGTATGTTTATGGGTATTTCCCTGAATATGATGCATGTTTGTGTTTACTGTTATTTCAATATGAAATCAAAAATTTACATAATGTAATTATTTGTTTACGTTTATATGTAAATATTTTTCAAGAGTGTTGTATGTATATGTTAGAATTGCATGCAGTTTGAAGATAAAATTTATGTGGCATAGCTCAGTTGAATACTGGGTATGTTACAATATGTTCCGTAGTGAGAGAACGAAAGTGTTCCCTCGTGTAGCATGGCCCAACCATGGGTGGCCAGGGACGTTACATCTCACTACTAGAGAAAAATATTTGGACCACTCCAAACTTGTCCTTGACAGAGGCTTGGTCAACATATATGCTACTTGTTTGTTGGTAGAAATATGTTGGAGCAAGTGTCTTGTCATAGTCTTCTCCCTCTTTCTAGGAGAATCCTTTGGACACAAATCAGGCTTTGTACATATCTAGGCTATTTATCTGCAACATGCTTGATCTTGTATATCAACATGGAAGTCACCACTTACTTCCCTTCTGGTCTCCGAACCAAGGAAAAGATATGTATCCCAATCCTTCTAACTAGCTTCCTCCTCATTCATTGTAGCAAAGTATACTGAAGCAAAGTAATATTCCCATAAGATCTCATATCTCCTAAAATCCTATGAAGATTTGATCTATCTTTCTCAACCCATGGAATCTATATGTCAGTTCTGGAAGATGTCTCTCTCTTTCATTTTAATATGAAAGCATTTTATAGTTTCAACTTATTTCCTTATTGAATAGAAACCAGTTTTATTGTATCTTTGTTATTCTATGTTAAGCATAATCTGTATTCATTTCTTTATGCTCATAAAATCAATATCAATGGTATCATAGCATTCTTATCCTTTTCATTCTTAATGCATGTCCCCGATGAGGTCAGGGTACAAATAATTGGGTCTCAAGATTTTTTCTCTTGAGGACAAAAGCTCTCACACACCTAAGAGACCTCTCATGGTGGGAGAAAATAAAGACAACATGACATGAGATCCTTTCAAAATGTTTCTAGAGAAATCCCTCATGCAATAGATGAATGAGATGATGGATAGTTTTGCACAAATCCTTCGACAGCTACCAACATGCATCGCATCTTCCTCAAGCGGAGGGGATGCCCCCTTCAAGGTACAAATCAACTTTGATATTACTAGATTTGAAGTTTAGATAGGCACAAATGTTGTAGACAAGTGGTTGAGTCTACTAGAAGGTTATTTTTCTTTCCATAAATTTTTGAACAAAGAAAAGATTACTTTTTTCACTCCTCAAAGTCATTTTGATGTGGACCCCACCCTCTCCCAGGGTCTGCGGTACCTCCTAGTCTAGGATCGTTCTAGTCGGGAGATGAAATTAGCTCAAGGGCTCCCTCCAAAACCAAAATATCAATACACAGGTCCTTAAAACCTTCTTCCTAAATGCAAATTTTATTTTTCGGGAATCTCCAAGTGATGGAAAATACTCCCTAGAAACCGAGGGCCAAAAACATGGTCCAAACCTTCAATCCCCAAAAATTTCAAGACTTCCAGACCTTTTTATCCCCTTTTATCTCTAAATATGAAATCCACAAACTGTCGAACACTAACCGACAAGATCAACGGTATTCAACGAACATCAAGATCAACATCTCCAAATCTATTGTTCAAGCTTCGATGATTCATTTTGATCGCACCAACACACACAATACTTGAAAAATATCGATTATTGAAAAGACATATCAGATGACTTCTAATCCACCGCCAGATCGATGGATCTATGCCTCTTTCACACTTTGAGCTTCAGTGATTTCTCCACAACCCTTTTACCAATTTCTCGGATCATCAAAAATGAAATTACGCCAAGTCGCAAATCAATTGTCCTCAAGCACCGATGGATGGACAATTTTGATCTATTCTCTTCGGGCTTCGATGATTTATTTTGGTAGTCCAAATGACATAAATCTTTATATATTTCGATTCCAAAATGTCAAAAATATTATCCTTCTTCCATGTGTCCCCTCCCCGACTGACAACCAGGATTATTTCAGGACTTCAACGATTCTTCTCCCTGTCTGCACGACGATGCAATTTTTTTGAAGTGCCATATCCTTGACCTGTGGGATCTTGTGCCATGCATCCTCCTCCAATGGATGGTTGGGATGGACTCCATCCTTTGGGCCTTCCTAAGTCCTCAATGCACTGCACTATGTTTCCTCTGGAGTTTTGGACCTCTGGACTTCTAGATCTGTTGTTGCATTTCCTTCCTTTGATCAACGGTCCTAATCAACTCTAGACTTAGTGATTCTAGAGAGATTGATCTTATCTTCCCACTATTCTCTTGCAGTTTCTATCCTCTCTATCTTATAATCTAACAATGTGTTTCCATGCCGATAGATGACCCAAATGAAATCCATGGATTTGGGACTTCAAGGGTCCCCCACTCTTGAACCTCCACTCCTAATTTCTTCTGGAGTTCTAGTACACTAGAGTACATTATTTGTTGACATGTGTCCTCCGATATTGGACGGCCATGATTAACGTCGACCTTTGGAACTTTAGGGGTCTCGACTTCTCCACATGCCAAATCTCCCTAATGTGTGAATTTCGAAGGACTTCACTAATTAACCCTCGCGCAACTTCTCCTGATCCAATGGCTATCAACTTTCCTACAAACTCTTGAATGGATCTTGACCTTTTATTCCCACTCTCTGATAGCTCCTCCTTTAAGTTTTGCACTTGACTTCTGCTAAAATTGCGAACTCTTAATGAATTACAAGGTTAAACCCCACACTACTTCTCCATATCTAAGGGTGAAAAAATATCATTGATCCTCATGAATAGATCTCAACCATTCAACTATTGAAACAAGTAAATCCTCTCCTCCTTAAGGATTTTGACTGCTATCCTTCCTGAGCTTTAAGTCCTTGAGGTATTTTAGACCTATGGTGCACTCCTTAGAGCCTTTGAACTTCTAAGAAATTTTTGGACTTATAGATTTTTGAAGGAAATCTCCTTTATGCGCTCCTTGTGCTCATCTCATTTGAGACTTATTAAACACTTAAAAAAAGTGTTTTCCCGATGCACTCCTTGCATGGGTCTTCTCCAATATTTGCTCTCAACTGAGTAACTATGAACTCTTTTCACTTTAACTGAACAATTGTGCACTCCTTCCACTTCAAGTGTAAATTCACATTACCTCTTCTCAGCTTGTACGTTTATCTTGACTCGTCCTATGCACTCCTTGTGGGGGCTATGCACTCCTTGCACCAATAATATCAGAAGCGAAACAAGTGAAACTTATAGAAACATCAAAGGTTTCCACACTTAACCATGAAAAACATATCCATGCATAAAAGATACATAAACAGATAAGACACAGAGAGAATAAATAAACATCACATGTACTCAAATAATTATGATGAACATAACACCATACATTTGGAATCAATCCTCTCTGCTTGTATTCATTCAATAAAAAAATGTACATGGAATCGTACAACCCTCTACAACTCTTCATAAGCCTCAACAACTCTCTAGATAATAATCCACAACAATAACAATAAAATTCGGCCACCTCATTTTGGCACACAATACATATATTTATACATGGAGAGGCTTCTCTATCCTTCCCTCCAAACTACTTTAGTGTTATCCTATCATAGTTAATACATTCATCTACTAAGGACTATTACATTGAATGGAAATTACATTCAGATATGATTCGATACTCAAAATCCATACAACCTTATCCGATAATTAAAATGATTACAGATTTGACAGACTTATGTGATGGCTCTTTCCTTAAAATATTTAAAATCTTTAAATTTCAATCCTTTCAAAATACAATGACACATTGTAACACCCTATTTCCCCCAACTTGTAAATATAACTGGACTGGCCAAGAACTATGGAAAACTCATAAATGTGAATATGTGATGTAAATGGACCTTGTGGAAGAGATCAATGAATGTGAATAACATTCTGAATTTATTGTAGGACTGCTGATGAGGGGATGCGTAGAAAAAGAGACCATGATGGCGGTGGAAGGCACCTAAAAAGGTGGTGTTAACTTCCACCGAGAATTGAATACCGTATTTGGACTCCACTGGCCCGGAGTACCAAAAGTGGCTCGTTGGCCCTGAAATTCAATGCCTCGTAGGCTGGTAGGCGGATGGCTTGATGAGGGATGGGATGGTGAACCGCCCATCCATAGAGCTGTCAGGCCTGATCAGTGTGAGGGTAATCGCGCCACACGCAACCTCACGAGAGGATAAGGCATATGGCTGAGGCGATTGAAAGGTCAGACGCAAGGGGAACTCTGGCATTACGCAGAGTGAGTGATAGCAGAGAGGAAGGATTGCAACCTTCGCTCCTGGTCACTGGCAGACAGAGAGATGCATTCTCAAAGCATCGTGGTCTCAGCTTGGGGGTGGATAGTGGTAAATCCGTTGGGAGTTGTTGAGCCTACAGTTGGGTGGAAACAAGCACCCCTCAGTAGTTGCACCCATTTCTAAAGATTTTTCTGATAAGTGTTTTTCCTCTGGCATCCTGATATATATATATATATATGTGCTTATTCTGATAATTATGCTCGTAAGTTGAGAAATGATGAATGATTTCATTATAAGGATGATTGTATGGTATTTTGATCAGTGCTAGTAGTTATATATATATTCATATGGAAAGACTACATAGGATTTATGTCTTCATGAATTTGTTATGTGTGTGCATACGGGTCAAATTCAGATTTCATGTCTGGTTCTTGGGAGGAAGAAATTCTCACATACCTCAGGTAGCACCCTGAGTAAGCCTCCCCATAGAAATACCTCCCTCGAAAGACCCATCAAGAACCGTGAAGGCAGTTGTGAAGGCGTAAGGCCTTAGAAATCCTGCATGAGGAGGAACGATTCCTCTCGAGGGCCCAGATGACAGCATAGGGATGAAGTAACAAATCGACGGATGAGATCCCATTGGGATATCTGTGGTCACTCGTGACTGTCAGATCAGAGGGAGAAGATGGAGTGTTAAGTTCTTTAACCCTGATAGATATTAATCAACGGTCGGGATTTCTTCAGGGAATCTGCGGTCACCCACGACCGATAGATTTGTAGGAAAAAGTAGGGGGTTAAATTCCTTACCCCTTTGTTTCCCTGGGTATTCGTGGGTAGCGAAGAGTTTAGGACCATAGATCCCCATGGTTCATGAGAGTATCTGGGCTGTGGATCTTTCCCCTGCCCAGGGAGTCATGGAAGAGTGCATGGGTAGGAACCGTTACGAACCGTCAGATCTCGGTTGAAAAGCCCGACAGTCATTGGATCTGTCAAGAGTTACCCGAGGGATAAGACTCCAGTGTATAGGAAATTTTCCTCGGGATAGATCTGAGATGTCTGATTAACGGAGGCCAGTGTCACAAGATCTCCCATTTCGGGAAATCGGGAATCGAGAAATCAGAGTTTCTGAGGTTGTGAAAGTTAGGACATCAGAAGTCTAAAAAATGTGAGTGATCTAAACCGTCAATACACCTTGGACATGTGTCAGAGATCTGAAAGGATTTGGAGTTCGACATTTCATGAGTCCTAGGGACCAGGCGTTGAGGACATCAAAGGTCGCGAAATCCTAAGAGCTAACCAGGACCGTCCATCAGAGGAGGACGCGCGGCAGCAATCAGAGCCATTAGGGAAAGTCCTGATAGGAAATCGTCTATCGGCATGTGGGTCATTGGGATATCAGGAATTTTGGTGACAAGGTGTCTATGCAATTCATAGAATCACGAGTCCTGGGGACGTTCACATTTCGACATTGGAAAGTACGAACCTTGATGGACGGAAGAGATTTTTTCGGAGGATCTCAGGGTCTGTCTTGACCGTTAGATGTGGAAACAAGACGTTAACTTAAGGCAGGGTGTAGTTATGTTTTAGGATAAGCAACGAGGAGATCTGGACGACCAGAGTCCACCCACCCAGATTTATGGTTGAGGATGCATTCCAAAGCCCCCTTGCCATTCTACCTTTAAGGGGGGGGGGGGTTTGGAATTGTACATGCAACTATCGAACGGTTAAGATTAACCAATCGAGATAAACGGTTCCCAGGTGGATTCCGGACCCCCCTTGCCATTTTGCCTTTAATGGGGGGGGGGTCCGAAATAATGTGGCGTAGGAAGTGGGGCCCCTCCCTGTCATGACAACCACCGTGTCGCGTTTCCCGCTTGCCACCTGTATGCCACCTAACTGCACAATGGGCATTTCTCATTGTCTTCTCTCTACCCCTGTTGAGGTTTTTTCCTATTGGCCATTCGCTGACCCGTAGGGATTCATCCCTATTGGTCACTCGCTAACCCTGTCGGGGTTCGACGGTTGTAGAGTCAAATTGTTTAGACCTTAATGTAGCGCCGAAGTGTGAAATACAAAAGACGCTGCACTCAAATTGAATCATGAATTATGACCCATGATCACATGGGAACGGAGAAGGAGAGAGAAAGAGCCAGCTTACGCTGGGTCTCCATGGTTATTTAAGGGTTCGAGTCCGACGGAGGTCCGGAAAATTTTGATTTAGGTAGTGGGTATGTTACAAAGTGGTATCAAAGCATGGTTACAACACTTGGCCTGATTGGGCTCATGCATGATTCATGCATAAATTCCATTCGAGGCACTCCTATGAGGAGTAACCCCCTGACTTAACTATCTTGTCCAGGATTAAAAACTTGGAAAATGAAAACCCGACTGTATATGCATGTGAAAGAGTTATGAAATTATGCGCAAATTATAAAAATGAATTTAACTGTTGACTAATAACCAGCGTTTGTCTTTTCACTCAAGCAGAAAATCAACCGTGGGAATCTATAGACGCAGAGTATGGTGACTGACCAAGAGGTGGGGGAAGGCTCCCATAACAGAGACAAATATTCTGATGAAATAAGAGCAATAGGAACCCCTCTAGACCTAGCTGAGACGGTGAGGAGTCTCATGGTCGAATTGCAAAGCTGCAAGGCCGATAATGAAAGGATGATGAAAGAACAAGAAAAGAAAACCAAAATTAATGCAGTTCTACTGCAGAGCTTATCTGACCTACAACGACAAATGCAGCATGAACCTGAGATGTAGAATCATGGACGTGTCAGTGGCCTCACTGAGAGAAGCACATCCAGAAAGGTCCACCCCAGAGGTAAAGGACCAATGCCAGATGATTCCACTGAGAAGGAAGCTGGTGATTCAGAAGGCTCTTCCAGCAGCAGGACCGGTTCCTATTCTCCAAAGAAACAAAAGAAGCAAAATACTTCCAAGAGTCATAAATTTGAGGAATTCAAAAATGCCAAACCTCCCTCCTTCGACGGTGAGATAAAGAAGGGAGAGGAAGCTGAGGCTTGGCTACTTGGACTGAAGAAATATTTCAGAGTCCATGATTTCTCAGAGAACTTGAAGGCCCGAGTGGCCGCTTTCAATCTGAATGGAAAGGCTTCCATCTGGTGGGAAGACCTTAAGAATATGAAAGGGGTTCGCGAGGAGGACCTATCTTGGAAATAGTTTGAGAAGTACTTCCGGAAGAAGTATTTGTCAGAAAGGTATTTCGATGAGAAGGCTAAAGAGTTTTATGAAAACAAACTAGGGCAACTTACTATGGAGGAGTATGTCAATAAATTACTTGACTTACTGAGGTATGTACCCTACATCAAAGTAGAGAAAGCGAAGGCACAATGATTCATCAGTGGGCTACCCAAGGAATACCGGAACCGAATTGAATTTGATGAGCTGAAATTAGAAGACACTATAAGAAAGGCAACATATTGTCATGAAAAATATGGACATCGGGAAGAGTCTTGTGGAGACTGGAAATAGAAGAATGGTTCAAAATTTCAGAAGAAGGGGAGAAAATCCTCAGGATTGAAAAACTACAAGAAGAACCATAGAATGAACTTTCCAGCCCGGAGTGTACTCCAGCAGAAGTTTCCCTCGGTGGACGGAAGTAAAACTTCTGGACCTATACCAGTAAATACTAATAACCCAAAAAGGAAACCTTTTGAATGTTGGGATTGCGGAGGGGAGCATCTCCGAAGAGATTGTCCACACTGACAATAGAACAGTCGAAAAATTTATAACATACAGGAAGATACCACGGTCAATGATGTGGCAAGGCGTGTGCCGTAGATCTATGCAGCCTTGGATAATAACCAAGCTGACCACCAAGCTTCAGTTGTGGAAATAGAAGGTATGATTTTCAACCATCTGGTGTCTATTTTGATTGACCCTAGTTCAAATTTGAGTTATATAGCCCCTAAAGTTGTTGATAAGTGTAAGCTACAACCACGAAAACAAACTAGGCCATGGTTAGTACAATTAGCCACTAGTACCAAAAGAAAGGTGGTAGAGGCCATACCAGCCTGCCAGTTAATGTTGGGTAAATTCCCCACCCAAGAAACCCTTAATGTATTACCCCTGGGGTCATATGACCTGTTGATTGGTATGGACTGGCTGGCCACCCATAAATTCAAATTGGACTGTTACCATAAAACCTTAGAATGTGTGAACAAAGAAGGACAAAGGATAACTCTCCAAGGGATCCGAAAGCTGGTCTCAGTGAGACAAATATCATCCTTGTAAATGAGAAAGTATTGCCGAAAGGGATGTCCCCTATATGCAATACAGGTGATAAAAATAATTGAAGGTGCTAAACCCAGCCCTAATGATCACCCTATCCTGAGAGAGTACAGAGATGTATTTCCAGAAAAGGTACCGGGTCTACCTCCGAGAAGAGACATTGACTTCTCGATAGAACTCGCACCAGGAGCGGTGCCGGTGTCTAGAACACCCTACTGGATGAGCACACCTGAGTTAGTTGAACTCAAATTTCAATTGAAATAAATGATGGACAAGGGTTATATTTGACCCAGCGTGTCCCCATGGGGAGCACCAGTTCTATTTGTGAAAAAGAAGGATGGCACCCTTAGACTGTGCATAGATTACCGACAACTTAATAAAGTAACTATAAAGAACAAATACCCCTTTCCCAAGATCGATGATCTATTCGATTAGTTGGGAGGTGCATCTATTTTCTCAAAGATTGACTTGAGGTCGGGATACCATCAAGTCCGAATTAAGGGTGAAGACATCCATAAAACTGCTTTCCGAATGCGGTATGGTCACTATGAGTTTGTGGTGGTGCCATTTGGGTTAACCAATGCCCCTGCCACTTTCATGTGCTTAATGAACAATGTACTCAGTAAATTTTTGGATAAATTTTTACTAGTTTTCATTGATGACATATTAATCTACTCTAAGAATAGAGAAGAACATGA
>JZKD02S1601060.1:97054-122725 GCA_000966675.3 Picea glauca
TTTCATATATCATTTCTGTGTATTGTGAAGATTATGCTGGATATTTTACTGTTATTCTTCCATTTCTAGCATTTTATTTCTGTTTTGCATATTTTATATATCTGGTATCTTGCAAATTTTGTATCTTTTTATGAGACTATGCTCCTTGGTAAAGAATGCAATCTCAAAAAATTCTTGAAAAATAAATTTTCTATGCGAGTAGCATCACTAGTTTTCTGGCATGGTATGAAGTGTGCCATATTTGAAAATCTATCAACCATAACAAATATGGAATCACTCCCCCTGTGGGTTCCTGGAAATCCCAAAACAAAATCCATTCTTATTGCATGCCATGGCCTTTCTAGAACAGGAAATGGTTGATACAGATCAATGTTCTATTGTTTCCCTTTGGCATACTGGTAGAATCTACATATGCCCACAAATTTATTCACATCAGATATCATACATGGAAAATGGTATGAAGAACTGAGTCATGTATGTCTTGTCATGGCCAAAATGTCAAGCCAATCATCCACTGTTGTTTTCTTTTGACATGTTGTCTCTCATTGAGAATTTTGGAATACAAAGTTGGCTTCCTTTAAAAAACAGTCCATATTGAATTAGATACTCTATAGATTAGATTTTATCCCTTAGAGAAGGGCTCTCACATGCTTCATAAGCCTATTTAAAATTTGTATCTTCACGATACATTTCCTTAAGGTGTTCAAACACTAAGGTCTCCACTTGAAATTCCTACATAATCATAAATCTCCTAATCAAAGCATCAACAACTTTGTTAGCACTACCACTAATGTGTTTAATAACAAAAGTAAAATTCTGCATGAATTCTACCCATTTAGCATGTCTTTGGTTCAATTTTTCTTGTATGGTTATGAATTGTAAAGCCTGATTATCACTGTACAGGACAAACTCCTTCGAAACAAGGTAGTGTCTCCATTTCTTTAGAGCTTGTATTACATCATAAAACTCCTTTTCATATGTTGATTACTTTCTCTTGGTGTCATTCAACTTCTCACTCAAATATGCAACAATCTTATTGTATTGGCTCAAGACAACACCAATAGCTACTCCATTGGCATCACACCTCACTTGAAATATCTTCTTGAAATTTGGTAGAATTAGAATAGGTTGTTTTGTTGTATTCTCCTTTAATACTCTAAGGATTTTTTCAGATTCCTTTGTCCAATTAAAAGACTTGTGTTTTTTTTTTACGGTGTATGTTATCCCATTGTCTAGGGATAACTAAGGAGATTATGTCTCGAGTCCCACATGTCCTAGACATGGAGTACCAAGATAAATATCAATTTGAGCATGGCCTTGGAGAGCCCATACTTTCTCTTGAGCACCTCCACTTTGTCAGCAACAACATCATCAATCACCTCGTCCTAGTCCTGTAGCAGAAGTGGATATTTCTCCATGAGGTAATGAGTTTGGGTATCATGGTATGTGTCACTCTAATCCTCAAAACCTTTTAATATATGCATTCAATTATTTTTGTTTCGAACGGGTGCTTGGATATTATACCTATCCACTTGAACAAGTCTGGGGGGAATCAAAAGATTCCCTAGTAAGCTTGTGCCCATAGGTTTTGAGTTTCCACTGGAGGATTCATGAGAATATATCATCTGCTCCCACCATACTTACCACTTTCCATCTTTCTCCAGCTCATCCATCCCATTGCACTGGTCCGGGAATTGGGTTGGCCAAATATTCAAGGGTTGTACCTTACCTTGTGGGAAGAAGGGACTAAAGGCCCAGAGGGTAATAGTATTTGGAAAAAAATATAAGCCAAAGAAGGAAACCTTGAGATGCTTCACCTAGGGATCCCTGAGAGAAAGAAACATAGGAACCCAAAAAAAATAATAAAACAATACCTAGTTAGAGGATGGGGGGTCTCATCATGAGCCAACCTATTAGGTCCATGGGCATGTAGAGGTATGACACTACCAAGATTTGGTCACCACACTGGGGTAGTGGCTCTTGGTGGCATAGACAAGAGAAAGGGGGTCTCATCATGAGACAACCTTCTCATTTTCATGAAATGCTTGTGGGTAACATTGCCACCACTGGTCACCATGCTAGGGTAGTGTCACCTATCTAGATTCTTGAAGAAAAAGAAATAAAATAAAGATAAAAGGCGTGAATGGGCTTGGAAACATTTGCATCCATGACAGGTGCAACTCCCCCTCTACAGAGGCACCCACAAGTAAGCCATGTATTTCCCTGCTATCACTGCACCCCTTTCCCAGAAAAACCTTATCCACTTCATGCACTTACATGGCTTGGATTTTATCTCTTCTGGAAACACCCCACATCTAGTGATAATTATCCCAATAGGACGTCATAGTGTTTCCTCCAAACTTGGCTTGTAGATTAGTGTAATGTCTTTGAGTACTTGTCTGGGTAAAAAGTGTTTTATGCACATGTTTAATAACTTTAGATGTGATTGACATTTATATCATCCCTGTGACTTATGAGCCCATGGAGGGCATATCTGTTAATGTGCGGGACCATACCTAATGGACAAGTACCCTTATGGATAGGTACACATGGGGAGATGATTAGTTCAGACCTCCATGGGGTTGAAATCCCACCAAATGGACGTTGAGACCCCAATAGGGGGGCAGAGATAGATCATAGGATTTTCACCGGAAAAGAGGAGGACGTTCCACTAAAGGCAACTTGGTAGACCCATACCCAGGGGGGTTGTTCCATTTCCACTAATACATAGGCATTTTAAGGCCCATGAAATCACCTAGGACACCCATGATGTCATCCAATGTTTATGGAGGTTTTGGGAGGAAGGTATGTGCCAAGTGGCACATGTGGTAGGTTCCTGAGGCCCAAGGAGGCCTAACGTTTTGCTCCAAGAGGCCAACGTTTCCCTAAAAGGGCCTAACGCCACCTTAAAATGTCATGACATCATCATTTATGCTTGATTAGGGTTTTAATTAGGACATTTAATGTAAAAAAATATTTTGATGTAAATTTTGCCATGTCGACCTTTTGTGACCTAAATGTAAAATTAAGGTCATTGATATGGTATAAGTAGGGAGCTAAAACTCTCTTTTTCTCATTATCTTTCACTTACAATTGTGTGAGGTCTGAAATTTGTGCCCTCCTTTAGGTTTTTTGGCTAAACTACCAGTGCGCACTTGTTGAAGGAAGGATTTTTAATGTGTAATTGGAAATTTTCTTGATGGAAAGTCTACAACTAGGGTTTTGCATTGATGATACATGGTGAATGTGAGTAAATTTTTGTAATTATTCTCTTTCTTGAATGGTCATAGTGTTTTACATTTCATTTTGTTAATGAAATTTCTGGGTTAATCCCTAGAGATAAAGAACTTGTTATAGTCCTTGTTCCAATTGTTATCTACCTACTAGATTATGCCAAGGAGTCGTTTTTCTTGAAACCATTACTAAGGATTTTCCTTAGCAAAAACCTAGTACTTGTCATTTCATCTAGATGATTTCATTATTCCATTGAGCTAAAGAGGGAGGAAGACCTATTAAGGCCTAGGGTTACCTACACCTTAATAGTCATTTTCCCCTAGGGTTTGATGGTTGAAGCCTTGGCTTACCAACACTTCATCCATCAATTTTCTCTTGTCTTTGGCTCTACTACTATCATATTGTTCCTTCAATTCTTCCAACCACTTATTGACTCCATTTTCCCTAAGAAGACACTGATCTAAGATGTCTTTCCCCTGAGTGTTTTGATCACAACCCTCAAACATTCAAATCTTTGAACAAATAACACCTTCTAACCCTAGTTTAGATTGACATACTAACCTTATTTCTACTATTATCCACTTGATTTATAGTCATACTTTGCACCATTTAAAAAAATTAAAAAGACTAGCTAATGGATAGATTTATTTGCTTCTAATGAATGTTGTTGTTATAATATTGATGGTTAATCACTCTTGCTCATTCTGAAGATTTTATAAATCATTAATTGTGAAGTACTGCATTGTGATTATTTCCACTATACATCTTTGTTTACTTCATCAATATATTAGTCAATTGAAAGTCTCCAATTATATGAAGTACTAACCAGCAAGTGATCTTGCAAATATAGTTTTATGTTGATTTGTTGCGGGCATGTACACTTTTGGTATTATTATCTATTTATTGTATTCTTAGTCGGACTTTCTAATCAGTGGTGACTTGTGAGAGGGAAACTTTTACTTATCCTTTATGCTTTGCCTTCTCAAAACCCCAGGTCACCAGGGACGTCTCCCCTGGGCCTACCACCCTAAATAGAAAGAGACATCCTATTGGGGTGACAGTGATAGGATAGTCTCTCATTACGTCAATTTGTCCTCATTTACCTTTCCTTTCTATCAAAGTAAAAATTGCAAGACAACATTTTGGCGTCGTTGTCGAGGAACATTGAGTCAATTCTCCTCAAAGATGAAACTTTTTCGGTAAGCCTTTCCTCAAGAGTATTTATCTTACAATCTTACCTGGAAACTCCACAAAGGATGATTCCCTTATTTCTTTGATAATTTCAATAAAATTATCTAGCAACTCCACAAATGATGACCCGTAGTGGGAATTAGTACTTACCTCTTTCTACTACTGGAGTCTCTGTTACCCCTTCAAATATTATTATCTCCGTAAGCTATCCTAAATGGTATCAAAAATAACTCTTTGGTTCTTTTGAATTTGCTAACACACAAGGGGGATTACATGACCTACCCAAGAAGGTTGAATCCTTGATACTGAGTTTTTTTGGAGAAAAGGGATCATGCGGCAACTCACATTGGACCAAGTTTTGTGGCAGGTTTCAATTTCACCAATATGAACAAGAACACCCTGATGTCTTTATGAGGCTCTTTGCAAGCTCACTCACCGGGAGTTATAGAGTCTGGATTAATGGCCTCCCGAATGGAAGCATCAAAACTCCTGAAGATCTTGAATGAACATTCAAAGTAAGGTGGTGTAAACAAGAAAATGCACAATCTTTTTATTCTCAGCACGTCCATATCTACATAGGATCCAATGAGAGCATTAGGGATTTCAATGATAGATTCAATCTCTCCTTAATAAACTCCAACCCAACTTCAACTCATAATATTCTATTCTCCGACATTAATTGGACTCAGAGGGAATTTTGCAATTCACTCTCAAGCAACGATCACCCTCAACCTTAGATGAAGTGAAATATTTTTCTTCTCAAATTGAAGAAAACCTTAAGTTCGAGGACTCCCTCCATTAGATTAACCTTTTTTACAAAAATGACCCCTAGGGATTAAATAATGAAGTCATTATAGAAACTGAACCTAACCTTCCCAAGATCCTTGAAGTGAGACCAAGTGCTCTCTGAAAGTGGATCACACATTCCACCAACATACAAGATGTTTCTTTATTCCCTTAAGAAGAAGAACCTCCTGAGAATGTAGAACCCATTCAAAACATCTTTTTTTCACACAAGGGTGAAGATATTGAAGCTTCCCTACCGCAAATTTACAAAGATGAACTTCTTGAAGAGGTTTCTCCTTTTGTCCACCAGGTATAAATCATTGGACCAAAGTATGGGGAGGCTACACCTTTTTATGTCACTCTCCAAATCAATGAATCCCTCCTCCATAATTGCATCTTTGACCCAAATGCTACAACCAACATCATGATTGAGAATTTCATTCATCAGTTGGGCCTGAGCCTATCAAAACCGAAGACACGGGGATATTTTGCAAAGGGGATTATCAGGAATTTAAATGTTTCCTTTGAATCTTTCCCTAGCACTCCTTTTACTATAGATGTGACGGTAATATATTCTTTGATCAATTGGGGTATCATATTCCACAAGGACCTTATAGAACACCTGGTTGGAAGTTTCCAAGAGCAAGGATCCAAAGTGGTCATACCTCACCCTGAAGGAGGATTATTCACCCTGCACAGAGAACCCCTTGTAGGATCCCTAATTGAAACTCTCGATGAACTAGATGATCAACAAGTGTGTATTAACAATGGCATCGATAATTGGTTCGTCCAAGAAGCAATTCCTGGGGGTGATACTACCGAAACACCTAAGGGATTATGGAATTTATAATTTGATGAATCTCATTCAAGTTCTGGGTCAGGGGTCGGGATTGTATTAACAAACCCTTCCCATGAAACCTTCTATTACTCCTATAGACTTAAGTATCACTGTACAAACAACATTTTGGAATATGAAGCTTTGATCCTAGGTCTCAACTTGGAGATTGATAAGGGTATCACACACTTAAGGGTAATAGGGGACTCAGAACTCATAGTATCACAAGTGTTACTAGACTTTTCTACCAAAACTAAAAATATGAAGAGGTATTGTGACCTTACACGATCCATTTCAAAATCATTTGAGATGGTGACAATCAAAGTTGTTCCCTGGGAAGAAAACCATGTGGCAGATGCCTTGGATGTTTCTACTTCTACATTGAAACCTTGTGATGGTCCACTCCGAGACCTATGAAAAATGGAAATTTCTTTTTAGACCTTCTATCCCTGATAATTTTGAATGCTAGAAATTCTTTGAAGATGTTGACCATATCATTAGGTTCATGGAAAATAGCAAGGAATTCACCGATTCAAAAATAAATTTCCTGGATGATTCCAAGGACTTGCATGTGGTGAACCTTAAACATAACACCTTGCCTAAGGGATGTATCCCTTTATAAAACATATTTGACATACATGACATTTTCAAAATAAAAAATCCCAACAAACAAATAGATGAAGCCCTAGAATTCAACATCAGTACGGAAATGGATCCAAGGATGGTCAAAATAGGGAAAGGAACAACTGAGAAGGAAAGTATGGAAATTATAGACCTCATAATATATTTCAAAGACACCTTCACTGGGAATTATGATGAATTAAAATCCTATAGGGGTGATTCCATCCATCATGCCATACCTTTGACAGAAGGAGCCAAGCCTCTCCGAAAAAAACTAAGACACATCAATACAAAATTAGAAAGCCAAATAAAAAAGGAACTCCAAAATATGGTTGATGTTGGTATCATATATCCCATCATGTACTCATCATGGATGTCGAATTTGGTAGTTATTTGGAAGAAAAATGGTGATATACGTTTGTTTGTTAATTTACGAAACCTAAACCAATTTTCCTTGAAAGACAACTATCCCCTCCCAAATATGGAACATTTGTTACAGTGGGTTATAGGGACAGGGACGATGTCCATGTTACATGGATTCTCTAGATACAACCAAGTCTTTCTTAAAAGAGAAGACCAACTTAAGATGGCATTTACCAAACCATGGGGAACATTTATGTATTTGCGAATGTCGTTCGGTCTTATGAACATTGGTGCTACCTTCCAAAGAGCGACGGATTTTTACTTCATGGATCTCATTCATAAAATCATAGAGATTTACCAAGATGATCTCACAGTTGTATCAAAGGAGAGGGAAGACCACATTTTACACCTCAAAATTGTTTTTGAACGATGTAAGAAGTATGGTATCTCCTTAAATCTTAAGAAATTTGTCTTCGGAATAGATGAAGGGAAAATTTTGGGTCACATAGCCTCAAAAGGGGGAATCTCCATAGATCCTAAAAGGGTCCAGTCAATAAAAGATGTTCTCCCTCCATCCAACAAGAAGTCCTTACAATCCTTTTTCGGAAAGATAAATTTCAATCGAAGATTTGTCCCAAACTTTGTCGAAAGGATAAAACCCATGAGTGTTTTACTAAAGAAGGATGTTGTCTTTAAATGGGATGATAAAGCCATCAAATATTTTTATTACATAAAGGAATAAAGGATGATATCTCCCAAGCCTCGGTCTTCATTAGCCCAGATTATTCACGAGATTTCATAAAATTCTCATTTGCCTCCCAGGATACCATTGCAGGTGTCTTACTACAAAAGGATGTTGACGATTATGAACACCCTGTGGCCTTCATGAGTAAATTCCTTAAGTTTTTTGGGATGAATTATTCCATTATTAAGAAGCAAGCATATGCCTTAGTGAAATCCCTCAAGAACTTTTGAAACTACGTGGGTTACAAAAAAATCAAAGATTATGTCCCTTACCCGACAATAAAGGATGTTTTATCACAACAAGATTGAATGGGTACTAGGGGAAAGTGGGTCTCCAAAATCCAAGAGTATGACTTAGATATAAAACCCACCAAGATTATAAAGGGACAAGTTCTAGCCCAAATGTTGACTGAAAGAAACCAAGAGGCCATACAAATGGGAGAAAGTGAACAGATAAATGTGGTGGTTAGTGAATTAGAACATGACAAGTGGTATTCCAACATCATCTACTACCTTAAGAATTTATCATTCCCCGATCACCTAGTGTACTACAAAATATGGGCTTTGAGACTTAAAGCTATAAAATATTGTCTAACCAAAAATGTCCTTGGTTGGAAAGATCCTGATGTAGTTATCCTTATATGTGTCAACCAAGAAGAATATGAGAAATTGTTGAAGGAATTACACTCTAGATTTTGTGGTGAACACTTCGCATCTCTCACTACTTTCCACAAGATCCTGAGGGTTGGGTATTATTGGCCAAAAATATTTTATGATACTCACCGATATGTCCGATCCTTTGATCCTTGCCAGTACTTCTCTAGTAAACCAAACTTCCCACACAACCTATAAAACCTGTAGTGGTAGAAGCTCCTTTTCAATAATGCGGTTTGGATTTCATTGGATAATTTAAGGATAATTCAAGTAATGGCTATTGATGGATCCTAAAAACCACAAATTATTTTAATAGGTGGGTAGAATCTATCCCCACAAAGAAGGACACTAAGGAAGTAGTCATGAACTTTTTTGAGGAACGGATCATAACTAGGTTTTGTGTCCCATCCAAGATTACCATAGACAATGCCAAAGCCATCAGCTCCCATGCACTATAATAATTTTGTTTCAAGTACGACATTGTCCTATATCATTCCTCCAACTACAACCATAGAGGAATGAATTAGCATAATCTAGCAACAAGAACCTTATGAATATTATCAAGAAATTAGTTGGGGAAAACAACAGGTCTTGGGATAGAAAAATCAAATATTCCTTGTGGGAAGATTGAATAACAACAAAGACCTCAACAGGAAGAACCCCTTTTGAGTTGGTGTATGGATTAGAAGAAAACCTTCATGTGGACCTCCAAATCCCCATCCTCCATTTTTCTCAAAAGTATGCTACAGATGGAGAAGAAATCCAAGGGCGAATTAACCATTTGATAGAGTTGGACGATTCTAGAAGAAACGCCCTAAGTCAAATGGGAAGAAACCAGGAGAAGATCAAAAACACCTTTTATAACAAGGAAAAAGAAAGAGATTTCATTGAGGGAGATCTCATGTTGTTATGGGATAAGAGAAGGGAGAAGCCTGGTATGCACAAAAAGTTGGATGGGTTATGGACATGTCCTTACAAGATCATGAGTCATGTAGGCACAAACTATTTCAAACTAGGAACCATGGAGGGAGAAGCTCTGAAGTTACCAAGAACACTTTTCACATCAAGCGTTACTACCTGCCAACAACATGATAGGTAAGTGAAGGTAAGTAGGAATTTTCATTCATTGTATATACCATTTTCATTTCATGCTAGAGTAGTTCATATTCACATTTGTATATTTTCTTTTTTTCATTTTTTATGATATATGAGTTGGGGGTCATATCACCACCCCAAATGATTGCTAACAGCTTTATGTTGAGATCAAGCAGGTTATAGGTTATGCCAGGAGATGTTGAGTTTCTCATGCGCTCTACAGTGAGAACATGTCCATGATTTGGAGGCAAATGTTATCCCACATTTTAGGGATAACTAAGGAGATTATGTTTTGAGGCCCACAGGTCCTAGACATGGAGTACCGAGAGCCAGATCTATATGAGCATGGCCCTAAAGCACCGATCCTTTCTCTTGAGCACCTCCACTTTGTCAGCAAAAACATCCATCACCTCATCCTGGTCCTGTAGTAGAAGTGGATCTTTCTCCATGAGGTAATGAGTCCGGGTATCATGGTATGTGTCACTCTGATCCTCAAAACCTTTGAATATGTGCATTCAACTCTTTTTGTTTCGAACGGGTGCTTGGATATTATAACTATCCACTTGACCATGTTTGGGGGGGATCACAAGATGCCTTAGTAAGCTTGTGCCCATAGGTTTTGAGTTTCCACTAGTGGGATTCATGAGAAGCCATCGTTCCCTCCCACCATACT
This sequence comes from Picea glauca, assembly GCA_000966675.3. Classification (NCBI taxonomy): domain Eukaryota; kingdom Viridiplantae; phylum Streptophyta; class Pinopsida; order Pinales; family Pinaceae; genus Picea; species Picea glauca. Next base: position 107,251 of record JZKD02S1601060.1, read on the forward strand.
TACCACTTTCCATATTTGTCCCACTCATCCATCCCATTACATTGGTCTGGGCACTGGGTTGGACAAATATTTAAGGGTCATACCTTACCTTATGGGAAGAAGGGGCTCAAGGCCCATAGGGTAAAAGTAGCTAGAAAAATATAGAATCCAAAGAAGGAAACCTTGAGATTATTTTCCCAGAGATCCCTGAGAAAGCAGTAAAAATATTCTCAGCAAGAAACAAAGGGACCCATAAAAAATACTAAAATAAGACCTAGTTAGAGGATGGTGAGTCTCATCACGAGCCAACCTATTAGTTCCATGGACATGTAGGGGTATGACAATACGAAGAGTTGGTCACCACACTAGGGTAGTGGACCTTGGTGGCATAACCAAGAGAAAGGGGGTCTCATCACGAGCAAACCTTCTCATTTTCGTGAAATGCTTGTGGTAACACTACCCCCACTTGTCACCACGTGATGGTAGTTTCCCCTATCTAGCTTCTTGAAGATAAATAAATAAAATAAAGAAAAAACACATGAATGGGCTTGGAAACATTTTCATCCATGACAGGTGCCTCTGACCCTCTACAGAGGCACCTAGAGGTAAGCCATGCATTTCCCTGCTATCACTGCATCCCTTTCCTAGACATCCCTTATACACTTCATCCACTCACATGGATTGGATTTTATCTCTCCCAGAAACACCCCACATCTAGTGAGCATTTTCCCAATAGGGCATCCTAGTATTTCCTCCAAACTTGGCTTTTATATTAGTATAATGTCTTTGAGAACTTGTCTCGATAACAATGGTTTTATGCACATGTTTAATAACTTGATGATTATAAGTGATTGACATTGTTATGATCTATGTGACTGATGAGCCTATGGAGGGAGTATTTTTCTATGTGTAGGACCATACCTGATTGACAGGCACCCTTATGGACAGGTACACATAGGGAGACAATTATTTCGAACCTCCATGGGGATGAAATCCCACCAGATGGATGTTGAGACCCCAACAGGGGGACAGAGATAGATCAGAGTATTTGTATCGAAGAAGAGGAGGAAGTTACACCAGAGGTAGCTTGGCAGACCCGTACCCATGGGGGTTATGCCCTTTCCACCAAGACGTAGGCCTTGGAAGGCCCATGACATCACCTAGTACACCCATGATGTCATCCAATGTTTATGGAGGTTTTGAGAGGCAGTTATGTGCCAAGTGACACATGTGGCAAGTTCCTGAGGCCCAAGGAGGCCTAATATTTTTCTCCAGGAGGCCAACATTGTCGTAAAAGGGCATAATGTCACCCTAAAATGGATTGACATCATCATTTATGCTTGATTAGGGTTTTAATTAGGACATTTAATGTAAAACAATATTTTGATGTAAATTTGGCCATGTCGACATTTTGTGACCTAAAAGTAAAATTAAGGTCATTGATATGGTATACGTAGAGAGCCAAAACTCTATTTTTCTCATCATATTTCACTCACACTTGTGTGAGGTCTAAAATTTGCACCCTCCTTTAGGTTTTTTGGCTAAAATACTAGTGCACACTTTTTGAAGAAAGAATTTTTAAGGTGTAATTGGCATTTTTCTTGGTGGATAGTCTACAACTAGGGTTTTGCATTAATGATACAAGGTGAATGTGAGTAAATTTATGTAATTCTTCTCTTACTTGAATGGTTATAGTGTTTTACTTTGCATTTTGTTAAAGAAATTATTGGATTAAACCCTAGAGATCAAGCACTTTTTATACTCCTTGTTCCAATTGATATATACCTACTAGATTATGCTAAGGAGCCGTTTTTCTTGAAGCTGTTGATTAAGGTTAGTTGTCATTGATGTCAACCATTGAAGAAAGCCCGATAGCACAAAGGTTTGGGTAATGGACCCAATTTTGTTTGATTTAAATATGAATCATTATTGTCTTGTCATGGTTGATAAGAAGTACATATCAATGAACTCGATAGTGATCCCCTTATGGTGAAATCCCTCACGGGAAGACATTTTGCGGATTGCGTTATCCTAGAATTATGGTTAGAGAACCCATTCTTATTTGTGGAATAATGAGATGAAGGTCAGTGAAATTTTCATTGAAACTATCCTAGATGGATAGTTCTTGTCATGTCATTTCCATTGGTATGTGAAACGTCACATAACTCCTCACGGTTAAAGAGTTATGGCCATGAGAAGTTGGAGAACCCAGGGTTGGGTAATGGACCCAAGTTTGTTTGATGGATAATGGTATGAATTTTTATATATTATCATGTAATACTATTCTATATCAATGTTGCATGTCATTCAATTTATGGTGGTATGTGGAACATCACATAACTCCTCACAGTTTGAGAGTTATGGCCTTACGAAGTTGGAGGACCTTCTTATGTCATCTAGAAGCCCCAAAAGGTCAAAGTAGTAAAAGTGGTTTAAGAGATTTTAGAAGGTAAATAATAAAGTGAAGTGATAAGTGTACTATAATTCAAAGTGAATACAAAATAAATTATTTAAATAATAAATTTAATGGAGAAATTAGAAGTGGGTTAACCCTAAAATAAGGAAAGTGGGCAAGGTGACCTAGAAGATGTTTTTAAGGAAGCTACTTGGAGAGTAGAAATAAGAGGAAAAACACCCTCATTTAAGACAAACTTGAGAATTTTGAATACCTACAGGTGTCTGAGGTAAATAAAGGATATCTAAGCTGAATTTCAGAGAAAAGGTTAAGAAAAGAAGGCCAAAATTCAAGGAAGGATAAATTCTTTTGATGATGCTTTCTAAGGTATGTTATTTACAGGTCATCTCACCATTTTCGCGATAAATTTTTTTATAGAATGTTTCAGACCGTGAAATTTGGATTCCACTGAGGAAACATATCCAAGTATCAGTGGTAAAAAATTCATCTTGTGGGTCTTTTTAATTTTGGAGTTACACTCCGTGGAAAATAGGGTTTGTGGCTAGTCCTGAAACAAGTCAAAAACAAGTAATTCAAGTAAACAAGTCATAACTTCTTAATAAGAGATCCAAATTCAGTAATACCAATTGTTTTGATTATAGTATAGTCTATAGTATGCTATGTAATAGTTTCAAATCAATTCAAAAAATATTATGTGCGGGACACTCTCTACAATAATCCAGAATTTAGCAAGGTATGCCATTTTTACTATAAATCCTTTTCTCAGAGATTCCAACTAGTGAAACCTCGAGGAATTGCATATAACACACTGAAGAAAATTGCATATCAGTTTCAGATATTTATTCATTAAATTTACAAAGTTATGATTATTTCAAGTTGGGGTTGTTGACTAATCCAAAACTAGTCTTGTGAGACTAAAAAAACGTTTGATGAAAATGATAGTCTCTTGTTGTTAAAGTTAAGGAAGGTTTGCAAGTATGTAATCATATACACCATGTCTATTATAGAGTTACAAATCATATTTGGATGATGAAATTGATGAGGGATTTTGGTTGAGGTACAATTTGGGTACATGTTTAAGACAAGTAGTTGATGAGTTGGCACATACATGATGTGTATAGTTGAGGATGTTGGTACATATTGATGAGTACTTGACACATGATTGGTACATACTTGGTACATGGTTGGTTGCACTTGTTTATGGTACAGGTTGATTATAGATTGTTTTTTACAGGTTGGTGCATGGTTGATGCAGTTGTTTATCGTACATGTTGGTGCATGGTTGAGCACTTGTTTATGGTACAGGTTGAGTTACAGGTTGATGCATGGTTCAATTTTATTGGTACAGGTTTACAATGGTATATCTCAGAGTGATAGTGTGACAGTGGTTCCATCATTCTACTTCTACTTTAGGAAATTTGGATGGGGCAAGGATAGGTGGTTGTAGCCACCTTCTGGTTGTAGCTAGAGAACATAGGGGGTTGTAGCCTCCTTCTGGTTGTATCTAGAGAATTGAGGAGTTGGATATTCGCTCAGGTTGTAACCTGAGAAACTAGGGGGTTGGAGCCTCCTTCCAGTTGCAGCTGGAAAACAAAGGAAGTTGGTTCTTCCAGTGAATGTAATTCTTCAGGACATATAAGAAAAAAAAAATTGTGGTTTTCTCCCGATTTGGGTTTCCACGTAAAACAATGATGTACTGTGTATGTGTGTGATTGTTCATTTCTTATTTCTCATTATTGGATAATAATTCTACATTGATATAATACTTGGATTATTTGGAGAAAAAATATTATAATTACAATATTACTGATTCACCCCCCCTCTCAGTAATCCAACAATTGGTATCAGAGAAGGTTCCTTCATAAATCAATTTAACCACTGAAAGGTAGATCATGGTGAGTAACAACTTGTATAAAAATGGAATACCACAGTTTGATGGACAGAATTATGCTTTTTGGAGCATAAGGATGAAGACATATATACAAGCAAATGGATTTCAAGTTTGGCAATCAATTGTAGATGGATACACAACACCAGTAGTTCGACCAACAAATGACAAAGAAGTGAAACTCAGTGAGAATAATTCCAAAGACAAAAATGTACTTTTGAATGATCTCAGTGATACAGTATTCACCAAATTTGTACATTATAAATATGCTAAAGATATTTGGGACAAGCTTTGAAATATTTATGAAGGAGATACAAAATTCAAAGAAGCAAAGCTTCAAAATTACAGAGGTCAGTTCGAACAACTAAAAATGAAGGAACATGAGAATATTGCAGCCTAATTCTTACAAGTCGATGAAACAGTGAATGCAATCATAGGATTGGGAGAATAAATCGAATAATATGTAATTGTTCAAAAGTTACTAAGATCTCTTCCTATGAGATTTAACCCTAAGATATCAGCACTAGAAGAAAGATCAGATCTAAACTCAATAATCATGGATGAACTGCATGGAATCTTCACAACATATGAAATGAGAATTGAAGAGGAAAATACAGATGTAACAGAAGCATCCTTCAAAGCATCTAAAAGATCAAAAAAAAAATAAAATAAACAAGAAGAATATTGCAACAATAGTGATGTCTCAGAAGATGATGAAGAAGTGGCCAACTTCATCAAAAGACTGAACAACAGAACCAACAATAGGTATAGAGGTAAGATTCCTTTAATTTTTTTTAATTGTGATGGTATTGGTCATTTTTCTAACAAATGTCTTGATAATAAAAAGAGAAATGATGAAGGTTATTCAAAAGAAAACACTCATATAAAGGAAGAAGAAATACAAAGAAAGTTTTCAATAAAATATTATGCACCAAAGAAGACATCTTATCATCAGATAAAGATGAAGTCAATGATAGTGAGACATGAAGAGTTCTATTCATGGCAATAAATGACTCTGACAAAGAAGACTCTGAAGAAGAATATGAAGAAGCCGAAGAATAATATGAAGAAGTCGAGGAAGAAATTGAAGTGGCAGAAGTTCACTATAGAGAAGAATTAATGTGTTCCATAGAAGTTATCAGAAGAGAAAAGAAGAAAAACAAGAAACTACAAGAATAACTAGACAAGAAAAAAGACACTCGAGAACTAGAACAAATGATCACAAAACTGAAGGTTCAAATAGAATAAGATAAAATAATTGAAGAAGCACTCAAAGAAAAGCTAGAAGAAAAGGATAGGATCATTGGAAACTTGGAAGAAGATATTGTCACACTAAGAAAGGATATTCAAAATAAAAATATGAAAAATAGCTCAAAAGTTTTGGATGACATTATCAGTAGTCAAAATTCTCATCTTGACAACACCAGACTTGGATACAATCAAATAGAAAATGGATCAAGCTCCAAAACAATAGAGCAAGAAACATATCCAAAAAACTATGTAGAAACAATCAAAGGGGATAGAAGGATATACAAGGAAGATTATAGGGATACTCCTCCACCGAGAAGAGTCAGATTTCAGAATCAACAACCAACAGATAGGCTTCAATAAGAAGAAGTATTCATAAGAGCACCTCCCTTCAGAAGATCCTCAATTACTAGGTATCAAACTATATTTTTTGTTTTATCTTATGCATGTAATAAATTTGGACATAAATATGTGAATTACAGAGAAAACAACAGGAACAATAACAACTTTGAGAGTCATACACAAAGGACTTATTCAAGAAGACCTAGTGAAACACAGATAATAAGTTAGAATAGGTTTCAATCTTTGAGCACTGAAGTGGAATGTTAGAAATGTAACAGTTTTGGAAATGTGGCCAATGATTGCAGAATGACATTCCTTCCTAAAGAAACTCAACAGAATAACAACAGTCACAGACATGAACCTCATAAAATGACATGGATAAGAATGCACAATCGCTCTGCAATCTAAGTAGAAGAAACTCAGTTGGTATGTTGAGAGTGGATGTTCAAAACACATGATAGGTTATAGAGACAAGTTTCTTACATTACGAAAGGAAAGAGATGGATCAGTCTCCTTTAGAAATGATGATTCAACCAAAATCATTGGAAAATGCACAGTCTGAATTGGGAATAAGAATGAAAGGGCAGAAAATGTTCGACTAGTAAAAGATATGAAACATAATATTCTAAGTGTGAGTCAAATGTGTGACCAAGGTCATAAAGTTACTTTCGATTCACAAAAGTGTGAGATAAGAAAAGAAGGTTTATGGAAATTGGTCACTACAACTGCAAGAACTTCAAGCAACACATAAGTGAAATTGGAAATTAAAAGTTTTGTCTGGGAAATGAAGATGAAAGTTGGCTATGGCACAGAAGAATGGGTCATATACATTTTCATAACCTTGTCAAAGTTAGCAAAAGAGAAGCAGTTGGAGAAATGCCCCAAATCATGAAACCAACCAACACTTTATGCAAGCATTGTCAACAAGGAAAGAAAACAAATACTAGGTTCAAATCAAAGGAATATTCAACAACAAGACCACTGGAAATTGTGCATACTGAACTAGTTGGACCAACTAGAGAAAAGGGATTAAAATGTGAGAAATATTTTATGTTATTAGTTGATGATTATACAAGAATGACTGCGGTTTTATTTCTCAAGAATAAGTCATAAGATTTTGAAAACTTCAAGATATACAAGGAAATGGTTGAAAATGAAATGGATTCAAAAATAAAATGCTTGAGATTTGATAATGGGGGAGAGTTCACCTCAAAGGAATTTATGGACTACTATAGAAATCATGGAATAATAAGGAAATTCTTTGTTGCTAGGACACCTCAACAGAATGGAGTTGTTGAAAGAAAGAATAGGACAGTACAGGAAATGGCTCGAACAATGCTAATGGATTCAAAATTGACAGATATTTTTTGGATACGGGTAGTGCATACAATAGTTCACATTTAAAACATAGTAATGCTCAAAAACAACACTGACAAAATGCCTTACAAAATATGGAAAGGAAGACCAACAAATGTAAATCACTTCAGAGTTTTTGGAAGCAAATGCTATATCAAAAGAGAAGATGGTGGAATGGGAAAGTTTGACTCTCGCATGGACAAAGGAGTACTTGTTTGTTAATCAAGTACAAGGAAAGCATACAAGTGTTACAATCTAAGATTGAAAAAAGTTGTGGAAAGCATCAACATGATAATTGATGAAACAGGTAGACCAAAATCAAAGGAAGAAGAAAATAAATCAATGAAACAACCCTTAGAAGAAGAAATAGAATATGAAAAAGAAGTAGAAAATGAAGATGAAGAGAATCCGATAGAAGCAGAAGAGGAAGTTCAACATGTGACTCCAAAGACACCTAGTAGATGAGTACAAAAGTATCATCCTTCAGAACAAATTATCGAAAACAAAGATGCAGGAGTTGAGACTAGAAGAAGAATTTGTTCACTAGAACAAACACACCTAGCAATCTCATCTACAATTGAACCAAACTATTTTGAAGAAGCCAACAAGGATGAATTTTGGAAAAATGCCATGGATGAAGAATTGGATCAAATAGAGAAAAATGACACTTGGGAACTGGTTCCAAGACCAAAGAATAATGATGTGATCGACACAAATTGGGTCTTCAGTAATAAATTGAATGGATATGGATAGATTACAAGGAACAAAACTAGATTGGTATGTAAAGGATATGCATAGGTTGAAGGAATCGACTTTGAAGAGACATTTTCCCGATTTTCCATAATGGAAGCAATCTGTTTGCTTTTAGCTTATGCATGCTCCAAAAATATTAAAATGTATCAAATGGAAATAAAATCATCTTTTCTAAAAGGGGAACTTGAAGAAGAAGTATACATTGAACAACCAGAAGGATTTCAGTTGTCATAGAATGCAGATTATGTGTGTAAACTAAATAAGGCCTTGTATGGTCTAAAACAGGATCCTAGAGCATGGTACTCTAAACTGGATAAGTATCTGTAGTAGGAAGGGTTCAGAAAATGAAGTGCAAACATCAACCCCTACATCAAGGTAAGTCAAGGTAATATTTTATTAATTGAATTTTATGTTGATGATATTATTTTTGGTAGTGATGATGACAGGTTAAGCCAAAAATTTTCAAAAGATATGCAAAATGAATTTGAAATGTCATTACTTGGAGAACTATCATTCTTTATGGGACTTTAGATACGTCAAAGAAACCAAGGAATTTTTATTTCTTAAACCAAGTATATCAGAGAAATGTTAAAGAGGTTTGGAATGGAATATTGCAAACCATTTATCACTCCCATGCAAACTAGTTTCAAGTTGAGCAAAGATGATGATTTGAAGTCTACAGATGAGAGGCAATACAAGTCAATTATTGGTATCCTACTATATGTGACAACATCTAGACCAGATGTAATGCACGTAGTTAGACAAGTGGCATGATTTCAAGAAGCACCAAAGGAATCACATGTATTAGCAGTAAAGAGGATTTTCAGATATCTCAAAGGAACATAAGATTTTGGATTATGGTATCCAAAAGGAAAGGATCTATCACTTGTTTCCTACACAGATGCAAATTTAGTAGGTTGTATTGATGATTGACAAAGCACCAGTGGAGCATAATTCTACTTGGGTGAGTGTTTAGTATCATGGATAAGAAATAAACAATCATTAGTATCCTTATCTATAGCCAAGGCAAAGTACATTACAGCAACATCATGTTTGGATGAAAAAAACTCTGAAAGATATGCAGTTTGAGTATGATGAGCCCATTCCAATCTATTTTGATAATATAAGAGCCATCATTATCTCAAATAACCCGGTGCTGCACTCCAAGTTGAACATTCCAATCAAGTATCACTTTCTACGGGAGCAGGTTGTAGAAAAGAACATTAGAGTTGAGTATGTGGGCACAAAAGAACAAGTGGCAGACATATTTACAAAACTAGTTCCATGGGAAGCCTTTGAATATCTTCACCAAATAATTGGAGTTATTTGTACTCCGAAATGAATTCTTTTTGAATGTTTATCTTATATGTCTTAGATGTACATGAGGAAACACCATAAGAGGATGGTTCAGTTAGGGGGAGTAGCCTCGGATGGAAAGATACATTTTCCATTGATGAAAAAAGGGGGAATATTTATTAGATGTAGAGGACAAAGGCATTGTTCCAGGGGGAGCATGAGTGATATGATTTCAGTATTGCATCAGAGTGTTTCCATCAATTCCAAAGGGGGAGATTGTTGATTAAGGTCAATTGTCATTGATGTCAACCCTTGAAGAAATCCCAGTAGAGAAAAGGTTTGGGTAATGGACCCAAGTTTGTTTGATGTAAATATGACTCACTATTGTCTTTTCATGGTTGATAAGGAGTACAGATGGATGAAATCCAGAGTGGTCCCCTTATGGTGAAAGACCTCACGAGAAGAGGCTTTGAGGATTGAGTTATCTTAGAAGTATGGTTAGAGAACCCATGATTATTTATGGAATAATGAGATTAAGTTCAGTGAATTTGTTAGCAAAACTATCCTAGATGTATATTTCTTGTCATTCCATTTCCAGTGGGTAATGGACCCAAGTTTTCTTGATGGATAATGGTATGAGTTTTGATATATTTTAAGGTAGTAATATTCTAAATGGATGGTACATTTCATTCCATTTTTGGTGGTATTTGGAACATCACATAACTCCTCACGGTTTGAGAGTTATGGCCTTACAAAGTTGGACGACCCTCTTATGTCATCTAGAAGCCCCAAAAGGTCAAAGTAGTCAAAGTAGTTTAAGAGACTTTAGAAGTTAAATAATAAATTGAAGTGATGAGTGTACTATAATTCAAATTGAATACAAAATAAATTATTTAAATAATAAATTTAATGGATAAATTAGAAGTGGGTTAACCCTAAAATAAGGAAAGTGGGCAAAGTGACCTAGAAGATGTTTTTAAGAAAGCTACTTGGAGAGTATAAATAAGAGGAAAGGCACTCTCATCTAAGAAAAAATTGAGCATATTGAATACCTATAGGTTTTTGAGGTAAACAAAGGATATATAAGACCAATTTCTAAGGAAAGGTGAAGAAATGAAGGCCAGAATTCAAGGAAGGATAAATTCTTTTGATAATGCTTTCTAAGTTATGTTATTTACAGGTCATCTCACCATTTTCACAATAAATTTTTTTCTAGAATGATTCAGCTTGTGAAATTGCTATTCCATTGAGGAAACATATCTAGGTATCTATGGTAACAAATTCATCTTGTGGGTCATTGTATTTTTGGAGTTACACTCCGTGGAAAATAGGGTTTGTGGCTAGTCCTGAAACTAGTCAAAACCAGGTGTTTCGGGTAAAACCGTCATAACTTATTCATAAAATATCCAAATTAAGTAAGAAAAAATGTGTTTGTTATAGTACAATATATAGTATTATTTGTAAAATTTTCCAATCAATTCAAAAAATATTCCATTTGGGGCACGCTCTACAAGGTCGCTCTATAGAATAATCCAGAATTCAACAAGGTATGCCATTTTTTCTATAACTCCTTTTCTGAGAGGTTCCAAGTAGTGAAACCTGGAGGAATTGCATTAAACACATTTAATAACATTGTGTATCAATTTCATATATTTATTTATTACAGTTACAAAGTTATGATTATTTCAAGTTAGGGTTGTTGACTAATCCAAAACTAGTCTTGTGAGACTAAAGAAACTTTTAATGAAAATCTGATTCTCTTGTTGTTAAAGTTAAAGAAGGTTTGTAGGTATGTGATCATATACACGAGGTATATTACATAGTTACAAATGATATTTGGATGATGAAATTGTTGAGGGATTTTGGTTGAGGTACAATTTGGGTACATCGTTGAGACAAGTAGTTGATGAGTTGGCACATACATGAGGTGTATAGTTGATGATGTTGGTACGTATTGTTGATACATAATTGATGAGTACTTGACACATTATTGGTACATACTTGGTACATGGTTGGTAGAACTTTTTTATGGTATAGGTTGATTACAGATTGTTTGGTACAGGTTGGTGCATGGTTGATGTAGTTGTTTATGGTACAAGTTGGTACATGCTTGATGCAGTTGTTAATGGTACAGGTTGATTACTGGTTGAGGTACAGGTTGATGAACGGTTGATGAATGGTTCAGGTTTATTGGTATAGGTTTTAAATGGTATATCTCAAAGTGATAGTGTGACAATGGTTCCATCATTCTACTTCTACTTCAGGGCGGTTGGATCGGGTAAGGACATGTGTTTGTAGCCACCTTCCAGTTGTAGTCGAAGAACATAGGGGGTTGTAGCCTCCTTCTGTTTGTAGCCAGTGAATTGAGGAGTTGGAGCTTCCCTCAGATTGTAGCCTAAGAAACTAGGGGGTTGGAGCCTCCTTCCAGTTGCAGCGAGAAAACAAAGGAAGTTGGTGCTTCCAATGAATGTAATTTTTCAAGACATATAAGGAAAAGAATTTTGTGGTTTGCTCCCGATTTGGGTTTCCACATAAAACACTAGTGTACTGTGTATGTGTGTGATTTTTCATTTCTTATTTATCATTATTGGATAATAAGTCTACATTGATATAACACTTGGATTATTTGGAGAAAAAGGATTATAATTACACTATTATTGGTTCACCCCACCTCTCAGTAATCCAACAGAATCCATTACTAGGGCCTTGCATTTGCAACACCCTAGTACTTGTCACTTCATCTAGCCCATTTCATATTTTCATTAAGCTAAAGAGGGAGAAAGAACTATTAAGTCCTAGGGATACCTACACCTTAATATTTTTTTCCCCTAGGGTTTGATTGTTGAAGCCTTGGCTTACCAACACTTCATCCATCACATTTCTCTTGTATTTGTCTACTACTATCATCTTGTTCCTTCAATTCTTGCAGCCACTTGTTGACTCCATCTTCCCTAAGAAGACACTGATCTAATATCTCTTACCCTTGAGTGTTTTTATCACAACTCTCAAACATTCAAATATTTGAACAACTAACACCTTCTTACCCTAGATTAGATTGACCTACTAACCTTATTTCTGCTATTATCCACTTGAGTTATAGTCATACTTTGAAGCATTTAAAGAAATTGAAAATATTGGCTAATGCATAGCTTTATTTTCTTCTGATGATTGTTGTTGTTATAATTTTGATGGTTAATCATTCTTTCTCCTTCTGAAGCTTTTATAAATCATTAATTGTGAAGTATTGCATTGTTATTGACACTATACATCTTTGTTTACTTCATCAATATATTAGTCAATTTAAAGTCTCCAGTTATATGAAGCACTAACCAACAAGTGATCTTGCAAATATAGTTTTATGTTGCTTTGTTCTGGGAAGGTACACTTCTGGTATTATTATCTCTTTATTGGTTGTTTAGGTGAAATTTTTTATCGATGGTGACTTGTGAGAGGGAAATTTTTACTTAGCCTTTATCCTTTTCCTTCTCAAAAACCTAGGTCACCGGGGACGTCTCCCCTGGGCCTACCACCCTAAATAGAAATAAACATCCTATTGAAGTGATAGTGATAGGATAGTCTCCCGTTACATCAATTTGTCTTCATTTTCCTTTCCTTTCTATCAAAGTACAAATTGCACGATAATAGTGTCTATTATGGGTGCACAAATGCCACTGAAATTCCTATAAAAGCTTTCTAATCCATGGAAGTTTCTCACCTCAAATATGCTTCTTAGAGAAGGCCATTCTTTAATTTCCCTCACCTACTATGGATTCATATTCAATTCATTTGAAGAGATCACAAAACCAAAGTATATGAGTTATGTCTTCATGAAAGAACATTTCTTTAGATTTATGAGCAACTTCTTCTACTATAACCTCCTCATCACTAATGTCAAGTGCCTTAAGTGCTCTTCTTCAGTTTTACTAAAGACTAGGATATCATCCAAATACACAATTACAAACTTACCTATGAATTATTTGAGTACTTCATTATTCAATCTCATGAATGTGCTTGGGGAATTCGTTAAGCCAAATGGAATAACAAGCCACTCATACAATCCTGCATTCATTTTGAATGTTGTCTTCCATTCATTTCCCTCTCTAATTCTTATCTGATGATAGCCACTCTTCAAGTCTATCTTGGAAAAATAATTTTGTCCACTTAAGCAATCCATCAAATCATCAATTCTAGGTAAATTGAATCTATACATGATGGTAATCTTATTGATGGCTCTAGAATATGTTCACATTCTCCAACCTCCATACTTATTTGGACAAAACACAATTAGTATTGTGCATGGACTCAAAATTTATTTGAAAAAACCCTTATCCAACAACTTTCATACTTGATTCTTGACCTCTTCATTTTCTTGAGGTGTCAACCTATATGCTATTTTTTTTGGAAAAAAATCTCTTGGAATAAGGTCAATGTGATGACTGATACTCCTAATTTGTGGTAAAGAATGAGGTAACTCATCCACCACGATGTCAGAAAAATTATCCAACAGTTCCTGAATCTCTACAGGAAGATCATCCACAGAAGTACCTATAAGGATGAATCTAGGCTTTCTCGCCACAACAAACTTCATCTCCTATTCCTTATTGACTTTGTTCAAGAGTTCCTTCCCACTCATGAGATGTATGCTTGGGATAGCTTCCTCCTTCACTTTGTTTTCTTCCATTAGCAACAACATGTGTGTAAAACCATTATTATCAAGGGTGTAAGTATTTTTTCTCCCATCATGTATGACATTTATGTCAAATTTCCATGGTCTTCCCAACAGAACATGAAAAATGTCCATGGGTATTACATCACACAAAATCTTATCTTTATAACCTCCTATCTTGAATTCAACATTGCACTTTTGAATTACAATGACTTGGTGTCCCTACTGCAACCACGATACCTTGTATGGGATTGAATATTCATTTGTCTCTACCTCTAACTTTTCCATCGTTTCTATGGATACCAAATTATCACTTATCCCACTTTCTATGATTACTTTGCATACCATGTATTTGGTCTTGCAAGAAGTATTGAATAGACTGTTCCTCTTAACTGGCTCTTTTTCTTCTTTCTCTGGTTTTAAGAGAACCTTCCTCATCATGAGGGATTTTCCATCTTCCGCTGCTTCTACCTCGACATTCCTTCTTTGATCTTAGGAAATGTGATTTTCTCCACCTCCTTATTTATTTTTCCTCTTAGGAAATTCCCAAGACATATTCTCTGTCTTTCCATAGGAATATCATTTCACTTCTCCTCCTCTTTCTCTTCCTCTAGAAAAAGAGTTTCATCCACCATATTTTCCACCCATGGAACTTCCTGCTCTTTCTGTATGATTGTGATACTTTTTGGCTTCAGGTTTAGGCTTCTGGAGCTTTTCTTGGACAATTCCTTTGCCTCTTCTTGGACTCTTTCCTTTGTTTCATTGGATTTTCTTTCTGGAAAATTCTCCTTTGCTTTCAATGCTACCTGATAAGCATATTCCACCATTCTCATTTTCATCATACTGAATTCTTCCTGAATTTCATACCTCTGGCCATTAATATACCTGGAAACATTTTCCTCATCGCTCTGTCTATGTCCTGCTCTGATTTTCAATCTGTAGAACTCCTTAATGTATTCCTTCATCGACAAGCCCTTTTGTCCCAAGTTCGACAATGTCCTAAACATACTAATCTGATAGTGTTTGAATATGAACTTAGCTTTCAATTTAGCTACCATCCTATCCCAAATTTTGATATTTTTCTTACCTGTGTGCCTTTTGTCGGCTTGTAATTCATCCCACCATAGAGTTGCATGTCCCTTTAGTCTCGTAACAACATGATTCACGTTATTTTCATCCTGTATCTCTTCATAATTGAAGTATTTGTATAGATCTATTATCCAATCCAACAACTCCTCAACATCCAAGTTTCCTTCATACATCAGGACTTCCATTTTTTCCCTCACTGCCATTTTTACAACCACTTTCAACAAACATTCCTCTGCAACATCTCCTTCAACTTCCGTTTCTTCACTCTCAGCTTCACTGATGTAACCAACACCAATTTCTCTTCTCTGCACTATCTCCATGTGTTTTCACTCTTTTCGTCGATGTGTGAGCAAAAAGTGAGTGCTTACATGCCTAGTTGGGCTCTGCTAGTCATGACAGCTGTATGGTAAAGGGTTAGAAAGAAAACAACTAAGCTATTAAC
>JZKD02S1601060.1:122735-152295 GCA_000966675.3 Picea glauca
TATTATGCAACCTCTTTTGAATGTGAAAAGGGGCTCTTTAGGGCACAATTAGGTCTTTGACCAGCCTCCCCACGCAGATTGAGCTCGGATTTGATGTCAAATCGACTCGGGAGCCGATCCATTAGTGGTTGGGAGGCCGACCAGCTTCATAAATGTGCCGTTTGGCAGGCACGCAGGTTTTGCACCCCACGGCCATGCATATGCGCTCCAGATACAAAATGTTGTGCGCGCGCGTGCCCAGTGGGTGCATAGCGCTTTTTAATTTTTTGGCCATTTTGCATAGTTTTGACCCTTTTGTTGTGTTGTGGAGTTAATCCTTGTGCCATGAACGACTGTTTTTCTGTGTTGACGATGCGGAGTTCTTGTCGCCCTGTGCAGACGAATTTTCAGTGATAACACCATGGAATCCAATATTGCATGGAGTTTCCTCATTTCCCATTCCATGGTTGGATTTTCTACAACTCTCTCTGCATGTCTTCTGGGCAACATGATTCTGAATTTTCTTTCACACATAGCTTAATTCAGGATCGTATACCACTTGATGTAGACCCCACCCTCTCCCAGGGTTAGCATGACCTCCTAATATATTATCGTTCTAGTCAAGAACTGAAATTAGCTCATGGGCTCCCTCTGAGCCCAAAATCTCAATACACAGGTCCTTAAAATCTTCTTCCTGAATGCAAATTTTATTTTTCCTGAGTTCTAGAGCACCTGCAAATGCTCCTCAGAGACTGAGGGCTAAAATCGTGGGCCAAACCTTCAATCCAAGAAATTTTCGGGACTTTGGGACCTTTTTATCTATAAATGTGAAATCCACAAACTGTTGAACACTAGGCAGAAAGATCAATGGTCATCAATGAGAATCAAGATCGATGGATCCAAATTTGTTGTTTGGTCTTCCACGATTTCTTTTGATCGCACAAACACACAAAAAACCCCCAAAACATAAATCATCGAAAAGATAGATCATACAACTTTTAATCCACCGGAAGATCGATGGCTCCATGCCTCTTTCGTACTCTAGGCTTCGACGATTTATTTTGATCCAAAAATACAAATCAGATGGCTTCTAATCCACTTCCATATTGACGGCTCAACACCTCTTTCACACTCTGGGCTTTGACGATTTCTGCACAACCTTTTTACCAATTTCCTGGATCACCAAAAAGGTAATTACACCAAGTCTCAGATCGATGGTCCTCAAGCACCGATGTATAGACGGTTATAATATATTATTTTCAGGCTTCGGATGTTTCTTTTGGTCATTCACATGACACAACTATTTATATATTCCAATGCTGAAACACCAAAAAATATTATCCTTTCTCCATGTGTCCCCTCCTTGATCGATGACCATGATGCTTTTGAGAATTCGATGATTTTTATGCCTATCTACATGAGGATGAAAATTTACCCAAGTTCCATGTCCCTGAACTACGGGATCTTGTGCCACACATCCTACTCCAATGGATGGTTATGATGGATTCCAGCCTTTGGGCCTTCGCAAGTCCTCACAACACTTCACTATGTTTCCTCAGAAATGTCGTATCTCCAAAATTTTGGATCTACTACCGCATGCCCTTCGTATGATTAACAGTCATGATCAACTTCATACTTTGGGACTCTAGAGATATTGAAATTCTCTTCTCTCTATTCTCTCGTAGTGTCTATCCTCTAGATCTTATAATATGACGATGCGTGTCCCTATTGATAGAGGGCCCAGATTAACTATGGAGCTTCGGGACTTCAGGGCCTCCCCACTCTTGAACCTCCACTCCTAACTTCTTCCAAAGTGTTATTCCACCCAAGCACATGATCTGCTAACATGTTTCCTTGAATTTTGGAAAACCATGATTAACTCCGGCCTTCGAGACTTCGGGGGTCCCAACTTCTCCACACACCAAATCTCCCAAATGCACAAAGTTCGAAGGACTTCACCAATTAACCCTCGCACAACGCCTCTTGATCCAATGATTGTACACTCTCCTTCAAACTCCTGAGTGGATATCAACTTTTTATTCCCACTCTTCGATAGCTCCTCCTTTAATATTTCCACTCGACTTCTGTCGAACTTGTGAAGTCTTAATGGATTACAGGTTTAAACCCTGTACTGCTTCTCCAGATCTAAGGGTGAAAAAATATCTTGGATCCTCGGGAATAGATCTCAATTGTTCGACTATTGAAACAAGTGAATCCTATATTGAGATTTAATTCCTTAAGGTATTTCAGTCCTCTGGCACACTCCTTATAGCCTTTGAACTTAGGAGAAATTTTTGAACTTAGAGAATTTTGTATAAAATCTCCTTTATGCACTCCTTGTGCTCATCTTCTCTAAGACTTCTTCAACACTTAAGCATAGTGTTTTCATGACACACTCCTTGCATGGGTCTTCTCCAATATTTTCTCTACACTAAGAAACTGTGCACTATTTTCACTTTAACTGGACAATTGTGCACTCCTTGTACTTCAAATGTAAATTCATGTTACCTCTTCTGAGCTTCTCATTCTATCTCTACTCTTCCTACGCACACCTTTTGGGAACTATGCACTCCTTGCACCAGGAATATCAAAAGAGAAACAAGTGAAACTTACAAAAACATCAAATATTTCCACACTGGACCATGAAAAACATATCCATGCATAAAACATACATAAACAAGTAAAACATGGAGAGAATAAAGAAACATCACATGTACTCAAATAATTCAGATGAACATGACACCATACATTTGGAATAAAACCTCACTTCTTGTACTCATTCAGTAAAAAATGTACATGGACTCATACATCCCTCTGCAACTCTTCATAAGCTTCAACAACTCTCTAGATAATAATCCGCAGCAATAACACTAACATTAAACCACCTCATTTGGGAATACAATACATATATTTATACATGGAGAGGATTATTGAGCCTTCCCTCCAGACTACCTTAGTGCTATCCTATCATAGTTAATACATTCATCTAATAAGGACTATTACATTGAATGGAAATTACATTCATATATGAGTCCATACTCAGTATCTGTACAACCTTATCTGATAACTAAAATGATTACAACTTCGGCAGCCTTATGTGATGGATCTTGCCTCAAAATATTTAAAATCTTAAAATTACAATCCTTTCATAATAGAATGACACACCCTCCTTGGAATTCAAAAACAATTTGAAATATGTGCACTAGGTTTTGAGTTGTCCTCCACCTAGCCTCTTAAATTGGTGATGGAAATGCTCCTGCATCACATTCCCCATGTCAAAGATTGGTGGGAAAGGTTTTGTGAGAAAAAGGAAACAAAGAAACCCTCATTATTTACAATCATGATAACCTGGGAATCCTTTAGGGATGATATTAAGGAAAAATACTACCCTATCCAAAGTTATGATGACCTATATACAAAATGGACCACACTGTGGTAGGAAAGAGACCAAGAAGTGTCATAGTTCACAAATATCTTTCATACCTTGCGCACCAAGCTAGGTATCAAATATTCTAAGTGACATTTGGTTCTCAAGTATCACAGTGGTTTTCATAAACATATCCAGGCCGAAATGGAGTTTCTTGACATCTCGTCTTTGGTCATGGCCATCAAAATTGAGTAGAATCTTAAAAAAAAGATGCGACAATTTGGGCCTGGGAACCCCTTACAACAAAATCACAAAAAGGGTGGTCCTAACCCTAAAAAAAAATGGAAAAGAAAATATGGAAAACATCAGGAAAACCAGTCCAATCCACAAGCAAAGAAGGACACTGGAAAGGAAAAGAAAGATACTAGGAAGTGGTTCAACGTCCATAAGATCCCCTGGCATAAACCTGTTGATTTCCTCTCAAAGTAGTCGCTGGTGGATGAGGTGAAATCCTCTTAATCAGATGCGAGTTCTGACTCTAAGTCAAAACTATAAAAGGGAAGATTGATCATTAACACAAAACCCAGTGACACCATTGCTACCACCAAGCTCCAACCTGATGAACTAGATGATCCAGAGGAAGGAAAGTGCCTTTTTCATTCACATATGTGGGTAAAAGGCACCCCGCTACAGTTCATCATTGATAACGATAGATAGAAGAAACTCATATTAGCAAAGGTCATCAAGCGGCTAGCCCGGCTGACAACATTGGACATACAACCCTACACCATCGCATGGCTCCTCCAAGCAAGTAATCTCCACGTCAACCAATAATGTCTCCTATCATACGACATAAATCCCTTGAAAGATGAGGTATTGTGTGGTGTTCCTCCTCTTGAAGTTTGTAATGTTCTTTTGGGCCAACCTTATTTATGGAAATGTCATGTTGTATATGAGTATAGGCCTCCTAGTGTTATCATTACTTTGGATAGGAAATTGTATAGGATATCCGAGGTTGTCCCACCTAATGCTATTTTCTTGATCTCTGCCAAACAATGTAGGAAGTTCATCTCTCAGACTGGGAAGTTTTTCTTTTTCATGATTCACTCTTAAAGTGAGAAAAATATCACATCCAAATCCAGGGCCTCTACTGCTAACCTATCCACATAGAAGAAGAAAGTGGATAAGGTCGTGGAATAATACTCAGATATCTTCTCCTCACCTACTAGGGTACCTCTGCACTATCAGGTTAAGCATCCCATCAATCTGACCCCCGACACACTACTACCCAATGGGACAATATACCATTTCTCTCTATTAGATAATGAGGAGATCAAGTGGTATATAAAAGAAATACTCCACAAGGGGAAGATCCATCCCATCTCATCGACTTGTGGGAGCCTAATCATGATGGTGCATAAGAAAAACGAGACCTGGTGACTCTACATTGACTATATGGCCCTGAATAAAATCACAGTCTGGAACCGGTACCTAATTCCCCAAATTGATGACCTCCTTGATCATATCACGATGGCCAAATACTTCAGTAAGATTGATTTGAAGTCTGGCTACCACCAGGTCCCAATAGAATAGAAAGATGTATGGAAAACTGCCTTGAAGTCAAAAGAAGGTCTTTCTGAATGGTTGGTAATGCCCTTTGGTTTGAAAAATGCTCCAACAAATTTTGTGAGGATGATGGATGATATCCTATGACCTTTCACCAATAATTTTGTAGTGGTGTATATGGATGACATCCTCGTCTACAACAAGACTTGGGAAGATGACTTGCAGCATATTCAACAGGTTCTGCACACCCTGGATCAGCACAAACTATATTCTAACATAGAAAAATGATCCTTAGGCATGGAAAAAGTCCATTACCTAGGATACATCATTGATCAATGTGTTTTTCATGTGGATCCAACCAATATACAGGTCATCCGTGACTGGCCATCCCCAACCACACTCACTGAGCTTTGAAGCTTCTTAGGCCTTTCCAATTTCTATTGCAGTTTCGTGTTGTGATTCTCCCATATTGCATGGGCCCTTAGCCAAGTAACTAGGGGTGGTGGTAAGGAAGTATTTGTGTGGGGCCTATCCCAACAACAAGCGTTCGATGATTTGAAGCAATGCTTGTGCTCAGCCCTAGTACATTCATTACCGGACCTACAATATCCCTTTGATATCAAGACATATGCCTTAGACTATGTTGTGGGAGTCGTTCTCACTTAGTACGACCACCTCGTGTCCTATCATAGTGAGACACTATCATATGTTGTCCGCAAGTACCCTACTTATGACAAAGAAATGTACTCCATTGTGCAAGCCTGTCGTCAAATGAGACATTACATTCTTGGGAAGGAGACAGTCATCCACACTGATCATAAGCCACTACATTTCATGCAAACACAAGGTAAATTGAAGAATGACCACCATAAGAAGTGTTCCACATACTAGTGATAGTTCCACCTCAACATCAAGTATAAAAGAGGAAGCACCAACCAAGTCGTTTATTGCCTCAGTTGACCTCCATTCGTGACATTCACCATGGTGCTAGACTCTTGCGACCATGATACCTCTGGATGGCCCCACCTCTATGAGACAGACCCTCACTTCATTACCACCTACCAAATGTTGGGTGCAAACTCAGTTGTCACTAATTTCCATCTTTAGGATGGGATGTTGTGCCATCTGGTCCATCTCTGTGTTCCATCAACCAAGTGAGTGAAGCTAATTTGAGAAGCCCACTACAGTCGGGTGTCTAGACACTTCATAGTATAAAATATAGTTGCAGTGATGCAAAAACATTTATACTTGCCGAAACTTTGACAAGATGTCAACAAGTATATCAAGTCCTACACTGCCTATGCTATTGCCAAACTGACCACTAAGAAATAGGGCTTGTACACCCTTCTTCCTATGCCTTGCAAGCCATGGGAATCCATATCAATGGACTACATGTTGGGCCTTTTTTCCACCAAGAGGGTAAATGATTTTGTTTTTTTGGTTGTTGATCAGTTTTCTAAGATGGTGATTCTGGCCACCTGCAAGAAAACCATCATAGAAAAAGCCAATGCTAAGCTCCTCTTTGAACAAGTATGGATACATTTTTGAATCCCAAAAACCATTGTATGAGATCAGGAGATTATATTGTTTAGCACATTCTAATCAAGCCTCTGGTCACTGATAGACACCAAGCTCACCAAATCCATTGCCTTCCACCCTTGGAAACATGGCCAAACTAAGGTCACCAATCGAATGATTGTGCATATCCTGCGCATGTAAAATTCCAAGAACCCCCACACATGGGATGATATTCTTCCCTATGTTCAACATATCTACAACTGCACACTACATAGCTCAATCGACCATGCTGGTCTCTTTTTGGTTACTGCAACACTTTTGGGTAGGCCCTTCTGGCTCTACTAACTCTTCTTGATGATATGGAGAGTGATAAACTACATTATAGGGATTTTTTCAGTCATCTTTGGATCTTTCTTCTCCTTACAATCAATATCCATATGAGATACTATGTATCTCGCAAAAGTACCATTCTTTGTCTTCTTCTTCTTTGGTACATGGATTCATACGATTGTGTATACAACTTCTTATCTGGATAGTCTTCTCCATGTCTCAAAATAGATAACATATAATATGTTGTCTCCTATAATCGTCACTATAGCTTCCCTCATATTTATCACATGTGACCTAACAAGAACAATACTCTTATAATAATAAAAACAAGAATGAGAAAAATAATCACAATAGCTCTGTCTCAGAGATATTTCTTGTGACCTACCTGGAACAAGAACCAAAATAAAAATACAATAATAATAAATAGTAACAACACTCTTCTAGTGGTGTGATCAATCACTACTCCATGGTAACCTAACCAGAAAAAGAAAACAAGAAAAAAAGTATAATAGCATTTTCATAAGAACATATCTATGTCAAAGACAAGAATAATAAAAAAAGCAGTCTCGTGGTAATCATCGCATTATTACCAAGGTTACCTACCTCGAAGCAAAACAATAAGTATCTCTTAGAGGAGATGTTAGTTCATCTTCCAAGCATTTAAAGAAATAGTACTCAGATGCTGCCGATTATTCATTGTATTTAACAATAATAGAACCTTTCAAGGATTGTTGCCACAAATAGTAATGTGGAAATTATCAAACTTTATATATGCAAATTGGAAACTTATTAATTTAATCAAACCTAGAACCTAAAGTCTTATCTTCAAGAATGAGTGTTGTTTATTTTCTTCTGAGTCTCCTTCACTCAAGATGACAAGTATTCTCTTCAACCTGTCCCCTATACTTAAGACAATATGCCTTCTAGAAAGAAATTTGAGTTAGATATTATAGTGAAAATAATCTCTAAAGTATCAACCTTAGTCAATACAATACTTTGACTAAATTTAGTTTCCAACTTTAACTTTGAATAGAGGTTAGTATGATATTCATAACTTCAATAGATCAAAATACAACTAGATGTTCATAAGTTCACAATAATTCCATAACAACTAGAGGCATATGAAAAAAATCAAACCTAGAGTGTGTTGTTCCTATGAATGTGTTGGATCCAAGATCCCTATGAATCTACGATTGTTTCTTGGACTAGAGATCCATTCTCCTGCAATCACACTCAAAATAGTGATATAGTTTAAACATATATAAGTACACATCTCTAACAATAGTGACAAGAAACGACAGACAGTGGCATCATCTAGCAGCAGCGAAAAGTAATGATAAACCCTGAAAATTCAAAGTGCTCCAAATTGAAATCTAAAAGTAACTGGAGATGTACTAGGGTAAGGCGCACTATAAAGACCAAATATCAGGCCCAACATTTTACTGAAACTTTACTACAACTACTATTGCAACTGGTGTTGTCACTGCAACTGGTGTTGCAACTGGTACTGCAACTGGTGTTGCAATTAGCACAACAAATGGTGTTGTAACTAGCACTACAACTGATGTTCCAACTGGCATGAAGGAACTGTCACTGTAAACCTAGGGTTTTTATGAGGAAACCCTAATATCTCAAATTGAGAAATTTGCATATCTAATTCGAAGAAGAGATTTGTCCTACTTAGGATAACTTCTTAGTGAATTCAGTAAGTTCTCAACGAGCTTGGAAATGGGGGAAAATGAGGATCTTCCTTCCAACAATTAGACTATTACGAAGGAAGCCAACTATGATACCATGTTGTAATTTTGGTATGCTCATTTAACCATAGACAATATCTCATCTTTGTCACCCAACCATAGGCATTCACATATGCCATCCCCGAGCACACTAACCTTTACTTATAATAATTCCTGCAAGCCTACTCCAAAACCAATAGATAAACCCTAGTTTCTAACTGCAAAAAAAACTCAAGATAAGTATAATGCTCCCTCTCCAAGGGTAGAGAACAATATATAGAGTCTCCATATCCACATAAATAGTACCATACACAACTACAGTAGTTGTAGTTACACTACTCTCTCAGACTTGCACCATACTTAGCAAGAATATCACCAAGAGTATCACGAAGAATATAACCAAGAGTTTCACCAAGAATCACCAAGTGAATCACCAATATAATTCTATAGAATCACCAAAATAGCATTAGAGAGAGACCAAGATCGAAGAGATGACCATATGCCTATATTCTTCCTTGCAGTTGCAACTGCAACTCTCTACAAGAATTTCACACTTTCTGGCTATCTAAATGAGGTAAAATGTCCTCTATTTATATTAAACTATCCAATGACTTTTCTGGTTGGGCCGACCTAACTTTTTGGTAATTAGGTTTTCTTTTTATCTTTTTCCTGTGGAACTGACTTTTATTTTCGGAATATAATAATCAAATATTATTATTTTCTAGGTTGACATGTCTTCTATGGTTTCCACACATCTATTTAATGGTTCACTTGCTTCTGAAAAATTCTATTCTAATTCAAAGGTTACACGTGGAGGTTAATACCTCCCGTATCTACCAAAACATCAACAAATAAAAGGGGAAAGATGGAGTAGAGGAAGAAGGGGACCAAACCACCATTATTTAGAAACAATTCTTAGGGACAAACAACTTTCAAGAAGCCCAAAATGATAGGAAAAATGGGGAATAAATAAAAGAAGCAAACTATGAAATTTTGGGGTTGTGAAGAAGAGAATATGTATAGAGATTTCCCTCATAGAGGAGAAAACATGAGGATTTTTCACAATGTACAGCAAGATGATAGAGTTTATTCCATAGGAAAAAACATACCAAGGATATACACAACTTTAGATAATACACAAATGAATTTTAGTATCATATGACTGAAGTGGAAGCTAAGATTAGTAACCAACCCATTGTTATTTTAATTGATTCAAGAGATAGTCATAGTTATCTAGATTCAAGAGAAACACTTGAGGATAGTTCTATGTAACATACCCAACCACCCACAGGTCGGGCATGCTAACCACAAGTTCCTTTGCTGGACTAAATCAACCCGTTCTATAACTTTAAATAACAGGGAAATGCATGAAAGATTCACATGCATTGATCAAGACTCATGCTAAACATAAATTAATGAAGCATACAATATGAACAACAATACAAAACAAGCATGCATACTCTAAACATATCAAATACAACAATAAATAAATACATAGCAGAAATAATTCATACATGGGTAAATAATATCAAAACAAAGAGTACTTATATTTTATAGAAGAGAATTGTCAACTGGATGCAGACCAAGGATATTCAACCCAACTGTAGACACTATTGTTCCAAGTCTCAGCAATAATGTCACCCCCAATTCAAGGCTATGAATACACAAGGATGATTCCATAGTGTTACTCAGCTTCCCAAACCAGTCAATGCTCAAGATCTCATAGGCTTCCTAGCAAACATAACAATTCAACTACCTATATCTCTTCTACCCATCCTACACCACCCAAGAGAATGGACCCCCTCCCTTCTCTGCCACAAAATCCCTCAGGAAGTCCTTCTCCTTCTAGGGCTCCAGTGCAACTAGTCCAGAATCTCCATGTTGAGACTCTCAGGACTTGCAGTTGTGAGAAAAGTTGGACACATCCCAAATAATATTAGATATGCAGGCCTTGATTCACAGTTGGATTATACCAACAATATCCACAACCAACAAAACTATTGTTGTTCTTTAGTATTTTGATTCTCCTTCCCAATCTAGTCATGAATGAGGAAGATGAGTGCGGTGAAAGAGTGAATGGAGTAAAGTCTCCACAGGAGGTGTGAATAGTGAACAAGTGCGTGAATGAATGCATGAACAGGTGGATCGACCCACAATGAAACGAGATAGAGAATTGGAGTTAGAGGAGAACGAATAACCATGACCAATAGAATGACCAACCCCCCCAACATACCAAGGACGAGTTTATGAAACTCTTGAGATT
The DNA here is from genome assembly GCA_000966675.3 of Picea glauca. Taxonomy (NCBI): domain Eukaryota; kingdom Viridiplantae; phylum Streptophyta; class Pinopsida; order Pinales; family Pinaceae; genus Picea; species Picea glauca. The sequence goes on from JZKD02S1601060.1 coordinate 133,495, forward strand.
CAAGAACCTCTTAGCCTTCCCCCAAGAATCTCACATAATTGCTATTCTCCATTAAGAAAAAATGGAGAATAAAATATAAAAAATAAATTCTTATCCCCTCAAGCCCCCTCTATTATGGAATCATAGGCCCCTATAACTCTTTGTCTGTCTAGGAGCCAACGATGTATTTATTATTATTAATTATCAAAACATCACATTTCTTAGGCACAATGGCCTCTTTTAATTGTTTGAGCATGCTAACCTCTCTTCAAATAAAAAATACATTATTTAATATGTGGCTCAAAACCTGGGGTGTTACGTCCCCTCCCCCTTATTTTGGCACTGTCCTCAGTGCATATACAAAACAAGAATCAAAATTCCAAAATTTATTCAAATAATGCGGGTAATTTTCCCACATGGAATATTCATGCTCCCAGGTAGCATCTTCAGGACCGTAGCAGGTCCACTGAATGTTTTCCAACTCTATAGCTCGAATCTAGAGCATTTTGAATTTTCTATACAATATTCACACTAGCTGGACCTAAAAGTCTCACTTTGTCTCTACCTGAATTAGATGCCAATCAATATCATGTTTAGGATAAAATGAATTATCATTTTATGCATACACTTGTTCATTTTAGATAAAATGAATTATCATTTTATGCATACACCTGTTCATAATTAATATCAGTAAGTTCATTACTTCTTTCTCTGAACATAATTTTTTTTGTAGTCGATACTCATGTGACTACTTGACTTGCGACTTTCCTATTGCAACGTCTAACAAATCCTAAAATGTTCTCAACTCCATGAGTTAAAAACACTTCAGTCGTTAGTATAATTATTTCCATCCAATAATATATATGCATACACTCACAAAAGGCATTCAACAAATGCATTTAAGTATGCAATACTATCATGTATGAGTGAAAATCTACCACTTACTAGGAATGAGTGCAATTATCAATGAATATCTATTCAATGCACCTTTGCATTGATTTTAAAAATGATCCTTATCTAAGTCATGTATCTCGCCATCCATAAATTGGAAATCTGGCCAATTTCATGACACATTTTCCACACACTTCCCATTGTCTTCTCAATTATTTGGATTCCTTCCTTTCTGACCCAAACACTACACCAAGAATATAATTATGTGGTGTGCATTCATGTTAGAAAAAATGTTGCAGTCCAAGGATTATTTAAATATAGGAAGCTCTTGGGTATTTATGTGGTATATAACTTTACCATATCCATACCTTTCCATATCCAACCATGTCATGTTCTCATGCATGACTAGCTTTCTCGACATCATTCCTATAACAAGTTCTTATCTTTTATTTCTTTGGTTATTACCTCATAATCAAATTAACATGACATGATACTATGTCAGTGTGTACATTCAAAATATAAAAACCTTGATAACTATAACATACCTCTAGCCTTTACCACATCTAGGGTTATCTCAATCATGTTAATGCACTTACACAATTCCATGTTGGGTATTATAAAATTGAATCTGGGGAAATCTGTACCTGAATTTACCTTTGGAAACTATGCAACATAATTTCAAAAGAGAAATACTTACTTGCATATCTTTCATTAAATGAATTTAATGTTACCTGATTAGTTGATGGCAATAGAAGTTTTCATGCCTCTTTTATCAGTCTTATAATCAACATTCCATATTTCTCTTGCTTCCTTCCATATGCAGCAACATCATCAACAACACTTGCAAACATGAAACATTCTCTCTTTATGGTTGTTCCAACAGGCTATAACATACTTTCTTCTATAGTAATCACAACAACTTCTACCTCCCAGTAACACATTTCCTTGTTTATCTTAGAAGTCTTCAATTTCTCCCAAATTCCTAAATCTTCTTGTGCTCTCAATGTAATCATTATTCATGATTATTTATGTCTTGAGTACTTTCTATCCAAATTACTCTTGGATACCTTTTCATTTACAACCAAATACTAATGTTGATATTAAGCTTCAACCTTTATTTAATTTCTGTATCTATCCATCCCAACTCATACTTGGATGAATTATAATTCCAAACATGTTGTCTTATTGACTTTGGCTCTTCAACATCTAGTTACTTTTCGAATCAAAATACTTTATCCATTTCATCAATGAATACTTTACTACTTGAGGTTTCTTGTACCCTTCTCTTCTCCTTCCCAACTAGCTTCAAACTTGTCTTGCATATCCAATCTCTAGCATATTGTAAGGATGCACATGTGCCTCCTTCGCTAGCTACACAAAATTAGTTAAAAGTACTCAACACTTATTTTAGTTTACCATTGTCATTTCAAGTGATACCTCCAACCTATGGGAATGTCACTCATGGATATATGCCACTTAATACGAATTCTTATCAAGCACCATCTCCTTTACATTCAAAACCGTGCATAGAACTATTTTCTTCTTCATGGTTTCTTATTGATTCTCTACTGAGATTCATTTCTTTTCGAAATCCTTCTTGGCTTTGAAATGGATACAAAATTCTCTACTATTTTGGTGTCCCTCTTAGAGCACCGTCCTCCATTCCTATTAGCTTGACATCTACCTCATGATATCTTCTTCCATTATTACTTTGATTCCTCTTATCAAGCTCCAACATGACTGAATTATTTCCAGTCACGTTCTCTGAGTAAACTTGGTAATATAACACCAAATTATTTCTTGAGGCACTTGATTTAGCCTTTCCATGATTGATTATATCAGCACTTGGATTCTCTTGATGACTGTTAGTTTTTCCTAAATTGATGCAAGTCAGATATGAATCCCTCCAATTCTTCATGAACTTGTCCTAGATCCAAATCTGTTGCTAACTCATCCCATAGTTAGAGAGACCTAATTTATCTTAGGGTTCTCTAAACCTTTAATAGGGTTCCTAGGATTGATCCACTCTTCTTTCACCTATCGACCCTTTTCTACAAGTTCAATCCACATGACTAGGGATTTAACATAGAGGCGCTAAACTCTGTTAAACTCATATTCCTGAGAGATATGACTCAACTCTATTCCTTGTCTTATAATCAATGATTTATATTGAACCAACGTGGAGATCTACGATCAGGGATGATTTTGGGGTACCAACTAGCACTACATTTATCTCCATCATTGATTTCCACAATGGAATATGCACATTAGTATTGGAATAGATGTGATCCATTGATATTTTGGTGGGTGACAATCGACGATCGATGTGGATTGGAGAACCAGAATCTATGCGAATGTTAACTCACCCTTTGAATCCCACAATGGTTCCTTGTCATTGATCTTCCTTCATGGATATCCAACAGTCATGAATTAATTAGATGTTGATCCAATGATCCTCTTCTCCAACTACCAGATCTAATGGTTATCATTCATTAGTGGGGTGATCTGACGACTTTTGTAGGTTACCCTATGATCAAGATAATATTTCTCCTCCATTGTTCATTATGATCATCTATCCTTCTCATGATTCATGATCAATGGAATAATCATTCCCAATCTCGATTTGAATGTAGAATTATACTAGGATTCCTCTCCAAAGTTATCCTTGTTGTCTTACAATATGATTCCTATACCTGAACTACATAATATCAACGGCATGCAGAGACGTACACTTCTTCCTCATAGAGGTATACAATACATAGATAAATAGACATAATTATAGAGGCTTCCAAAATACTCGAAATAGAGTATTTTCCTTTTCTTTCATGTACTTACATTTACATACAGTTACACAGGCTCGCAAGCCTTCCTTTTTCTAGATTAAATAAATATACTACAATCCTCATTATATTGGTTTGATTAACATTATTTTGGCCACTTCCAATATCTTTTCCTGGTTAGAAATCAATTGGCCACCTCTCTTTGCCTCTAAGGCTTACAATAATATACACAGGGTTTCTGAACTATTTTTGGTTCAAATCCAACAAATCCCCAATTATGATGGAATACCTACAATCCTCTTTCCAAGACCTTTCCTTTGACATCTTCCTTGCTCAATTTTAAGTTCAGGGCAGAAAGTTATGGACAATTGAAATTTGTCTCTTCAATGATGCAATCCCTATGTAGTTATTCTCTTTCCTCTAAGCTAATAGGATCTTATACCTTTCCTGGATCCAATCAAAAGGTTCACAAGAATTATTTACCACTTTTTATGTGGGTCTGAACCAGACGAAACCCATGAGTTTCCTTCCTAATCCATTTTCTTTATTTTAACATAGTTTTCAGGGATAAGCCCCTTTTATTTGGACCCCAACCTCATGTTACCACAGGCTGTAGAAAATCACTAACTGATAGGAACTTATCTGGAGCCTATAGAACTTTGGGGCTAAAAATATTCATAGATTCTCTCAAATTCCACATTGATTTCTCTCGAACATCAAACTGGAAAACTCCCAGACTAGTTCTCCAGAGCTTCACAACTATTACACATTATTTTCACCATCACTATGACCGTTAATGATGTAAACCTATCTGTTGCCTTCAGAGGGGTCAATGGCCTGAGTTCCTGAAGAAGGAAGGGAGAAGAACTTTTCCTAAGAAAATAAGTTGCATTTTCCTTTGTAAAAATTCTATAAAAAAGGAAGTTCACAGGCTGCATTATAGCTAGGGTGCGAGAATGCCTGATTCTCGCAGGCTGGATCATAGCTAGGTTGTGAGGAGTTCGAAGTATTCTCTATAGGAAAGGTGCGAGAATGCTTACACATGGGAAACATGAGCTTTTTCGCGAATCTTCTAGAAGAAGAAACTTTTGTGGTGAGGTGGCATCTGAATGGTTTGGATCTTATTTGCTTTCATGATTTAGTGGGATCATCCTAACCTCCTCACTTTATCCTCTTCATCTTATAAAAGGAGAGGATATCTCATGGAGAAGGGCTAAGTTGGATTTGTCTTGGAATTATTAGCTTGGTTGGAGTGGCTTTGAGTTTTGCCTTTGTCAAGATAGATTGTGAATATTATCAAATCTGTGCTCTCAGAATTCTTGGAGCAAGAAGTGTGGGGGGAACACAGGATAGTTGGAAGGGACCTTATGACATCAAGGCCATGGTTGTAATCTCTCTTTCACATTTAATATGATACGGTAATATGATTCTTTCCTATAAAGCTTGTTGTGTTTTATTGTATGATTCCTTGATCACATACACATGTTTATATTGAGTTCATGCTATTACTATCACTTTGGTTGGTTGCATTCTTTTGCAAGTTCATCGTTGTATGCGAGTTGGAATGGAGCTAGGATGACGATGGCGAGAGGAAGAGATATTTGAACGATATGTCACCTATCTCTCTTTAGCTAGTAAATTCAATATTTAAAACTAAAGGAAAGCATCATGTTCTGGTGTGTTTTGTTCTAGATCTAGGTGGGTCTAGGGAGATCAGTTAGTGTCTGCACCTACCGATTTATCCGATAACAAAATTGGTGACCTACCAAGGTCTTTGAGCATGGTTTTCTAATTTCAAGCTCATTAGAAATTTAAACCAATGCCGAGGATAGTTTTTGCGTCTCTGAGGAAACCTCGTTAAAAAATGAAACATAGGTCTTTGAGCATGGTTTTTTGATTTCAGGCTCATTAAAAAATGAAACCAGTTTTGAGGATAGTTTTTGCGTCTTTGAGGAAACCTCGTTAAAAAAATGAAACAGAGGTATTTGAGTATGGTTTTCGAATTTCAAGCTCATTAAAAAATGAAACTAGTGCCGAGGATAGTTTTTGTGTCTTTGAGGCAACCTCCTTAAAAAATGAAACAGAGGTCTTTGACCATAATTTCCTGATTTCAAGATCATTAAAAAATGAAACCTGTTACGAGGATAGTTTTTTAGTCTCTGTGGAAACCTCATTAAAAAATAAAACAGAGGTTACAAGCATAGTTCTTGTTTCTGTGTCAATCTCATTAAAAAATGAAATAGTTTTCCCCCTCTCTATTTGAGTCAAGTCCTTCGTCTAGTACTTGAAGCTTCATTCCATTCTCCTTTACAGATTGGATGAAATGAAGCTTGGGAGGCATTTTCCTACCTCAGCCTCTGGACTTTATGCTGAAGTTGAGCCGCTAACTTCTTAAGTTGGGGGCTAAGTACCAACCATGCAAATTCATGGATAATGCGTTCGGAAGTTCAAGCATAGTTTTTACTTTGGTTCAATATTGTGTAAAAATGAAACCACCTACCACAAGCATAGTTTCCTCTGGTTCAAGCTTGTGTAAAAATGAAACCAGGTCCAAGCATAGTTTTGTTTAGTTTTTAATCTTGTGTAAAAATTAAAATCTATCTCAAGCATAGTTTTTTTTTTTTTAAAGCCTGCGTAAAAATGAAAACAATCCCAAGCTTAGTCTTTGTTCTTTCTCATGCTCATAAATACATGAGAGTAAGTTACCGAGCTTAGTATTTGTTCTTTCTTGTGCTCGTAAATCAATGAGAATGTAACTGAGTATACTTTTATCACTTTTTCAGACTCGTGAAGGTTATATGAAAAAGGAACCCCTAGAGTTCCCTTTAATCTCTTTTCAGACTCTCTAAACATGGAAAGATTGCCAAGCGATATTGTTCTTTTCATGCTTGTAAAAGTATTTGAAGAAAACATTTGGTGGGCATAGTTTATCACTTTTTCGGTCCTATAAAACTAATTTACGAAAAATGAACTAAGAGAGTTCTATTTATGTGTTTTCTAGACTCTCTAAACATGAAAACCCCTGATTTTTCTTTCTTTTGACTCATAAAACAAACATTGAAAGGCCCATGTGAGACCGAACCACTCCTTCTTAGGGTCCGTTAAACATACTCTGAGGGACTCTTTTGAAGGATGAGCTTACATTACAAGAATATGTTATCCTCCTCAAGCTTGCGTAAAAATAAAGAGGTACTCAACAGAAATGGTGGGGGGGAATTTGGAAAGAAATGTATCTAAACCTGTATTCCATGGAAGATTTGCTTTTGAGCATGACACCCTTTCATTCACCTTGTGTCTAGGTTGGAAAATCCACTCGTCTCTTGATAATACTCCTTATAAGATTACCCGTTGGTATGTGATCCATGTTGTTGAGTCTGTATTTCCAAGACAATTGTCGTATCGTCAATATGTTCAAAGAGAAGTTCAACTCGGAAAGCCTTCTATTGCGTTGGCCATTTATGCAGTCCTTAATCCTTATATTGTGTCAGACATCCCTGAGTCAGTCCTGAGTTACTTGTTACTCTGAACTACATCAAATCTTGTTATTTGTTTTGTGTCATTGTTGTGGGATACATTAAGGTCACCCTTATCCAGGAATTAGAATTAGAAACTAATTGGTACCTTGGAACTTGCATGCCTCAATGGCAGGTTTCCTCGCTTTCGACAATGAGTTTTCATTATTGACCCCTGATCAGAAGATTCCACCGAGTGTTCGACTTCATCTCATTAATTCACATTCATTGGGTTGTACTAGTGTACCTTGAGAGTCATTGACATTAATGGTGATTTCCCTCACGCTTCTTAATGATATACACTAATGACCAGTAATCAAGTGGTTTCTACCATGTTCGACTTTGACACATGTATTCACATGGTTAGATTCGTACTATAGAGTGGTGGAGATGAAGACACTTGATCTTTTCTGATAGATTCAGGCTGTGTTGGAGTATATTCAGTTTGTATTGTTGCATAGATCCACATTGAATGTCTTGTGGATATGTTCAGATTTGAGTCATATTGGCATGGATCTAAAGTGTATGTTTGGTGAACATAACCTGTCTTACTTGACATGGATCTTCGCATGTCGACATTTATGTTTTGATTCATTTGTATTCTGAGTATGGGAATGCCTACCTCAGTGATGATATGTTATTGTATTGTATTTCCTTGTTTGTTGGTAGGTTTTCGACCGATTGTTCCTGATTCCCTACACACACTCGACAAAGTATTTCAGCTATCACTCTGTTCTAACTTCATACTTAGAGGGGCTCTCTGTTACACATTATTTTCTTCGCCCTATGACCGTTAATGATTTCAAACTATATGTTTCCTTTGGAGGGGTCAGTGGCCTGAGTTCCTGAAGAAGGAAGGGAGAAGAACTTTTCCTGAGAAAATAAGTTGCATTTTCCTTTGTAAAAACCCTATAAAAAGGGAAGTCCGTAGGCTGCATTATAGCTAGGGTGTGAGAATGCCTAATTCTCGTAGGCTGCATCATAGCTAGGTTGTGAAGAGTTCGCAGTATTCTCTATAGGCAGGGTGCGAGAATGCTTACACATGGGGAAAATGAGCATTTTCTTGAATCTTCTAGAAGGAGAAACTTCTTTGGTGAGGTGGAATTTGAATGGTTTGGATCTTACTCACTTTCTTTATTTAGTGGGATCATCCTAACCTCCTCACCTTATCCTTTTCAGATTATAAAAGGAGAGGAGTTCTCATGGAGAAGGGCTAAGTTGGATTTGGCTTGGATTTATTAGCTTGGTTGGAGTGGCTTTGAGTTTTTCCTTTGTCAAGATAGATTGTAAATATTATCAGATCTGAGCTCTCAGAATTCTTGGAGCAAGAAGTGTGTGGGGAATGCAAGACAGTTGGAAGGGAACTTATGAAATCAAGGCCATGGTTGTAATCTCTCTTTCACATTTAATATGATACAGTAATATGATTCTTTCCTATAAAGCTTGTTGTGTTTTATTGTATGATTCTTTGATCACATACATAGGTTTATATTGAGTTCATGCTATTACTATCACTTTGGTTGGTTGCATTCTTTTGCAGGTTCATCGTTGTATTAGCATTGGAAAAAATCTAGGATGGTGATGGCAAGAGGAAACGCCATTTAAATGGTATGTCACCTATCTCTCTTTAGTTAGTAAATTCAATATTTAAAACTTAAGGAAAGCGTCATGTTCTGGTGTGTTTTGTTCTAGATCTAGGTGGGTCTAGGGAGATCAGTTAGTGTATGCACCTACCAATTTATCTGATAACAACAAATCAGATACTCAGAGGATGCATTGATCGACGGTCCTTGTTCTCTATTTATATTTATGGTCAACATGAGCTCTAGGTTTTAGGGATTTCCAAAGAACCTCTACACATATATCCTGGAGTTTTGACTTACCGTAGGTCCTCTCCTTCCTCCATGTCTCATCTCCTGATCAACAGTCGATAATAACTCTAGCCTTTAAGAGTTCTCGACTCAAGGCTATCTGCAACTTAATTACTATGGAGTACCAAATCTATGGACCTTGGGATGTGGCGCCATGTTTCAACTGTAATCAATGTATGAGATGCACTTTGGCCTTCGGGCCATCAGGAGTCCTCGACCCCAACTACTTATGCATTGAATCCTCTAGAGTGCTAAGTCTTCAGACTATAGGATGTACTTCCATGTATCCTATTCCGATCAATGGTGAGGATTTAATTCGCTCTTCGAAGCTTCATGAGTTTCACCTTCATCACACTTTGTTCCTTTTGCACATTGAATTGGTAGATACAACAATCTCTTTGACTCAATTATCAAACAAATAATGTAGTGATGCATGTCCTCACTGACGGGCGACACTTGTTAGGTCCCAATTGGTACTAAGGGCCTATAAATGGTACAAAAAAAAGTGACACGTGGCATGCTTAGAGTAGGTCCACATCACCCTAGGTGACATCATCATGCCACATCATTCCAGTGCTTCACGAATTTGGGACTTTGGGCCTTTGGGACTCAAGAAATTCGGAGAACCTAAATGTATTCCTTCAGCATCCATTATTTCCTTTGAACACTGAATTCCCAAACCTATTAACTTTTTTAGGGTCCATCTAGTACTCCTGTCATCATATAATATGGTGACGCATGGCCCCCACATGTGGGACTGCTATTGGTCCAACAAAGTCGCAAAAAGTACAATTATGAATAACACGTGGCACGACTAGGGAAGGTCCATGTCACCCCTGGTGACATCATCTTTCCACGCCATACCATGTGTGATGCAAGAGAATCGTATGTAAGCACAAATCAAAGGACAACTAGAAATGTACCAGCACACATTTTGAGAATGTTTGAATTTGAAAGATATCACATTAATGAAATATCTTGAAAAATATGCATTTGCATTTATGTTTTGAGTTGTAATAGAGATATTGAGCAATGCTCTCATGTGTTGTTTAAAGGAGGCAATTATTGTAATGAATGTAATGTAGTTGTATCTTTTAATTCTAATTAGATAACTTGTAATGTAGGAGGGAAAACTCTAATAAATCTCCCTCATATGTATTCTATGGTATTATTATTCTCATTGTGTAATTTGTAAGTTGTAGAGAGAGAGAGCATAGAAGAATAGAGAAGAATAGAGCTGTAGAAATTGTATGAATGGTTGTTTCTATAGGACCCATGTACATATGCATTTGGATTAATATATGAGAAACATTTGATCCAACTTCATGGTGTCTATGAATTCTGTTTACATCTATTGAAAGGAATGTTCACAGTTTGTTCATATTCTTTGTTGTGCATTTTGTTTCAAATTCTATGTATGCTTGTGATTTCATGTCGAATGTATGAAGCCCGTGAGGAGGAAAGTATAAGCTTCAATTGTTTCTCTTCTTGAGAATTCCTGCAAAGAGTGCATCAAAAGGGTTCTGAGATTTATCTCAGAAAATCTCAAGAGGGATACCATTGTTCTTATACCCGCAGAAGTGCAAGTGCAACACAAGGACGTGCAAGGTGTGCGCAGGCTAAGTTGAGGTATTAGACTTTTCTAGCATAGTGAGTGTTTGAGGGATTTCTATCACAAGGAGTGCACAGAAGTGAGAATTTCAAAAACTAGGGTCCAGAGGTTGTTGTGAGTGCCACAAGGAGTGCACACAAAGGATCGTTGGAATCCTCAATGTTGCAGCAGAAGTCAAGCTCAGAAGGAAGAGATACTTCAAAGAGTTTGAAGGAAGCGTGAAGTTGGACTTGTTCACAGAAATCGACCCCAGAAGAATTGACATGAAGTCTTTTGGCTTGAAGTCCTTGCAAACCTGAAACAAACGGTTGAAGTCCTTAGATTGAGAATTGTCAATTCATTGTGGGCCGCTAGATCCAATGGATTAGTAGAAGATATAAGGTTGATAAACTTTTGGCACTCATAAAACTAGGAGGAACAACATCCATTGAATCCAAGCCAATGGGAGTCATTGATCTCATGATTTTCGGGTTTTAGTTATTAGGAGAACAAGAGTAAGACTCTCCAAAATTTGTGAAAGGACTGTCAATTTAATCTATACCATTGGTTAGTGGAGGATCAATGCGATAGATCTTTCTTAGTTGGATTTCAGGAGTTGAAAGTTGGAGTGTCAGGTTTGTGTTGTGTTGTAGTCCTGATCTCGTGAACTCACGACACGATCATGGTCGTCGATCGAGGAAGGCCCAGGGTTGTTAGATCTAGCCTGGGAAGAGACCCATATCAGTGTTCAGGGTTTTGTGGTCGTGAAGTGTTGGGGTTGTCTCAAACCGAAATTCCCAAAACCGCGACGTGAGAAATTTCTTATTGTGTGACCCGCGGTCATATCACCGTGATCATGTGGGACAGAATACTCGTGCCCGGTTCTAGATTCACGTAGGTGGGGCTTTCATAGGAGGACCTATGGTCATATGGTTTGAAGGTTCTAGTGGGAACTAAGGGATCAACTTCAACTCAAAGAGAGTGAATATCCAAAGGTCGGGAGGTTAGAAAATCCCTGCTGAGGTGGGGGTGTTGCATCAGGTGGTATCAAAGCCTACCTAACAACTTATTTTTCTATAGAGGAAGGACAGAGGATAGTTGTGAATTTAAATTTTGTGTGGAATATATTTGAACAATGTCACCCAGAAGTCATCAAGACAGACCAATGTCCGATCCAGTTGTGGAAAGGGAAATGAGATAATTTCATGCTCGATTATATTCCATGGATACAATACAGAGATGAGCTACTGATACGGGAGATGTCAGTGAAGTTGAGAGTAAGAATGAGGCTGGAGATGAAGAAGAAGGTGTAGTTGAATATGCTGCAAAAGAACATCTATTCAGAGATATTGCAAGAATAGGTGCCAGAGAAAAAATAAACATTTTGATGTATGAAGGCAACTTAGACGTTGAGGAGCTACTAGATTGGTTTAGATCTATGAGGATGTAGAGGAAGATAAGAAAGTAAAACATGATATCACTAGACTTAAAGGGCATGCAACACTATGGTGGGATGAACTGCAAGTTGATAGGCATTTCAAGGTAAATAAAAGAATCAAGAGTTGGGATAGGATGGTTGCCAAGATGAAGGCCAAGTTTATACCCAGATACTATCAAATTAATATGTTTCGAAGAATGTAGAATTTGAGACAGAAAGGGATGAAAGTAAAGGAATACACTGAGGAATTTTATCGACTAAACATCAGAGCAGGTATCCAGCGGTATGACATTGCCATTATCTGGTCACCACGCCAGGGCAATGACCTTTGGTTGCATGGCCAAGGGAAAGGGGGTCTCATCATGAGCCAGCCTTATAATTTCTGTGAATATACCAGTGGGTAACACTTTCATCTCTAGTCACCACTCCAAGGCAGTGTCCTCTAGTCAGACCTTGAAGTAAAAAAGAAAGAAAAGCAATAAATGAAAAATAAAGGCAATAAAGGGGCTTGGAAAAAAGTGCATCCATGATGGGTACAACTCACCTCCTACAAAGGCACCCACGGAAAACACCTGCCCCTGGTCTTACTATGACTGGACATCCCTAGACCATATCACATCATGAACATGGCTTGAATGATCCTCTATGGAAAATTTCCTTTTCTTGTGGATATCAGCCCAATAGGTTATCTTGTTTGTTTATTCATCTTTGTATGGTAGATATGTGTAATGTCTTTGAGCTCTTAGATGATATGCTAGGAAATTCATGCATATGTTTGATAAATTTAATGATGAGACATGATTAACATTGTTATGATCCCGAGGACTGATGAGCCCATGGAGGGCGTAGTTTTTGATGTGCAGGACCATACCCGACAGACAGGTACCATTGGACCGGTACACATGGGGATATGATTAGCTTGGACCTCCATGGGGCTGAAGATCCCATCAGATGGTTGCTGGGATGGAAAAGACAAGACGATGAGCCTTTGCACAAGAAGACAGAAGGACGTTCTACCAGGACACTTTGGCAGAGCCTGACCTAGGGGGAATCACCCATTGCAGATAGGAAGTTTGCTTTTGATGGAAAGGACATCGCCTGAGGTAGCTGAACGTTGTCTGGAGCATGTGGCAGTGTGCTGGGATCATTTGGCATGTGTGGCATCTTGGAGGAGCCCTAGAAGGGCCAACGTTTTGGTCTCTGAATGCTGTGTTTGCCCAAAAAGGGCCAACGTCTCCCTCAGAGGGGCTTGACGTCCCCCTTTTAGCTCATATTATGGCATTTTTCTGGCATTTAATGTAAAAACAGTGTAAAATTGTTAGTCAGCCTTTTCGGCTGTTTTAATGACCTATTTTTAAAATTAAAGGTCATAGGATTGATATAAATAGAGGACATTGGACCTCATTTTAAAGATAACATAACTCACTCTCTTGTGAGATATTTACTTTTAGTCTTTTGTCTTGGTATTTTTCTCTTGGAAGTGAGGCACAACTCTTGTGGAGGATTCTTCTTGGCATTTTTATGGTGTTTCTCTCATTGGAAGGTTTACAACTAGGGTTTGATGAGCATTATTCATGATTTGTAAGTGATTTTTTCATACAAAACTTCTTAAATGAATGGTTGTAGGTTTAATCTCTTGCATTTGCTATTATATTGCTATTATATTGCTTAATCTTGAAACCCTAGGTAGCAAGCACACAAGTAGGTCCTTGCTATATGTCCCCATGCTTGAGAAACTTGTTTTAGCCATTGATTAAGGAAGATATAGCCTAGTTGTTTCTACACTAATCATCCTTTTTCTGAGTTAGCATTTAAGTATAGGTTGAATAAAGGTGACGTCCTAGCCCTAGTTGACTCTACACCTAGGGTTTTAACTTTTAGGGTTTGAAGATCCTTTCTCCCACAACACTTTTCTCCCTTAGACTTGTACTTCAAAGCTAGCTGTTTTGCCAAGAATATTTAAAGAAAGAGGAAGGAGCATGAGGCCTTGCTTAAGAAACACTGGAATGAGCCTCCTTCCCTTAGGGTTTTGATTCTAGGGCCCTGCCATTGTAGCACCATAGAACCTAACTTTCTAGTCTTTAGATTTTGATCCTCCTGAGATATTTCCCTTACTTTTGACTCCATAATACCCTAAGGGACTGGTTTTTCTCTCCAACGTTGAGCTTATCCATCTTTTAAACTTTCAAACTTTGAAACCCTAACTAACCCTAGCATACCAACCAGGGCTGACGTCATACTAGACGCAGCCAGCCTTCTAACCCTGCAATAAGTGATGATGTTATGCCTAATTTGAGCTATTGTTGATAGGAAATATTGTTGGCTTGGTCATCCCATGATAGACATTGATGTATTGGTGGTTTTCATTGGCTAAATAACAAAACGTTGACCTTCTTTATCTATTATATTGCTTATCATACTAACCCTAATAAAAGTTGACGGCATCCTTAGGATATTGACGCGACACTCTGTTATATATGAGCATTTGATGATATTTAATGCATTGAGTTAATTCAAGGATTGATCATTTTTCATTGGATGCTATATCATTCTGGTATTTATTGACAAGTAACTTTATATTTCCATTTTCATTATTGCAAACATTGACTTCATCAATATTTACTGCTATATATGCTCATATACATTGAAACATAGATAGTCATTGATCTATGAAGTACTAACCACTATTGCATGTATTAGTTTCATTGTTGCCTTGTCTTGCAAGCAGGTGCCTTCCCTATGGTTATTCTTCATTTGACTATCCTCTTGGCGGTAATCTATGAAGAGAAAACCAACCTTAATCCCTTGATCCTTTTCCTTTTAAACCCTAGATTGCTAGGGATGTATCCCTTGGGCTTAGCCACCCTAAATAGAAAGGACCTCCCCATTGTGGTGACATTGGGTGGGGTAGGTCCCTATTACGCCAATTTGACCCTTATCCTTTAGCCTTGCAAAATGAAATACAAACTGAGAGATAACATATCGACGTTGTTGCCAGGAAACACTGAGTCAATATTCCTCAATGACAAATCCTTTGGTAAGCCTTTCCTCAAAGACATTTTTCTTACAATCTTACCTGGTGACTCCACTAGACCTTATTCCCCCTATTCTTTCGTAGTTTCAGAAAAACTATCTGGAGACTCCACTGATTTTTCGTAGGGTGCCACATTACCTTCTGTGATATTTTCAAATTATGGGATCATGGCACAATGGGAAGAAATGTATCCAAGTATTGATTTTAGAAGTTTTCAAGGATACCCAAATTACTTTGATAATAAATGGCTAGACAACTCTCCAACATTTTTGGGGCTTCCAGCTCCTCACATAGTAAATTTTTTGGAGCATTTGAGTGAGATAAAGTTGGGAGGAGAGGATGCTCTTATAAAGTTGTTTTTCCTCACCCTGCCATCCTACTTACAAAAACGTTTTAAGAGTTGTTGCAAGGACAGGGGTATATCATGTTTCATACACCTCATCAATAGGTTTATAGATCTTACTAAGCCAGATTGTCAAATGTATGAAGATGTCCTTCAAAACCTCATGGTAATCTTACACCACAAAGGATTTACCACTGAGATTGTAGAAGATTTCATAAGATCTTATCATGATCAATACCAAGAATCCTTTGATATGAGGGATGAGGTTTATGAAGACCATTATCAACCCCTTGAAAAGGAGTGAGATCTCTCCCATAATACAATAGAATGCAATGAAGATGTGACCAAAAACATGAATTATGAGGATGAAGCACCAATGATCACTCCTCAGTCTGATGAAGCTCTCCAAGATCCTGTCACTCCTACACAAGATGAAGAGAATGAGGTAAGTCATTTTGATTCTTTTGATGATACCTTGTTCTATGACTCAGAGAATGAAGAAGGAGTAGAACCCTTGGATGAGCCAGATCCCCTATGTCTCAAGAATGAAGATGTAGAGGTAGATCTTGAACCTAATGATACTATCCAAATACTTGAAGCTCTTGCACAGGAAGGATTAAGAGAGGTAAATTGTCCCCCCTTCCAAGTTTTCGGTGGTTCTTTTCCTTATGACATAGAGAGTGGAGAAGTATTGGATGTTTTGACTCCTCCATGTTATGATACTGATACTGACATAGCTGATTTTGACGAGTTCATACATGTTGGGAGACGTAGGTGGGATGCATTTAGTTATGATACAAATCCCATCTATGACATAAAAAGTCATCTTTAGATGTTTCCCTTGCAATTACCACAACATATTACTTTTGACCAATGGCAACAAGGAGATGAGGTTTTTACCCATACCATCCAAAGGACCAAGGATGACCCAGTACCTTATTTTCCTAATGATTTTCGGTCATACCTTGAGGACTTTGATGACTGTTCTTCTGAGCATTTGGACTTATTTTGTGAAGATGATTGTCAATCACCTATCTGCTCAGATTTTGATACAAGTGAGAACATTGTTTGCTTAAGGAAAGTCTCTCATGGATTTTCACTCCAGCCACCTGTTGTTACTTTACTATGCCTGTCCATTAAAGGTGTGCTTGGGAAGTATATTTTTAATGTTGAGTTCCCTTTTAGGCAAACCATGAACTTCAAGGGTTGGTTGGGTACTGTGTGTTTCAGTCAGTTTTTCAACTTTCCCTTTTTAGTTTGCCACTCATCTGCAAGATCTTTGTCAATCCCTTCTTTGATTTCAGGGCGTGAGGATGTCCTATGTAACCAGTTTGCAGGTCCTTTGAGTCACTTTTATAAACCTTTCATTTCTCATGACCCTTTCTTGAAGTGGATTGACTACTTTCCTCAAAGATGGACTTGGCAAGACTTTATCCCTCCCACCTGCCTCCATGAGTTGGATTCTGACTTTTCCGATGATATGATATACATTGTAACTCATGACATTTTTGTTCCTGATTTATCACTATTTTGGTTTATGATGAAGCACAAAGGTAGGTATCGAGGAACATTGTTGGGTTGGCTTCACTAGTTGTTTGACTACACCAAGATGCAGCCAGTAGGTAAGTACAGGTAAGTGTTTCACTTTCTATTTGCATTTATGATTATTTTATTATTTTGCGGGGTGGCAATACCACCCCACATTTTGTCGCTGATGATTTCTTGTCAAGTGTGAGAAGGTCTATAGGTTTATGCCAGAGATAATGAGGTTCACATGCACTCTACAGTGAGTACACGTCCCCAAGTTGGAGCTAGATGTTATCCCCGATCTCTAGGGATAACTAGGAGATCATGTCTCGAGGCGCATAGGTCCTAGACATGAAGACCAAGAGCAGGATTGACCTAAGCATGGCTCTAGAGGGTCCATCCTTCTTCTTCTCCACTAGACTTGTCCTATTAACAGTAGCAGCTTCCATCACCATCGGCTTGGACTTGCATCAGAGAGGACTCTTGCTCCATGAGGTAATTGGTCTAAGGTATCATGGTATGTGTCATGTTTGATCATTATAATCTTCTTATATATGCATTAGGTTCCTTACATTTCTGATAACTGCTTGGATATTACACTAATCCACTTGACCATTGTTGGGGGGATTTACAGGGTGACCTAGCAAGCTTGTATTCATGGGTTTTGGTTAGCCACTACGGGGGATTTGAAGATCCATCATCCTCTCCCACCATTCTATCATTTTACATCTTATCTCCCACACATCCACCCCATTCCCCTAGTCCGGTGATTAGGATGACCTTTTGAGGGTTACACTTTGTCCTGTGGGAAGAAGGGGCTAAAGGCTTAGGGGGTAAAAGCAGCTAGTAAAAGATAAAAGCCATAGAAAATGAAACCTAGAGATGCTTCGCCCAGGGATCCCCGATAAGGCAATAAAAGGCTTCTCAAGAAAATAAAGGGACCCTAAGAAAAATAATAAAAGAAGACCTAACCAAGAGGATGGGAGGTCTCATCATGAGCTGGCCCATTATGTTCATAGGTATCTAGCGGTATGACATTGCCATTATCTGGCCACCATGCCAGGGCAATGATTGGTTTCATGGCCAAGGGAAAGGGGGTCTCATCACGATCCAGCCTTATCATTTCTGTGAAGATACCAGTGGGTAACACTGTCAGCTCTGGTCACCACACCAAGGCACTATCCTCTGGTCGGACCTTGAAGTAAAAAAGAAAGAAAAGAAATATATGAAAAATGAAGGCAATAAAGGGGCTTGGAAAAAAGTGCATCCATGATGGGTACAGCTCGCCTCCTACAAAGTCACCGATGGAAAACACCTGTCCCTGGTCTTACTATGACTGGACATCCCTAGACCATATCACCTCATGAACATGGCTTGAATGATCCTCTATGGAAACTTTCCTTTTCTTGTGGATATCAGCCCAATAGGTTGTCTTGTTTGTTTCTTCAGCTTTGTATGGTAGATATGTGTAATGGCTTTGAGCTCTTAGATGATATGCTAGGGATTTCATGCATGTGTTTGATAAATTTAATGATGAGACATTATTAACATTGTTATGATCTCGAGGACTATTGAGCCCATGGAGGGCGTAGTTTTTGATGTGTAGGACCATACCCGATGGACAGGTACCAGTGGACCAGTACACATGGGGATATGATTAGCTCGGACCTCCATGGGGCTGAAGAGCCCATCAGATGGTTGCTGGGATGGCAGAGACAGGATGATGAGCCTTTGCACAAGAAGACAGAAGGACGTTCTACCAGGACACTTTGGCAGAGCCCGACCTAGGGGGAATCACCCACTGCAGATAGGACGTTTGCTTTTGATGGACAGGA
>JZKD02S1601071.1:0-28315 GCA_000966675.3 Picea glauca
TATATATATATATATATATATATAAATGGAAATAACATTCCCCATGCCTTACCTATGTTGAATTTCAAAACTACAAAATATAGAATTACCCAAGATATTAGAGACTTTGAGCATAGTACATGATATTTTATTAATTTCATTATTTTTATATAAATTGAAGGCATACTTGAAATTCCCTGGGATAAAAAACCCTCTCTAAAATCAACCCAAAAGTATGATCGGAGAGATGTTGTAGTGTAGTTTTAGAGGAAACAAAGGTTAAACTTTGAACAATTTTCTCTCTATAAGACAAATGAGAAATCCAATTATGAATAGAGATATGTTGTGGTGTAGTTTTAGAGGAAACAAAGGTTAAATTTAAACAAGTTTTTCTCTATAAGACTAGTGAGGAATCCATGTATAGAAAAACACCTATTGTATAACAAAAATTTTACTAGTTTCCAAACTTGAGTACCAACACTTTTACTAGTATTTATGTATGAGGCTTGATAGTAACTAAATCTAACATATTTGTAGCAAGTAGAAATGATTGAATAATATTTGAGGTTTCCTTGACCTCCTGTTTAAAATTTGATTAAAAATAATTTCATAACTCTCTCTTCTTACCATGGATACAACATTTTTATTGAACTTTTCCATGTACGCCTTGTATACATTTAAAACCATTGCTTGGAAATGTTCATTCAATATGAGGTTGTGCTAGGTCATTTGATCAAGTGTAGATCCACCTATTGACTAGAATTGGTTAGAAAACCTGCAGATCACATATTGTAGGTTACACTCAACAATTCCCAAGTTATTTGTGCTGAAAATATTTTCAAAAATGTTTTTTGTCAATAACTCCATGTCTAACTAGAAATGCTACAAGATTGATGCTTCTACACATATAATTGATGTTTCTACCCAAACATTGCAATTATTTGGAGATGACAGAGTCAACCAAAAATTGCACAAAAATTGTGTTGTCATTGACAACTTCAAGGATTCCTTTTGTGTTCCCTTTACGTGGATTAAGGACTACCCAGTCATATAACAAATGAAAATATATTCAACATAGGTGACATTTCTTTGTTGTATTATAGTAGTGTTTCCTTCGTGTTAGTATTCTTTGGTTGCAACACTTGAGAACTAGCTGTTTTCCATCACTAACATTCCTAGTTTGGTTCTAGGGAAATTGGTGAACATAAAAACTATAATGACCATCATCAATTGTAAAACTAATTTATAGTAATCATGTCTTAGAAGCACCACCCATGTGATATAAACTCCCACTCATGTCAACAAAACTTTTTTTATCCTTGCAATCACCATTCAATTACATATGTTTTGTAACCACTCACCCATCAAGACATGTCACCCCCTAAAAATATTTTTCCCACTTCTGAAATTAAACCATCCCCTTCCAATCATTGGCCTCATGCATCTTCTCCCAATATTTCCATGTATGCATGGTCTACATCATATGGTCATCCAAGGTAAGTGATAAACAATTCCAATGCATTTTAGATTGTGTTCATCAGATGTAGATGAGACAACACTCTAACACAACCTAAAAATATATTGAAATGTACACAATTTTCACATTGCTCTTATCCCTTGTGAAGAATCTCACTTATAATTAGTACCCCAATGTAAACTCTCCACACTATGAATTCCTCATAATGAAATATAATTCACACAAACTAATCTAACAAAAAGAGTGTTTTAATGTTTGTTGGTTAGTGGGTTAGGGATTTGGAGGGTTAAATTATGCATATGTCTTTGAGTTAGTAGGTTATTCTTTGTGTTTGTGCATATGTTGATTTATTTTGCACGTGTATTTTCAATGTTCATGTCAAATTATGCATATAATTTATTCCATGGATTTAATTTACTTAACTTAGTAGTGTATATTTGTAATAGATCTATATGTCATGTGGCTTCTAATAGATATTCCTCTGATGATGATGCTAGACATAGGGAAAGAGAAGAGGAACGTCAGAAAGAAAAGATAAAAAAAAATGTAACCGATGAAGGAAGTGACAAGAAGACATTGAAGAGTTGTAATTATACAATTTATTAATGTTATAATATTGAAAAATATGTATTTATTTTATGAAGAGTTTCATTTATAATTCTAACCATTACATACTATAATATGTTTTATGTTGTAGAAAAGTTTGATTTAAAAAAAAACTTATAACATTTCTAAAAAGTATAACCAAAAAATATAGATGATACCTAGATATGGATTACTTGCATTTAGTGCAATCAGGAGAAAGTTCTAACCTGGTCTTAATATTAATGGATATGAGCATGTTATCAATGGAATGATTTATCCTATAGTTTTAAGAGAAATTTAGAGTGTAATTAAATCCAATATAATACATTTTTCATGGAACTTGTTCATTCTATGACATGCATATTAATGTTTGAGCACACAATGCAGAGATGCAGATGAACAAAGCCAAAGATATGTCTCAGCAAAAGATAAATAAGAGGCACTCGATAATGGTGATAATTAAATTAACGATAAAGGTGATGTTTTAAAATTTGATAGTGGTACAATTTTTCATATTGAAATTTTTGACACTATCATGAGGGACTGGTCAAAATAATACCACAAACATTGGGTTGATATAAATAGTGCTAGTAATCAAAGAGTATTACAACATCTATGTAGAAGGTTCCCATATGTACAATTTATTGATAAATGGCCCATTCATAGATTATCCAAGACTTAGGAGGAGAATCCATATCAGATGAAACATGCTCGAATTAGTCTTCTATGTACTCTCTCATGTTTCTAGTCCTTCAACTTTTATATTTCATTATGTATCATCATTGAATTTTATATGTGATTTCATTTTATGTGGTTTTGAAGAAATTCAGTGAGAACATCACAAAGCTCACTCAGACAAAGACTATAAGCAAAGACCATATGACAGACAAAACTATATATAAAAAAATCCTAAAGGATTTCCAAGAGGCTAGGAGGATCATTAAAGATAAGAAGGCATGATGAGTGGACCTTCAGACACCACAACAAAAAGCCAAAAATGTAATAAACATTATATGCTTGTAGTTATTGATTTTGATATGCTTGTGGATATTTAATTTGATATGTTTTAACCTTTTATCTTTCTTTGATGTAATATTGTAGTACCATTGACGTATTGTTGCCGCCATTTGTAGGAAATTGATAAACTTAACTGATCTTATATTTTCTTATGTATAGGAACAAATGGATACAAATAAATTAACAATGATACTTTCTTAGAGGGCACTTTGTAAATTTATCAATTATATATATTCTTATTTATTATGTTAATGTACAAGCTTATTATATGTGATTATTAAATATGGTTTTTTCTTATTTCTTACAGTTAAACTACTATATTCATGAGTCTATTCATGAAGAATTAAAGTATTCCCTATCAAAGGGTTATGAAAGAATGGTGGAATATATGTAGCCCATGCCTAAGGTAATTAATTGCTAAATATGTGCTTATTTTTTTAACTTATATATAGTTTTAATTTTTTATTTATTGATTGAAGTATATTATATTCTTACAAATTGATAATGACGAGAGTGGCAATTGTTTAACTTACATGTTTTTTATTGCATCTTTAAATGTTAGCAATTTTTTATTTTATTGAACTCGTGTTCTTTTATCATGTTTTTACATAGTGGGGATGAGGAGGGTTCAAAAGCTGAGGAGGGATCTGGCAACAGTTTAATCAACTTATAAGGTCAAATTCATTTAATTTCCTTATATATGTACATATTTTTTCATATAATGTTGTACACAAAGTTGGCATTTCCCTAGTGTGGTAGTCTACCACTTGTTTACAAGCAAAACAAATTACATGGTTATTCTAGGATTTAATTTAAAATCGCATGATTTCTTTTATATATACATGGTTTTTTGCTTCAACGTTGTAAAATTGATTAAATGTTAGTGTGGTAAAATTTCATAATTGTGTTTATGATATATGTTTTTTTGTTCTATTCATGTTGTGAATTTGATTGAATGTTTGCAGGCTATTGTGTTTATATTTCATGGTTTTTGTTCTCATGATTAATACATTGTAAAATAGACTTATACTAGTCATCAATCTCATCAATATTTAATTATTATAAAAGTAATTACAAAATAATAATAATAATAATAACCAATAATAATCAAATTAATAAAAATAATCAAATTATTAATAGTAGTAGTAATAATGAAATTAATAATAAATTATTATTATTACTAATAATATATTGAATATATTTAAATTAATAAAAATAATTACATAATTAATAAGTGCATCATAATTTTGACCTTGGAATGATGTAATCTTGATGCTAATACAATGCAAATTTGATGCAAAAATGACTTTAATATGACACTAAATATAGAGGTCAATGCAAAACTTATGCTAAAACAATGCATAAATGAAGTAATATGATGCTCAAAAGATGCAAAGGTTTTGTATTTCAACACTACTATGATGCTAAGAAGCTCAAGTACGTTTTGCATATGATGCTAATGAGACACATAATGAGAACAAAGTAATTTCCTGGGAGAAAGTTCAAAAGAGGATAAGATTTCAGGAGATTAGAGATGTAGAGACGCAACTAGAGAAATCCTATAATTCAAAAGCAAGTGGGAATGCCCAGATGATAGTGGACAACTATATCAAAGAGCTTGAAGAAAAAAGACAGAATTATCTGCTAGTGGAAGAATAAACATGGAGACAAAATATTAGGGTTATTTGGCTACAACATGGTGACCAGAATACAATTTTTTTTCATCATTACACCATCTTTCAAATAATTAAAAATGCAATTTGGGAGATAAAGGATAAAAATGGAATGGGCAATTCAAGACAGGAAGAACTTGAAACAAAAGCTATGAGACACTTTAAAAATTTCCATGTCGAGTCTGGGTAGAATACTGTTGTTGATCAGGTTGCAGCAGTACGTTTTTACCCAAGTATTTTTTCAGAAATAGATGTTCAGGAACTTGAGAAACCATGTACAAAATAAGAAATTAAACACATTTTGAAGATATTTTCCTAGGACTAAAGCCCCGGACTGGAAGTCTGGATGGTAGAATTTTTCCTTAGTCACTTTGAAATGATTGGGAATGAGGTTATGGAAGCTATGGAGGAGTCTAAGAGATCTGTAACGATGGTAAGATCACTAAACTCGACCTTTATAACCCTCATCCCCAAGGTCGATGAGCCTAATATTTTTGGGGACTTCAAGCCTATTACTTTGTGAAATATGGCTTACAAATCATTACAAAGGTCATAGCGTGCATATTGAATCCTTTCATGTCTAAGGCCCTTTCTCTGGAGAAGCTAGGGTTTTTAAAAGGAAGAGAGTTCTTGGATGCAATAGGCACTACACAAGAATGCATGCATAGTATAAAAACAAAAAACCTGAAAGCATTAGTATTGAAACTAGACCTACATAAGGCATATGATTGTGTAAACTGGGACTATCTCAGGTTGACTCTTCCAAGAACTAGTATGGGCCTTTTGGTAACAAATTGAATCATGAGTTGTTTTACTACAACATCCTTTAGAATTATGTTAAATGGTGAATCTACCACCTTTTTCAATAGTGGACGAGGCTTATGTCAAGGCTACCCATTATTGCCTCTACTATTCATTTTGGTGATGGAGGGCCTTAGCTTAATGCTCAAGCAGGCTCAAGCAGAGGGTAAAATCATCGGGATCAAGATGTCAAGACTTCTTAAATGCATTCTATTATTGTTCATGGATGATGTCATGATTATGTCTAGATCCCATGCCTCTGAATGGAGGGAGATTGAATCTATTTTGGATTTATTCTGCAGAGCGACCGGACTGGTTATAAACCCTCATAAATCCTCTATGCATTACTCTGGTTTGATGAATTTTAAATTGGACTGTTATAAATATATTTTTCCCTATAACTTCGTTGACTTGGATGTAGGTTTTCGATACCTAGTATTTTTCCTAAAACCTACAAATTATCGATTGGATGATTGGAGATGGATGATAAAAAAAATTAAACTCAAGATCGTCCTTTGGTGTCATCGCTGGTTGACCATGGGCGGGAGGTTTGTCCTAGTAAAAGTTGTTTTGTAGAGTATACCAGTCTTTTGGCTAGGGATTGTGAACATTCCCAGCTTGTTTGTTAGGGACCTAATCTCCATAACCCCTCACGTAGGTAGAATAATATAATTCCATGTAGTAAACTCCAATATTAATAAGGCCTAGCAATAAGGAGGAATAAGTCAAATGTAATAAGACCTAATAGAAGCTTCTGCTTCTAGAAGGATCTTCCTCTAGATTGTTCTTTTGAATAGATATATTTAATATAAATAGGAGTAGAGGGTATGAGAAATCGTGTCTTGGATATTATTGTAATAGAGATCTGCTCTGCTGTAGGTTTCCCCCTCGAAGAGGAAAGTGACCATTGCTATCAGTAATCAAAGTTCTCTTTCTGGTGATATTTTGGTATTATTCTAGTATTATTCTAGTTATATCATTGTTTCTCTGCCATTTCTAGCTAAATTATTTATGTTTTGCATACTATTTTATATCTGGAATACTACAAGTGGTATCATAGCACCTTCCTTGATAGAAAATTATGGGTTAATTTTTTTTAGGGTAGAGACGTATTCCGACGTCTTAAAGATACATATATATGTCATTATGCGCATAAACCCAGGGTCGGGGAGTCATACACGTAGGAAATACAAGTGGTACTTAAGCGCACATCTGTTGGCCACCCTTGTAACCCCTGTTGGTACCCCTTCAAGTGGTAGCGCATCAGAATAAACTTGTATACAGATCGACCTAGATCTCCTGAAGCCCTCCATAGATAAACCAATTGGCCGTCTGGCTGCTATAGTGCCACTAAGAACAACACTTGAGAAGATATTATCTAGTACCTGGGTAGTCAGGTAGTATGGCTAAGGGCACAGTCTAGCCTCCTTAGTTGGTGCCCTAAGATATTGGGTCGAGTACTACTATTGGACCCCACACGTATATCAGAGATCTATAGCACAGGGAAAACCCTTGTCTATAGAAACCATGAATATCCTACCCCTGGGGACAGAAACAAACATAGAACAGACAAGATCTATTACCACGCAATTGTGTCTTCTGCATTTTGGTTGTGAAATTACTACACATTTCTTCCTATTAAGCATTTGGGCATTTCATCATTGTTGTATTATTCAAGCTGGAGTATAACTCCATAGGAGTAAAAAAAAAAATGAGTATAGTGGTCCCCCCGACACACTTATTTGGGACCTATCCCACTAGGTTCCTCTCTTCACTTCGATTCCAGTGATACCTATCATTTTTAAAACAATATTTTTTGTGGACCCTACCCTTCTCTGGCACCCTTATTTGGCCCCTATCCCATTGGATCCCCCTTTTCTCCTTGATCACAGTGGTACCTATCATTTGAAACCCTTCTTCTCAGTGGTCCCACCCACCCCTCCAGACCCCTTTTGTTTCCCCTATACCATTTTCCTACCCATTTTTTCCAAATGGCTACCACAAGAGCCCAAGAAGTCAATACCTTGATTGTTGACACCCACTAGAACAAGGAATACATCGAGACTATCAATGCCAACATTAGCTCAATCAATTCGGCTATTGAGATCCTCAAGGCACAATGTTCCCACATCAAAGACCTCAAAGACCTCAAATCCACCTTTGAACACTTCATGGATTGTTCCCAGAACCCTTCCTATTCTAAACAACCATCTTATCAGGATGACCATGACTCTTCCCATTACCAAGGTCCTCATACTACCCACTTTTCTCGAGACCTATGCCCTCCCAGAATTGAGGTGAACAAATTTGATGGATCAGATCCCACATGCCAGGTCACCCAAATGGAACATTATTTCTCTTTGCATGGAATTACTGATGAGTTAGCCAAGCTTCATTATGGTGTCCTATATCTGGATCTAGAATGATTGCAATGGTGGAAATGGAAAAAAAAGGCACGCCAAGGGTATGTTTCTTGGACACAGTTTGTGGTTGAACTTTATGACCACTTTGACTCTGACACCCACCATTTAGGCTATTTGACCAAGTTAAAGCAGTCTGGGATATTGGATTACTGTATTGTCACATTTGAGCATTTGGCTTTCAAAACAGAGGGCATGTCAGATGCTTTCTTTAGGGAATGATTTATCAGTGGCCTCAAAGATGAACTTCATGCCCATGTTCTCATGGCACGCCCCCAGACTTGGTTGGAAGCTACTTAGTGAGCCAAGAAAGCACAACGGATTGTATCCTCCTAGACCCACAAATGCTCCTTTCATCCTCGTCATAAACCCACCAATTATTCCCCTCCTGGAACTCCCCTTAAGATCCAAAATTAACCAGGGTTGAAATGGTTGAATGTCAACTCAAGGGTATTTGTTATAATTTTGATGAAAAATATTTTCCCAGGCACAAGTGTAAGGAACATAATATTTTTATGGTTGTGATTGAGGATATTTCTAAAGAAGATATTGTTGTTCCACTTGTGGAGGAACTACCACCACCATCTGATATGACCCTACCCTATGAACCACCAGACGTTGACCCGGTGATTTCACTTAATGCCCTCACTGGATTCTCTGCTCCCTAGAATCTCAAATTAATTGGTTACATAAAAAATAGGAAATTCATCATGCTTGTGGATAGTGGTAGAACCCATAAGTTTATTCATCACCGCATTTCCCAAGAAGTCAATTGTTACATTCGTGCCGTCAATAATTGTCAAATCATGATTGCCAATGGAAATTCCATGACATGTGGGGGATGATGTGAAAATGTGTGATTTCAAATTGGTCAGTATCACCTGAAATCCCATATGTTTTCTATAGACATGGGTGGTTGTGACATTGTTCTTGGTGTTGAATGGTTACGCACTCTAGGCCCGATTCTCATGGATTGTAAGAACTTAACCATGCAATTCCAACAGGAGGGACACCAGTATAAGTTCCAAGGCATCACAACAGGATCCCATGAGATCATCAGTTCCCATCGCATGAAAAATATTCTCAAAAAAGGTCGTTCAGGCATTATAGCCCAACTCCACTCCATTCATGTTGTTGAGACACCTTCTGTGCATCTCGACCTCTAATCTATCATCTTTTGCCACCAAGTTGTTTTTACCACTCCCAACGAACTTCCCTCTTCTCGTGGAGTCCATGATAATTCCATCCTTCTCATCCTGAGAAGTCTTCCTCCCAATGTTCGGTCTTATCATCATCCATTTGCCCAGAAGAATGAAATTAATAAAATTATTCATGAATTTCTAGAAGCAGGTGTGATCTATCCCAGTAATAGCCCCTATTCTTCCCCTGTGGTCATGGTACTCAATAAAGAAGGTACTTGGCACATGTGTCCTAATTTTAGTGCCCTAAAAAAACTCACCATCAAAGACAAATTCCCCATTCCTGTCATTGATGACCTCTTGGATGAATTGAGTGGTGCTCAGTACTTCACCAAACTAGATCTACGTTCTGGATACCACCAAATACGTATGAAATAAGAAGATATTCCCAAGACTGCATTTCACACCCATGAGGGTCATTATGAATTCTTGGTAATTCCCTTTGGATTGTGTAATTCTCCTTCCACTTTCCAAAGTCTTATGAATCATGTCTTCTGTCCTTTTCTTCGTCATTTTGTCTTAGTTTTCTTTGACGATATTCTCATCTATAGTAAAACTTGGCCATCCCATCTCTCCCATGTGAATCAAGTTCTCCATCTACTCTATAAGCACCAACTTTTCCTCAAACAATATAAATGTGCCTTTGGTGCCTTGAAAGTGGAATACCTAGGTCATATTATCGGCAAGGATGGTGTCCAAGTGGATTTTAAGAAAATTGAATCTATGTAGGATTGGCCTCGCCCTAAAAATATTAAGATATTGTGTGGGTTTCTAGGTTTAACGGGATATTATAGGAAGTTTGTTTGGAATTATGGAAAAATTGCAACTCCTCTCACTTCTCTCCTTAAAAAGAATGCTTTCACTTGGACTTCACTTGTGAATCATGCCTTCCAAGCCTTGAAAGATTATATGTGCACGACCCTTTTCCTAACACTTCCAGACTTCTAAAAGACATTCATATTGGAATGTGATGCTTCCGGGAAAGGAATTGGTGTCGTCCTCATGCAAGATGGCAGGCCTTCACTAGCAAACAACTTTCAAAATGACATTTGGGACAATCCATTTATGACAAGGAAATGTTAGCTATTCTACATGTTGTGGATCTCTAGCATCCTTATTTATTGGGTCATCGATTCCAAATCAAAACTGATCGTCAAAGTCTCAAGTATTTCCTGGAACAACAAATTTCATCCCCAACGCAAAAAAAATGGGTGACCAAGCTATTTGGTTATGATTATCAGATCATTTACAAGAAGGGAAAGGAAAATGTCATGGGCGATGCTCTTTCCCAGAAATATGAACAATACGGGTCCCTTTTCTCCCTCTCCTTAATTGTACTAGATTGGATCCAAGCTGTTCATCAGGAATGGTTGCAAGACCCCAAAATTTCTAGCATGCTCCACCAATTGCAACACAATTCTTTAGTTTCTCCAGGGTACTCTTGGCATAATGAAGAGTTTTTCTACAAAGGTCGTTTGTATTTATGCAAGCAATCACAACTTAAATACACATTGCTTTCTAAACTTCATTCCTCACCCGCAATCGGGCATTCAGGGTTTACCAAAACCTATGAACGGATCAAACATTATTTTTTCTGGGATGGTATGAAACAAGATGTCTGCACCTTTGTGGATGAATGTGAGGTATTTCAATGCAACAAGGGATAAACTGTCAAAGCTTCGAGCACACTCCAAATACTTCTGATTCCCCCTGCTATTTGGTGATATATTTCTATGGATTTCATTGTGGGCTTGCCTAAATCGGGCAATAAGTCATTCATCATGGTGGTTGTAGATAATCTCTCCAAATACTCTCATTTTTGTGCTCTTCAACACTCATTCACAGCGGCCACAATGGCTCAAATATTCATGGCATGCCTAATTCTATTGTATTTGACAGAGACCCCACTTTCACCAACAATTTTTGGCAAGAATTGTTCAAGCTACAGGGAACCCAATTGCATCTCGACACTGCCTATCACCTCCAAACAGATGGCCAGACGGAAGTTGTCAACAAGTGTTTGGAAACATATTTGAGGTGTTTTACATCTGAGAGGAAACATTGGTGGGCTCAATGGTTACCCCTAGCTGAATGTTGGTACAACACATCTTACCATACAACTACTCGCATGACTCCTTTTGAAGTTGTCTATGGCCAAAATCCCCCATCGATTCTCTCATATCTGCCAAGGGTCTCAAAGGTTCAGGAGGTTGACAACAACCTTACAGTCCGAGAGGTTATTCTTCATGCCCTAAAAAACAATTTGGTCATGAATCATAACTGCATGAAGAAAAAAGTAGATCAAGGTCGTTCTGAATGACTTTTTGTTGAAGGGGACTAGGTGTTTCTTTGACTACAACCTTATAAGTAGACTTCACTAAAAGTTGCACATTTTCATAAACTTGCACCCAAATTTTATGGTCCTTATATAGTGCTCAAGAGGGTGGGATCGGTGGCTTATCAGTTGGCTCTACCTAGTCATTCAAAGCTCCATCATGTTTTTCATGTTTCTTGCTTAAAGTAGGTGATTGGAACTAAGTTCCAAACTCAAACTAGTCTCCCTGAGTTGGATGAAGAAGGTTCCATATGGTTGCATCCACAAGTAGTGTTGGCCCAACAAGAGCGTCGTCTCTATCAGTGCACCATAAAGGAAATGTTAGTCCAATGGAAAGATACAACTCCAGAAGATGCCACCTGGGAGCCAACCACCATTCTACAATAATTTCCTCATCTTAAGCCTTGAGGACAAGGTTTTTCTTCAAGGGGGAGGGAATGTTAGGGACCTAACCTCCCTAACCCCTCACATAGTTAGAATAATATAATTCCATGTAATAAAGACAAATATTAACAAGGACTAGAAATAAGGAAGAATAATTCAAATGTAATAAGACCTAATAGAAGCTTCCGCTTCTATAAGGATATTCCTCTAGATTGTTCTTTTGGATAGATAGATTTAATATAAATAGGAGTAGAGGGTATGAGAAATCTTGTCTTCGATATTATTGTAATAGAGCTCTTCTCTACTGTAGGTTGCCCCCTCGAAGAGGAAAGTGAACATTGCTATTAGTAATCAAAGTGCTCTTTTTGGTGATATTCTAGTATTATTTTGGTATTGTTCTGGTTATATCATTGTTTCTCTGCCATTTCTAGCTAAATTATTTTTGTTCTGTGTACTATTGTATATATGGAATACTACATTGTTGTTGGATAGGATTAGATAGTTGATGTTTAATTTTCTATGGTCGGGATTTGGGAATTTGGTAAGGGTACACCTCTGCAAGTGGGAGGACCTTGCCAAGCCAAAATCATACAGTGGATGGGGTATAAAAAACATTGTATTGGTTTAATAGGGCGCTGGCTGCAAACACCCTTTGGTGATGCTTAAAAAGGGATGGACTTTGGCATAGATTAATCAAGGATAAGTACCTCTCCTCCACCTCGATAGTTTCCTAGCTCAGAAGACCCACAGTAAGCTTATGAAAAGTCTCTAATATTTGGAGATGTTTACTTAAATCCTTTCATGTAGTGGCACATTGGACAACATGGAAACCAGGAACATGCATGAATATCCATCTTGGAGAAGACATGATTCAAGGGTTTGTAAATAGGTCTTTCTTATTTGGTGGTCTCTTAGAATCATTAAGGGTAAGAGGCTGTCACTTCCTTTATCAAATAGCAGAACCTGGCAGGCAAGGGGTATTTTGAGCTCAGTGGAAATCAGCTTTGGAATTGGGATTTGTGGGAACAGAGGAAGGTGAATGGATAGGATTTTGTAGAGAATTGAAACATCCATGTACAATCTCTAGATGAGTTAGTGTGGACATGGTGTATCTCCACAGGTGTAATCTCAGCCAAAAAATCATATGATGTCATTGCTTTCAAAATCTCAAACATGAGTGATAAATGGTGGCATGGTGGTTTATGGAATTGAGATTTGGCATTAAAGTTGAAACTTTTCACATGGTTAATGATGGAAAACAAGATCCTCTCTTAGGAAAATTTACAAAGAAGAGGGCATATTGGTCTGATTATTTTCGCTCTATGTAAACAAGACTTGGACACAACTCAACACCTGATGATAAATTGTAGGTTTACCCAACATGTATGGAAAGAGATGCTAGAAGCATTAAATTCAAATTTATGTTGGTATGGTACAAAATTACAGTTTTGTTTTAATGAACGGTTTCATTGACATCCAAAGTGGAACGCGTTTCCTTCTGTAATTAGTTGGAAAATATGGTTGGAGTGAAACTCTACGATATTTGAGAATACCTAGGAAACAACAGATGTGATTCACCACAGGATCCGGGGTTGGATAGGGAGTACAAAGGTGAGAAAAAACCCAACCTTAAAACTCAAAGTCCCACCAAAGATAAATGATGGAAGACTAGTGGGTTGGTTCGATGGAGCAGCGCATCGAGGAAGTCAACTTTGTGGGGTAGGGGGAGTTATAAAACTAAATAATCACACAAAATACAAGTGGATGTTGAACTATGGAACAGGAACAAACACTAGAGTTGAAATTTTGGGGGTGTGGGCCCTGTTGTTTTTGGCTACTCGACTTCATATTACGGGTTTATAGGGTTTTGGTGATTCCAAGATTGACATAGACTAGTTGAATGGAAAAGGTGGCATTCAAGTCATGGACTTGACTTTTTGGAAACTACGGATAAAAGGCTCTCATGATGGACCTCGTAGCTTTAGAGTATACACATATATACAAAGAGTTTAACCAGGAGGAAGATGCACTATCAAAACAATCATTATTGTTTCCGGGGGGCAATTTAACTTATTTTCTTTTGGAGGAAAGACATAAAGGTCTAGACTTGTTTATAAACCTTTATTTTTCTCATCCATAGTTTATGTTATTGCAATGTTTAGTTTTAGTTACCTGATGATATTTTATGGGTGATGACCTATTATTTTGAGAGATCTCTAGGTGAGGGGTGAAATACTTTTGTTCTTCAGGTGATATTCCTCTATTTTGGACAATTTTTAGCATCCAAATTATGCTTCAACACTTCAATTTTTGTGATTGGAAATGTAATTATGTATGTACTAGAAAATTTCTATTTATGAGTCTTTTTATATAAATATATATAAAGCATAATTTTTCCTGGTGAAAAAAATGACACTATTGTGACTCATAATGATGTTATTATGATGCAAAAAACATTTTTTGATGCAAACATGATGTAGAAGTGACTCTATGAAGCATTTTTCCAAAATAATTTGATGCAACAATGATGCAAAACCAACGTAGACAACTCACTATGTTGTATTTTTGGTCACTAAAATGATGTCTCAAGGAGCACATGTAAAAACAATAATGCAAAAAACAAACCCTTTTTCATTGTGTTTTGTGTCGTTGTAACTTAAATTTTTTCCCACAAACAATACACTAGACTACAACACTACAACCCTATGTTGTAGTAGTGTATGTACAATAAAATCCCCCACATAAAAATTCCATGAGTTTTGTGGCCTTCAAAAATCAATTTTCATTAAGGGGAAGTTAAAAGAGTAATGTCAACTTCCCATTGTTAGGTTAGAGTTTTCAATTTATTTTTGAGTCATTTTTTGAGATAACGAAATCTTTATTTTTTAATCATTCTTTGAGTTAATGACATATTGAGTATTTTAATCTTGAAAGGGTTTATAGTAATCCAAAATTATCTTGTAATGGCTAAGATTAAACCAATGAAAAACCATTTTGATGTAATGGTTCAAGGTAAGCCAATGAAAACCTTGAATATTATGAATTGGTAGATGGTAAATCATAGAAAAACCATGAGATGGTTAAGGGTAAGCCAAAGAAGATATTGATGTGAAGGACTTATAAAAGAATGGTACAACTAATGCACAATATAGAAAGCTGGTGACAATCAAAGATGCAGCTGAGATTAAGAAGACCAAAGATGATGCAGAACAAAGAAGAATGAAGATGAAGACAACTCATACATCCTCATAAGCATTTGTTAAGGAGAAGTATGAAGAAATTTACTCATACTTATGATATTTGATAATGAGATTATAATATGTAATTATGTAAATTAGTACAAATGTCTACATACAATACTAAGAATGAGGAAAAAGAGATAAGTTAGGGATGCATATTTCAAGGAAGATGTTGAGATATTCATGGATGTTGTTATGATAACAATATATTAAATAGGGCTTATTGTTATGGTTACCTCATGATATATAAAGGGACCTAATGTACTATAGAAATGGATATGTGAGAGACAAGATCAATACAATGTGGTGTTCAAAATATATTTGTGTAATACAGATTTAATATGTGTATGAATATTTTTTCATTTTCTAAGCTAATATAAACCCAACATATATTGTTGTGGCAGTGGTGCAATAATATGATTAGAGCATATCAATAATGACAAATTTTAAAATGGCAGGTTTTATAAAAACTCATTGAAAAAATCAATGGACCTAATTTTCAAATGTAAATATCGGTGTGCTTATAGATGTTAAAAACTTCATTAATATCTCTACCCACCAACCTTTGCTAAAAGTGGAATAGGGGTAATGCCTCTACTAAAACCTCCTCAAAAACATGTTTTCCTTGTAGTGGGTGTTTGTCTAGGCCTTTTGTGTTTAAGTATTTTTCTTTATCGACATTTCTAGTTACTCTCCTTTATCCATCTTCGAGAGCCTGAATATGGGTCGAGAATAAAAATAATCAATTTTTGAAAATTTAAAAAACACTCTCGCAATGATTCTTACACCAATCTTGAATCTTTAATTACATACATTACTTATATAATTAAACTTACGAAAAATGTTAAAAACATCTTGTTTAATGTTCCAAAATTGGTCCTTGGCCTTTACCTCACATGAGGAATATATTTACAAACTTATTTACAAATATACATCATAGGCGGTTATACACATAGTTCACATGGCATGACACCTAAGTAAGAATGCATATGTAGTAGAACACATATTTAAGTATAGACAATATGAAGATCAAAATGGGGTATTGCACCTCCAAAACAATTGTGGTCAAGCACGACCATATCATTCAACATCAACCCAACAACTCTAACCCACAACTATGTTACATGGATATTTATGTCTTTTCTTTTTGCAAGACACTCATCAAACACAAAAATTTATATACAAAAATCTAAAAGTTTTATTGATAAAAATTAAATTTAAATTTTATAAACTAGTCTCAAAGTTTATGCCTATAACAAAAAGTCCACACTAACTATTTCAACAAATGTGAGGTAGGATTTGTGCCAAGTTGTGTTTTTCCAAGATTCATGCCTTTTTCAATGCATTTACCAACAATTTGAGTAGCAAAATTCATGCTAGGGTTTTATTATTTAGAACATGTTGTCTTCAACACATGTTTAGATGTGATTGCTTAGAATCTACCTCAGATTATGTGTCTAGATTTCATTGTGCTAGTAATMTGTGATGCAGGAGCATCCTTGGGCTCGAGTAATTTGCATCACCCAAAAATATTTCCATTCTGCAAATAGGAAATAAGTCGAATAAGGGTTGTGTTAGTGGTCCATTTTATTTAGTCTGTTTGTTGTAAATTCGAATTATTGATTACTCCTGCAGCGACTCTTGCTATGTTGAAACTCATGCTAAAACTCGTGTTAAAACTTGTGCTGAAACTCATGTTGAAACTTCCATGTATAGAGAAATTTTACAAGTGTAATGATGAAACAAGTGTTGAAATGTGTGTTGAAACACGCGCACATGATGAAATTTTACAAGTGTCATGATATTTCTTTATTTGCAACAATGTGGCCATATGCATTTGATTGTTCCATGCTGGTATGCATTCATGATGAGTCTCAGCTACCGTTAGATAGAGCCAAAGAACTCGTGGCTAAAGGCCAAAAACTGACCCGAAGCCAAAAGGAAATTGAATCAATCCAGAAGACAAAGAGACGGTTTGACTAACAACTCGTTCTTGGAGGGAAGGCAAATTGTTTCAGAGTCGAGGAGGAGTTTTGAAAAATAAATGGAGCATGATTTTGAAGAGGTTGGTGAACCATGAAGCAAGGAAATTGTAGAATGTGGAGTGGAGAGGAAGATTCCAAATTGGGTGAGCACATAGGAAGGGCGAAAAAAATATCAACCCATACACGTAGACCATTACCCTCTGGACGATTTTGTAGTGGTTTTCATCCATGCAAGCAACAATTCATGGCAATCTTTTTATCCCAGGATCAATGTTATATATAAATTTGTTCTTTGCATTGAATTTTTTTTTTGTTTGTTAGTTTGTCCGTGACATGTGGGACTAACCTGTGGCTAAGAAACCGTGACTCAGGGGCATATAAGCCATCAAAATCACCCGAGGATCGCACCCGACCTGAGCCACACCAACCCTTAACATGGATGGATTTTTTGTCCCCGCAGGTTTCGAACCGATGACTTTAACATCACGAAGTTCCTTAACACCACACTCCGTCACCGACTATCCTACACCTTGGGGAATGTTCTCTGCACTGAATTAATAAATGAATGGTATTGAAATTTGTGAATTTTTTAGTGTTTTTCCAGTGGATTCTTCATTATTTGGTAAAAGTATTTTTGTTTTGTTTTTCCACTGTACATTCTGTAGCAAGGTGTATGCTATAATTGTGTGTGATTTGCAGCCCAATTACCTATTCATTATGTGGTATCATGTATGCATTTGATTGTGCCACGCTGGTATGCAATCATGATGAGTCACAACTACCATTAGACAAAGCCAAAGAACTCACAGCTAAAGGAAAAAACGTGACCCGAGGCCAAAAGGAAGTTGAAGCAATTCGAAAGATAGAGAGACAGTTTGAGGAAGAGCTCGTTCTTGGAGGGGAGACAAATTGTTTCAGAGTCGAGGAGGAGTTTTTAAAAAGGAATGGAGCACTATTTTGAAGGGGTTGGCGAACCACGAAGCAAGGAAATGATAAAAGGTGGATTGGAGAGGAATATTTCAGATTGGGTGAGCACACAGGAAGGGCGAAACAAAATCTCAGCCCATACATGCAGACCATTACCCTCTAGACGATTTCATAGTGGTCTTCAGCCACACAAACAACAATTCATGGTGGTCTTTTTAGCTCAGGATCGATGTAATATAGAAATTTGTTCTCTTCATTTAATTAATAAATGAATGGTATTGAAATTCGTGGGTTTTTGAGTGTTTTAGTTTCCAGTGGATTGCTCATTATTTGCTAAAAGTATTTATGTTTTGTTTTTTTGCTGTAAATTCTGTAGCAGGGTGTGTGATGTAATTGTGTGTGATTTGCAACCTAGTTACCTCTGCATTATGTGGTATCATAGCTCAGTTCTTCTCTGGGATTATCATCTTATCTGCTTCTGTGAGATAGGGTACAAAATACATGTTCGTGGTGGTTTCTCAACAAGAGTGTTGGAAGTCAAGTTGGGTTATAGAACCGTGTGAGGTATGTGGATGTTGGTGAGACACCTACAACTTGGAGGAATGCCACCGCGAAGGAGAGGAGTAGGAAGGGGAGGTGCAGGAAATAAAGAACTGGAAAATTTGAGAAGAAGAATAGAGGAATTGGAAAATCGTAGGAATGGAGATGATGAAGTATACTCAGATCCATAAGAAGAAATTGAAGATGAATGGGATGGTGATGAAAGAGACTCGACAACTAGACTTATTTCGTAATTGAGTAACACGGGTAGTGAAAATATTGAGATTTCCTGTTATGATGGTAGTCTGAGAGTTGATGTTCTCATTGACTGGATTGGAGAACTCGAAACATACTTCGAGTATCAAAATGTTTAGGATCCAAATCGAGTAATATTTGTTGTTATGAAATTGAAATGTCATGCAACACTATGGTGGGATATGTTGCAGAAGGATAGAGTGAATAATCAACTGGAGAAAATCAAAACTTGGAAGAAGATGGTTACCAATATTAAAGATAAATTTCTTCCTATTGATTACCAACAGAATTTGTTCTGACAAGTCCAGAACCTCAGACAAAGGGAGACACTTGTTCGTGAATAGACTGAAGAGTTCTTTAGGTTGTCATACAGAGTAGGCCTCAAAGAACCAGAATTCCAACGAGTTGTGAGGTATGTAAATGGGTTTAAGTATTTGATTCAAGATGAAATGAGCACACATTATTTACACACTATCGATGAAGCTTATCAAGTTTCCCTGAAGGTAGAAGAAAATATTGAGAGGAAAACACAACCTAGAGGTAGAGATAGAGGTTTTAAAGGATGAGGTAAAGCAGGGACTACTAAAGGTAGCGAAAAGGAAGAATAATCTGCCAGTGGTCAAGGTGGAAGAGGAGGAATGGCGTTGGTAGAGGAAAAGGATTCAGAAGAGGAAAGGGAAGATATGTAATCACTTGTTATCATTGTGGTGTAGAGGGACACACGAAGTCTAAATGTCCAGAAAGGAAAACTTCAGGGAGAAGAGGTGAAGCACGGGCACAAGTCACACAGGTTGACGAAGCTTTAGTAGTTGGAGAAAATGTGACTAATATTTAGCAAGAACAAGGTGAGAATTTGTTGTTCCATAGAGTGTTTCTTAAATCTGAACAAAAGGAGGCAAAGGAACCAGAACAAGGAAATAAGTTTTTAAAACAAAATGTAACGTTCAAGGAAAATGTTGTAACCTGATTATAGATGGAGGAAGTACAAAAAATTTAGTATCCACCGAAGTCATGAACAAACTAAACTTGAAAAGGTCGAACCATCCAAACCCTTATTGTGTTTCTTGGTTCAACAAGGGACAGCAGGTGACTGTGACTGAGCAATGTTTATTGAATTTTCAAATAGGGAGTTTTCAAGAGAAGGTGTTATGTGTTGTGATTGATATGGATGTGTGTCAAATACTATTGGGAATACCATGGTTGCTTGATCGAAAATTTCACCATGATGGTAAGGAAAACACATATGAGTTCAAGAGAGATGGACAACAATATAAATTAACATCAATATTGGAGGATACAATAGCAACAACAAGAAATTGTGTTGATATAAACATGAGTAGCAATAGGATCATGTTATGTTCTTCTAAAGAATTATTACAGGAAGAAATAAAATCAACATTATGTTTAGCAGTGATTCCGAAAGAAGTGAAAATTGTAGAGGAGCCAAATTTTGTACCTACAGAAATAAATTTGTTGTTGGATGAATTTAAGGAGATTATTGCTAATGATCTGCCAAAAGGATTTCCTCTAGTGAGAAGTATTTCTCATCAAATTGATTTAAGTCCTCTATCGAGTTTACCTAACAAATCACTTTAGAGGATCATTCCAACAGAGAATGAAAAAGTGAATCAGAAAGTGTAGGAATTTCTTAACCGGGGGCTAATTCGTGAGAGTTTGAGTCTGTGTGCAGTACTAGTAGTATTGACTCCAAAGAAAACAGGGGAATGAAGAATGTGTATTGATTCATGTGCTATAAACAATATCACTATCAAGTATCAGTTTCCATTGCCCATAATGGATGACCTTATGGATTGCTTGAGTGGTTCAGAATGTTTTTCAAAAATTGATTTGAAGAGTGGTTATCACCGGATTCAGATCAGAGAAGGTGACGAATGTAAGACGACATTCAAGATGAAAGATGGAATATTTGAATGGTTAGTGATGTCGTTCAAGTTAACTAATGTGCCTCGAAAGTTCATGAGATTGATGAATGAAGTCTTGAAGCCATTTTTGGGTAAGTTCATGGTTGTATATTTGGATGATATACTAATTTTTAGCAGGAGTAGAACAGAGCATGTCCAACATGTGAGAGCAGTGTTACAGTGCTTGGAATAAGAGAAACTATTGATAAACCTGAAGAAGTGTATATTCATGAAGCGACAATTAGTGTACCTAGGTTTTTTGGTTTCAAAGGAAGGGATGAAAATGGATCATGAGAAAGTGAAGGCTAACCTTGAATGTCCAACACCAAGATCCACATTCGATGTGACGATTTTCCATGGATTTGAAGGCTTTTACTATAAATTCATTAGGAACTTTAGCCAAATATGTGCGCCTCTTACAGAATGTATGAAGAATGGAGTGTTTCAGTGGACTACAGCAACAGAGAATTCATTGGAAGAATTGAATAAGAGAGTAACAACACAACCAGTATTAGCATTACTAGATTTTAATAAAGTGTTTCAGGTTGATTGTGATGCTAGTGAAACAACAATTGGAGCATTTCTAAGTCAAGAAGGCAGACCCATTGCATTTTTCAGCGAGAATTTGAACGAGTCCAGAAAGAAGTATTCTATTTATGATCAGGAATTTTATGCTATTGTGCAAGCTTTGAAGAAATGACAACATTATCAACTGCTGAAGGAGTTTGTCTTGTTCACGGATCACAAAGCTCTGCATTACATTAACAACCAAGGTAAGTTGAATCAAAAGCATACTAAATGGGTAGAATTCTTGCAAATTTATTATTTTATGTTGAAACACAGGTCTAGGAAGTCCAATAAGGTAGCTG
Organism: Picea glauca; assembly: GCA_000966675.3. Taxonomy (NCBI): domain Eukaryota; kingdom Viridiplantae; phylum Streptophyta; class Pinopsida; order Pinales; family Pinaceae; genus Picea; species Picea glauca. Next base: position 21,608 of record JZKD02S1601071.1, read on the forward strand.
ATGCATCAAGTCAGAGGATAGCATTACTCAATACCATGTCGGTAGATGTGGTAAGCCTGAACTGTCTAAAGCCAATGTATGAAGAATATGCAGATTTCTTAGAATCTTGGAAGGCATGTAAGGAGCCTTGTATTTTAGACAAAACACCATATCTAGACTACCATATCCAGGAGGGTTTTTTGTTTAAAAATCAACAGTTGTGTATTCCCAAAAGTTCCATACGACTGAATCTCATTAAAGAGTTACATAGTGGTGGTTTAGGAGGACATTTTGGGATGGATAAGACCACAACCTTGGTAAAGGAGAGGTACTTTTGGCCCAACTTTAATACGGATGTTTGAAAGTTTGTTGAAGGTTGTGGGATATGTCAACTAGCCAAAGGAAAAACTCAAAACTCGGGACTCTACACTCCATTGCTAGTACCCAAAGGACCTTGGGAGGATATCAATATAGATTTTGTCTTAGGATTTCCTATGACTCGAAGAAAGCATGATTCAACAATGGTAGTGGTGGATAGATTTTTGAAAATGGCACACTTCATCATGTGTAAGAAGACTAGTGATGTTGGTGAAGTAGTTGCATTGTTTTTCAAAGAAGTGGCGAGATTGCATGGATTACCACAGATTATTACTTTAGATCGTTATACCATATTTCTGGGGCATTTTTGGGGGACACTCTGGAAAAATTTAGGCTCAGATTTGTTGTACAGTTCAACGTATCATCCTCAAACAGACAGTCAGACAGAAGTAGTGAACATGAGTCCAGGAAATTTGTTGAGAAGTTTAAGTGGAAAGAATCCTAATCAATGAGATTTGGCATTGGCCCAAGATGAATTCACATATAATGATTTGGTGAACAGATCTACAGGAAAGAGTCCATTTCAGATTGTTTATGGATGATCACCAAAAGGTGTGGTAGATTTGGTTGCATTGTCGGATTTGGAAGGAAAGAAGAGTGTTGATGTGAATGATTTGGTGGACAGTATGCATGAATTTCAAGAATAGGTAAAGAAGAAATTGCAGACCAACAATGACAGTTATAAGAAAAGAACAGATTGGTATAGAAGACAGAAGGTATTCCAACGGGGTAAGTTGGTCATGACTCACTTGAGGAAGGGGTGATTTCCTTGATGCACATATAATAAACTCAAGTACAAGAAGATAGTTCCATGTCGAATTCTGAAAAAGATCTCTGATAATGCTTATCAGCTGGAACTTCCAGAGAAATTTGACATATCTCCTACATTCAATGTTGTTGACCTCTATGAGTTTCATGAAGGGGACAAAATAGCAGATGAAGGTACCCTCAGAGAATGGGAACAACATCTACCAATTAATTCTGAGGAGTAGATTGAAGAAATTATTGCTACCAGAATTAGTAAGAAGACTTGTTGAAAGGAGTACATGGAATATTTGATCAAGTGGAAGAATCGAGGAGCGGAAGATGCATCGTGGGTGACTGAAGATCAATTAGCACATGTGTAGAACTCTTCACTTCAGCAGTGATTTGCACATGATTTGGAGCTCATGTTTTTCCTACCAGGGGTGTCTGATGCAGGAGCATCCTTGGGCTTGGGCAATCCACATCACCAAAAAATATTTCCATTCTGCAAATAGGAAATAAGTCGAATAAGGATTGTGTTAGTGGTCCATTTTATTTAGTCAGTTTGTTGTAAATTTGAATTGTTGATTACTCCTGTAGCTACTCTTGCTATGTTGAAACACGTACTAAAACTCGTGTTGAAAATGCCATGTATAGAGAAATTTTACAAGTGTCATGCTGAAACACATGTACATAATGAAATTATACAAGTGTCATGATATTTCTTTATTTGCAACATTGTGGTCGTACACATTTGATTGTGCCACACTGGTATGCATTCATGACGAGTCACAGCTACCGTTAGACATATCCAAAGAACTCGCAACTAAAGGAAAAAACACGACACGAGGCCAAAAGGAAGTTGAAGAAATCCAGAAGACAGAGAGATGGTTTGAGTAACAAATTGTTCTTGGAGGGAAGGCAAATCGTTTCAAAGTCGAGGAGGAGTTTAAAAAAAAAAGAAATGGAGCACAATTTTGAAGAGGTTGGTGAACCACAAAGCAATGAAATCGTAGAAGGTGGAGTGGAGAGGAAGATTCCAGATTGGGTGAGCACATAGGAAGGGTGAAACATAATCTCATCCCATATATGCATACCATTACCCTCTGGACGATTTTGTAGTGGTTTTCAGCCACACAAACAACAATTTATGGTGGTCTTTCTAGCCCAAGCTCAATGTAATATAGAAATTTGTTCTCTGCATTAAATTAATAAACGAATGGTATTGAAATTCATGGGTTTTCGAGTGTTTTAGTTTCTAGTGGATTCCTCATTATTTGGTAAAAGTATTTTTGTTTTGTTTTTTCGTTGTACAATCTGTAGCAAGGTGTGTACTGTAATTGTGTGAGTTGCAATTTAGTTACTTTTACATTAATATGCCTCAAGATGCATGCCCAAATTTTTGTGTATGTATAGTTTACCTTAATATGTGTCTGTAAATTCTACTAATCCTAAAATTTGCTTCTCGATGCATACCTAGATTTTGAGGTGCTTAAAATCTACCTCGAGATGCATGCCTTGATTCTAATCTACCTAAGATTTCCTTATAATGCATGCGTAAACATGGTTGTGGAAATCATGCCTAGCATCTTACCCAAAATTTATGCTAAACTCACCTCGAATTCTATAATATGTTTATTTTAAATTCTATGCTAATAATTTCAAATTTGCTTATAAAAAAATTACTCTAATGTGTACCACCTCCCACCTCCTAGCCCTATTTTATGTTATGTAACCTCACAATGCTTCAAGTTCTTTCTTTAGCATGACTCTAATGTGTCTCCACTAGACTATGTGACGATACCTAAACTCATAAATTACAAACATAATATCAAAAATCCTAGAGTAACAACACATAAAGAACCATTTTAATTAATATTTTATTTTCCAAACAAACTATGAGATAGGGAAAAAATGACTATTCACTTTATATTCTCATAATTAAGAAATAATTATACTATAATAGAAAGTGAAAATAAATTAACTTTATTACAAAAGTGTAATTTTTAATTAAATTTATATTTTAATATAAACTAATAATAAATTATTTTCATTAAAAAGTTTACTTAAGTTAAGTATATTCAATGTAATTATTAAAAATTAGGAGTAGGTATGTACATCTTCGTAAATTTTAATAGTCAAATTATTATATAGATAAACTCTTTATCTCACAAAAAAGGAGATCATATACACCAATTTAATGTTTAACTTGATTGTGACTTTGAAATTAAATTGTTATAAAGTTTTATAGTTTGAGTCACTCTGATAAATCGGTATAACATCGAGAATATAAACTAAGAATAAATTAACTTCATTACAAAGTGTACTTTCTAATTAAGTTAAGTATATTGAACATGATTACTAAAGTATTTAATATTTATTGTGATTACTAAAAGAACAATAAGGTGTAGGGTATGTACACCTTGGTAAATTTTAATAGTTAAATAGTCACATTATTGCATGGAGGGGGTCCTTGTCTCAGAAACAAGAAGATCATATACACCAATTTAATGTTTGACTTGATTGTGACCTTAAAATTAAATTGTTATATATAGTTCTATAGTGGGAGCCACTCCAGTGACTCCCTATAACACCGAGAATATAAACTAAGAATAAATTAACTTCATTATAAAGTGCACTTTATAATTAAGTATATTCAACATCAATACTAAAGTATTTAATATTTAATACAATTACTAAAAAACAATAAGAGATAAGGTATGTACACCTTCGTAAATTTTAATAGTCAAATTATTACATGAAAATAATCCTTATCATACCAACCAAAAAATCACATGCAACAATTTAATATCTAACTAAATTGTGACCTTAAAATTAAATTGTTATATAATTAAATTGTTATATAATTTTATAGTGGAGCCCTTTCAATGACTCTCACTTTTATTATTAAAAAAATATTTCATGTATATATTTTAGTCCTCTTTCCATGTGATAGCATTTGATTCGGGACTAAAACTAGTAGCCCTTCCCCTCGATATGAGTCTACATTATTGATAGCTACAACTTAGTGGGGAATAAAGAAGATCACGACAAAAAGGCACTAAAAGTTTATTATATTAATATTAATTGGCCGTTTCAGACTTTCATGAGGATGTCGATAGCTACACATTACGAGAAGATTATATGTATAAAGGATAAAGGTTTTAACAAATTTAATAATTCTTTCTTAAAATTATAAGATTAAACATCATTTTATTTTTAAGATTAAACAAATAAACAAATCTCATATGTAAAGAAATATATAGAATAATGGCTTCGGCAAAGAGTTTTTGATGTCACATGAAAGGTAAGACTTTCTTGAAAGATGAGTAAAATAAATATTTTTTTAGTGTTGATTTTTTTTTTATAATTTGGTAAAAAAATTTTATTGAAGATTATAGTTTTATTGATGGGAATTTTGATCAGTTTAGGGATTTTTTTTTCTCTATTTTAAAATGATTTAGATTGTTAAAATTTTGAATTAGTAGATTAAGGAGGAACTTTGCCTAGCTTAAAAAAGTAAACTCATTTGAAAGGTTTAGTTTGTGCACTTATTAACTCACTTTCTAGAGTATATGTGAGGAAAATATCGATAGGAATCTGATTTTTTTTCTAAATGTTATCATTATTACTCAAATAGTGTAATTGGAGAGTCATGCTAGTCATTAAGAGGTCATACATTTGGAATTCCAATGAGCTAAATATGTTATTATAATACATGAAATAAGATGTTTCACGGAGGTTTCATGATTAAATTTGATTGTCTCCTGGGGTTACTAGTTGGTATTTTGATTGGTAGTTATTATTGTCCTCCACTTAGAAAACCAAGAAAGAAGGGTGCAACTCAATGGGGGGATAACAACATACCAACATTCTTACTTGGAACGCTTAATACATGAGTGAGTGAGGCACTATATTTCTCTAGAAAAAAAATCTGAAATTGGGGTACATGGACAAGGATTAAGGCACACAACCCTTTAGTTTGAACAATGACATTGAGGTGAAATAGGATGGCCCCTCTTCTCCACGTTGTCCTGTCTTTACATAGATATTCTAGATTAATAGATGAACAATAAAGATAGGGGAGGTGTGACCATAGTGAGGATTATCATAATGTCTTGTTGTATGTAGATGATGTAACACTAATAGCTAGGACACTACGCAATAAACATGATTATCTAGAGGCCTTAGAGTTCTTTTGGGCAGAGGTTGGGATGTGAACACACAAAATAATAAGATACTAGTTGATATAGGTGGATATTGGTGGCCACCCACCTCTTCCATTAACTCATAATGGTTCTACATCTTGGAAATTCTACTATAGTTTTCCAGGTCCTGGACTTCAAGTGCATTTTTTGGGCATTTCCCATGTGTTTTTGGTAGTTGACAAGGCCCCACAATCTGTGTATTGGAATGCCCTGAATAGAGTTTGTATGTGAAAGGTGTGGCCCTAGGAAGTTGGCATATCAACTAGGCTCTTTGGGGCCATCGAGTTGAAATAGGATGGCCCCTCTTCTCCACATTGTTCGTTCTTTACATAGAGATGCTAGATTAATAGATAAACAATAAAGATACGGGAGTTGTGACCACGGTGAGGATTTTCACAAAGATCTTGTTGTATGTAGATGATGTAATACTAACAACTAGGACACTACGCAATGTGCATCATTACCTAGAGGCTTTAGAGTTCTTTTGGGCACAGGTTGGTACATGAACACAAAAGATAATAGTTTATCTAGGTGGATATTGGTGGCCACCCACCTCTTCCACTAACTCATAATGGTTTTACATCTTGGTAGTTCTACTACAGTTTTCCAGCTCTTGAACTTCCAGTGCATTTTTTGGGCATTTCCCATGTGTTTTTGGTAGTTGACAAGCCCCCACAATCTATGTAATGAAACACCCCAAATAGAGTTTGTATGTGAAATGTGTGGCCCCGAAAAGTTGACATATCAACTAGGCTCCTTAGGGCCTGCATTCATTTTTGTATCTCATCTCCCAAGGTTAGGGTTTTGGATCAGGGGTTTTTCCTCTTAGGGTTTTATACTTTATATTAAAAGGTTGTTTCAACCCCTTGTAATATTTTTATTTTGAATGAGAATAGCCAAAACGTCTCTCTTTGGAGATCAACTACCATCGTTCTAGCTAGTTTGTATTTTTTTGGATATTGCATTGTTTTTATATTTCATTCATTAATAAAATTTGGATTTCACTATATTATTGTGCTCTCTACAATAACTATGTGTGATTATGTCTATATTTCTATCTTTATTTTGTTCTCCACATAATCTGAATTAGTAGTCTTCTCGCAAAAAAAAAGAAAAACAACAACCACCAATCAACTTCACAAGTGAGCCATTAGAGAGTGACTAGAGATGAACCAAAATTATAAATATTTGGAACTAAATTTCAGTAAGAAGTTAATGTGGGATGCATGCACAAGGAAAAAAAACACAAGGAGGATGGAAAACATTCTTTGTGTTATAAAATAAATGTTAAACATCATAGGTTCCAAACTAGCAAATGTTGGGCTCCCTTATTTATGGATGTGAAGTATGGGGGGACCAAGTATATTTAGAAACATATGGAACTAGATCAAGTGAGTAT
>JZKD02S1601071.1:35358-62239 GCA_000966675.3 Picea glauca
CAAATTATTCTTTGTGTATATTGTCATATTGGTATCCTTACTTCTAATCCAACTTCATGATAACACATGCTTCCAATATTTGGTTGATTAGTGCCTTGATTATTTGTAGGGATATATATATATATATATATATATATTATAATCTTGTTCAATCTAAAATATCTACACATTTTCTCTAACATCCATCTTTCAATAGAATATTACAATATTACAATATATTAGAATGTTACAATGTAATAGTAATGCCATATTACAATGTAATATGGCATTACCATATTACAATGTAATATGGCATTACCATATTACAATGTAATATGGTAATCCCATATTACATTGTAATATGGCATACAATATGGTATACCATATTACAATGTAATATGGTAATACCATATCTCATGTATTTTTTTTTTTTAAACTTAAAGTCATTGTTGCAATATCGACGATAGTTCGTCGGAAACAAATTTTGTATTTTACCACAACTGTCGCAATAGCGACGAAAGTTTGTCACAATTTGCCACGAATTTTCGTTGCACTTATAGCATTTGCGTCATAAGTTTGGTCTTGAGATTTATTTTTGTCGATATTGCCACTGATTTTCGTCGCAAGTTGCAACAGTTTTGCGTCTCACATTCAACATCTGCGTCGTAAGTTATTGGCTTGGCATAACTTTTCGTCGCAATTGTGACGAATTTTCATCGTAATTGCCACACTTCTTCGTTGTTATTGCAACGTAATTTCGTCATAATTACGACGATGCATAGGGTTAACCGATCTTGAAGGTGGTGACACGTGGAGATCTTATTTCGTCGATGTTTCCACGCACACCTAGATCGTGGATATAGCGACCAAAATTATTCCGACGAAAAAAAATCTCGTCTTTCATGGAAATTGTGACGGATAAGTGTGGCAATATCAACGAAAAAATGTCGCAAATTTGGTCATATGTACTAGTGCACATAGTTGCAAAAGGTCAAGTGTGGATCTGGAAGGAATACTACCACTATAGAATATGAAGACAAAAAATTGGTAGACACAACTTGCTTTGGACTTCCCTCAATGATGTTTAGTTCATATGGGAGAGTAGAGTTCTCAAAGAGAAGTTGGAAGTAGTTGTCTTCTTAGAAACAACAACTTTCTATATACCATTCTTCACAATCTTTTTTGAAATACCCCATGCATATTTTTATGTATTATACTCCAATCTAATGTAAGGATGTGTCACCTTAAGGAGACCAATTGTCATTTTTGGATGTCATTAGGATTTTGAGGCTGCAAATTTTAAATGATAATAATGTGCTTAATACTTATAAGATTTGCTATTACAACCCCAATTTGGAAATGACATCTCCACTCTATGTTTAATGGCATTGGTCATGTTATAATTAGGTTCATAAATAGAGAGATAACCATGCAATAAATTTCCCATGAGGGTTTTGAGGCACCAACTTAAAATGAGTATAAATTCTATGATACTTCTCTAATTTTTTATTATGACTTTAATTTGGAATCACCATAACCACTCTACTTCAATTAGTGATAGTATAGTTTCAATCTAGTTTCTTTGTTAAAGATATATACTTTGCAATGTCCATGTCTGCCACTGAAAAAACCCCTAGAATAGTTTATTTTAAATTAGTGATATCTTCACTTCCTGAACTTCAATTTGAATTATTTGTTTGTCTAGAATTGGGTTTTTTTTTAGAGGAACTTAGATTTGCAATTTATTTCTTCATATTCTACATAGAAATATTTAGAATGGATATGTGTGTCATTGACCTATTTTTCCTTCTGGAATTCACAAAAAGAAAACAAATTCTTCCACTTATTTCCCAAGAAAGAGCTCCAATACCACTTGTTATGATCCTTAACCATTGAAATTGAATCACAAGAAATATATTAGAAATTCTCTTTTACTTGATTATATACAAAATACCCTTAAAGTAGGTAAACACCATACAATGATCATTTGATGGAAGGATCAACTCATGTTCACTTGCTTCTTTGAGGGGACAACCTCCTAATGATCTAAGCTCCAATGCATGATCCATAAGGAGGATTCCATCATTATTATAGCTAGCTAGAAAATCCCAATCATGATCAAATGTTGACTACCTAGTGGACCTTCTTTAATGAGGTCACATTACATGTATTCAATGCTAACTACCCATCATGCCTTATTTAATAAACATAGTGGGCCAAATTGAGCTTACATTGAATGACCACCATCATTATTTAATAAACATAATGGACCAAATCAACCTTACATTCAATGGCCACCACTATTATTACTCTAGTGGGCCCTTTGACCCCTCATTACATTCCATATTTATTTATAGCTAGCCAACAAATCTTAATCATAACCAAATTAACTACCTAATGGACCTTCTTCGACGATGCCACATTACATTTACTCAAAGCTATCTACAAAGTGTGCCTTATTTAATAAATATATTGAACCCAATCCACCTAACATTGAATGACCATCACTATTATTACTCTAATGGGCCCTTTGACCCCCGTTACATCCCTAGGGAGGATTCCACTAGAAAATATTGCCTCCAAAAGGCCTTAATGTTGTCTGGGCTCTAATACCATATTGTGGTAAACCCATGATCCATTTATACTTCCATTGGATCACTAGATAACCTCATCATAAATTTTCCTTCTCTTTTGCTATCATAAATTTTCATTCTCTTTTGCTTATTGTAGCTATACATGGAGCTTCCAACAATGCCTTTTCCAATATTAATTCAATTACTAAATGTAGAATAAATTAACATACAATGCATTGAATTTATTTGTCTTCTACATAACATATAATCATCTAAAACATAATTCATTTATGTATAATAACCATAACACAAAAGTTACTTCTATCAGACATTTCTTCCTTCATACACACCATACATAACAATGTATACATTTAATATAAAAATATGTGAATTATCACCACATTGTAAGGGTCATACCCTAACCTCCCTACTTTAGGATACCTAGCAGTTAGTCAATTGATGTATGCAACTATCCTCTTAGAATAAGACCCTTTATATAGTAGTGGGTAATTATTTAATGTAAAAGGATCCACTTTATAAGGTCCATTAGGTAGTTGGTACTCATTAATGATGAGATCACAATTAGTTATAGCTTTGCTACTGAGAATAAATTTAAAGAGGATAGGAGGCTATGTAATGTTTGAATGAGTATTGTTGTATTTGGATTTTTTCTCTGTGAAAGGTCAGCCCACCTTAAGAGGCAAGTAAACATTGCTTTCTTTTTTCTCGTTATCATAATACAAAAGGTATATTTCACATATTTCATCTTATTTTTGTCTTGTATTTGAGTTTCTGCATTTATAATCTCATATATACCTAATTTGTATTTTAATTCTAAAGTTAAAAAACACTACACATATAAACATAACATTCATATGTTAATAACAAACTTACACGAAAAAAAAACAATAAACATATTTATATTTTTTTTAAGATTTACATTTGAAATAAAATTGAATATATATATATCTAACATAATTCATTCATGTACAATAAACATAACAAATACGTTACTCTACCATACAATTATCCATTCATACACACCATACATAAAAATGTATGAATTTAATATCAAAAGATGAGAATTCCATTCATACACACCATACATAAAAATGTATGAATTTAATATCAAAAGATGAGAATTCCATTCATACACACCATACATAAAAATGTATGAATTTAATATCAAAACATGAGAATTATCATCACATAAACATAACATTCATATGTTAACAAAATCACACAAAACAATAAAAGTATTTATATTTTTGTTAGTGTTGGCAGCAACACATGCTTTTTGATATTTTACACGATTGAAAGAATTTGCATCTTTCTGTAACTACCATCAACCTGTCTATAAACACTTTTCTGAGTTTATTATGACTGATTGGGTTAAAGCCTACTTCATTAATTTTTACTATTTTGAATTTCGATTGTTTTATCGTTAATTCATGACTGCAAGCATGAATTAAACATAAAACTTGTCTTGTTGTTTTAATAATTTCCTGCCTTAGGTATATCATTCAACAAACCATTCATATGCAATTGAAATATAAATCTTATAAAATGGTTGTTAGACCCATTTTTTTGTGTTAATACGATTATTGTTTCAATGGTTTGATAGTTTTTGATTTGTGAAGAGCCTTTGATATTTTGTTTATAGTCTTGTCATGAATTCGGTGGTCATACCAACGGTCATACAAATGAATACACACCTATTGTACTCGCGTCCTCACCTCACCTTGTTGGCTTAACATATTAATGAGCCATTCATTACATGCATAGGGTTTTGGTACTCTGTATGTTTGGCTCTCATCACAAGGGATGGTAAGGATTACAATCAAACCCCTGGTTTTCACTCCCATTATTCGAGTTATGAGAACACAGAGGCTATGCTATTTTTATGTCTCCACTCTCCATTCAGAATTGTTTCTACTGCTCACGTGATTCGAACCTAAAACTATCCAGAGTAACCCCTGTTTCATTTTGGTTACATTTGCCATGGCGCTTGTCGTTCGATTGGAGCCGAATGGATGTCAGGATTTACTTTCTCATGACGATGCGATTGAGGACCTAAAAATCCAGGGCTGGGATGTTTTTCTTAAGAAATTTGAGGGTTATAATCTTCAAGTGGCTAAAGCTTTCGCGCAAACCTTTGATGGTTGCAGAGATAAAATTGGGGATGCACAATTAGAATTGACCGAGGAGTTTGTGAGCAAAGAAATAGGGCTTCCATCAAAGGGTAAAAAATAGTTCAAAAATGCTCGAATTGAAGGAGTCTCGTGGAGTCTGTTTATGACATCCTGAAAGATCAACTGTTGTGTAAAAGGTATTTCTATCTCCCTGGTAAAACCTAGATGGCACAGTTTGTTGTTAATTCTCAAGCAATTTGTGACATGCGAAGGTCAATACGGATTGATTTTCCTCTACCATATCCGTTTATTCATGCATTTCATTGGTTTCAATTTAGATATGCCATTTTACTTGTTGAGAAGCCTCTATAAGATGTCCAATCAATATAAATAACAAGGTGTTGATTCAAACATGTTCCATCACAGATTAGTCAAGATATTGTTGATGTATCACTTGTCAACTGTAGGTGACTATTAGGAGAATTTTTTGATGAGGAATGGTTTTTACCAGACTGTTCCTACAACAAACCCTAACTTAGACAAGCCATTGATTGAAGACTAGTTCTGTATTTCGATCAATGAACCATAGTTTATCAACAGAAACCCTCTAGACGTAGGTACATCGAGTAAGTATTCAACTACAGGATTTCCTGAGCAAGAGACTGTTGAATTGAAGGTAATTGACCCTCTTGTGCCTAATATTGATGTTATCATGAACGTTGTTATTAAATCGGATGTTGAGAAACCTTGCAAAGGAACAAAACAACAATGCACAGACTTAGGGTTCAAGAACAAGAAGGCAAGTCGCCTAATTTTGAGGAAACTAGGGAACTGAAACGATACTCATATGAGCTCGATCGGTCCGATCAAGATCGATGAGGTTTCGGATCCTGAGATAGAGGATTTTCTAGTTCGAGAAGATCCAAAACTGCATGGTTCCAAGAGGGAAGTTATCGGTCCTACTGAACCTTATGATTTCGTGACAAATTTTCCACAATGCCTTAAAGGTAAAGAAGGGTTCTCTGGTATTATGCATGATCAGAAGCAAACAATAGGTAAGACTGAAACATCCATGTTTGACTATGCACTTCATCAACCTGCCATCTCTCCTGTACAATGTGATGTATGTTTCCATTGGGTCGAGCGGTATTACATCGACATTCCTCTCCTACAGTCCAGAATTAAAACTCTTACTGCCCAGAATGAATTATTGCGGCAAGAAAACCGTGACCTCAAGGCGCACGCTGAGAGGAAAGCTAAACATATTAAGAGAGTAGGAAATATAGTCATCAAGAATGCAACCAGTGTCAAGGCGATAATAAATTCTGAACTACCTGACCCCTCTTTAGTTAACTTTTAATGTTAAACACTTTGATTTTATTTTTCATTTTATCTCTGTTATGTAATTCAAAATAAATCGATTTGAAGTTTGATTTGATTTACTAAAATTAAGATTGGCTACAAAATCTTCGATTCTGTAGCCAAGTCTCTTTGTACAAAAAATAGTAATTAGTTATGATTAATTGTTTTTCTGATTTATTAAAATTATTTTGTTTTTTTTAGGAAATTGGAGATGTTGTTGTTGATTACTGGGAGGAAATATATTTCAATTATACACAAGTGATTAGTAGTTTCTTTTTCTTCATGTTTTATAGAAACTTTGATCTATTTTTTATGAAACCAACATTGTTATAAGTGGTTTCCAAACCCACTATTTTGGTAATTTTATTTTTGTTGGGAGATCCATCTCTATCCTATGAGATATGAGTATCTGGATCCCATGATACTTTAAATACTATTCACTCTTTTACTGAGGATCATCTTTTCTTGGAACATATTATGGACATGTAATTCTCAAAACTGAATGGACAAGTGATTTCCATTGCGGCTTTAGACCTGGGTGACGTTGTTCCATTTATGTTTTGCTTTTTATTATGGAAGATTGATATGTTATGCAGCTTTAGTCTCATTAGCATGCGATGTTTCATTTTATTCGGTACTTTAAATTCTTGTCTATAACTTGTTGTTTCATATATTATCTATGTGATCGTCATTTCAACTTCAATGCCATAATTTATGCTTGATGTTTAGTTGATGTATCCAAAGAATGTTTCACATTGAAATTTCTTTTACTGTAATCATTCATAATCACAAGATCACTGGATCTACATTTTTATTACTTTGTCTTATATCCGACTGTAAATGAACACCTTGAGTTTATTCAAGAGATGTTTGTACAAGTATGTCGCATGTTTCTCTCACATACAAGATAGCTGGAGGTTTGGATCGCACAGAGACATAGACACAGTATGAAACTAATCTCAGGTTAGCTTTATTCACATCTAATTTATGTTATTAGTTTATTTATTAGCGAAACAAGACAGTTTAAATTGGTTGTGACCATTACTCTATCCTTGTTTCAAATCATGTGTTATTAGTATTTTTTTTTTAAGTTCTTATATCTTAGATTATAAAATAGAAAATATAAAAATATGTGCTTTCTTTATCTACTTTCGAAAACAATTACCAAACATTAATTTCGCAAGGCATTCATTAGAAACTTGCAATTTGTAAATACTTTGTTCATAATCGCATATTTATGTTTATGTTTTTTAAACACTTGTAAATAATTAGGTTCACGTATATAGTATTATAGTTTAGCTTTAGAGTAGTTTATTTATGTTCTTTGTTTTAGGATCCTAGTTGGCTAACAGAGCCATTAAACCCGTTAGAATAGATTACACCAAACATCTTGGGTTAATTACACAACCCTGGTCCGGATCTATTCTCCCAGTTGACAGTGTGTCACCTACGCCCGTCAACAAATGGCGCTAGAAGGAGGGCCTAAATTCAATTGATGGCATGTAGAGGTTGCAAGAATCCTCCCCCACACACTCGCTCCCCTTTTGTAACGTGTAGTCTCTCAGACGACAACGTTACATTTGAAACAACAACTACCTCAAACGATAACCCTGAGATTCTCGTTGAACCAGTAACACCAGTTCCTCAAGGGGCCGACATCCAAGAAATTGTTCGCCAGTCACTCATAAGAATGCATAGTGCCTTAGCCTGTATCAGACAACCTGGTAGGACACTTAATAAACCCCTTGACTTCTCGGATATCCGAGAACAACTTGAAGGCACTGGTCTACTCCAAAAATCGTTAGGTGGACATACTACCAATCCTACCGAAATGCCTATCCTTGGAGTCAGGGGATCTGGTATTCCACCTTCCCCACCTGATTCATCTCCATCCTCTTCAGGAGGAGAGTCTTCAGACAAAGGCAGTTCCTCATCAGGACCATCACAACCTTCGACACCACCAACGCCCATGGAAAACCAAAACAATCTCGCCAGACCTTGGGTAAATCATGATGTCGTGGCTGTACCCGGACCTCAACACCCATTACCAAAACACCCAAAGAAATGGTTACCCAAATTTAATCTGGATTACAAACAATCCGCTGAAGATCACATCAAAAAATTTATGTTGGCCATTAGACCCTGAAGTGTTGAACATGAGGATGTAGTATGAAGATTATTCCCTTAGAATTTTGAGGGAAATTCCTCCACCTGGTATTTCACTCAACAACCCCAAACCATTATCTCTTAAGACAAGTTTGAAACTTGTTTCTTGGAAAAAATC
Organism: Picea glauca; assembly: GCA_000966675.3. Classification (NCBI taxonomy): domain Eukaryota; kingdom Viridiplantae; phylum Streptophyta; class Pinopsida; order Pinales; family Pinaceae; genus Picea; species Picea glauca. The sequence goes on from JZKD02S1601071.1 coordinate 43,689, forward strand.
AGAGATGATAAATCTTCGGAAGTCTTGATTATGGAACTTTCCAGCTTAAAAATGAATCCTAAGGAAAAAGTGAAAGATTTTAACCAAATATTTCTTACGTTAAAAAATAAAATCCCTGTAGATTCAATACCCACGGAAAGCCTAATTGTCGCATATTACACTAAGGCTTTGCATAATGACATTGCAATTTGGGTTAAAAGGTCTAAAAAGAACACATTGTTAGAAGCCTTTGAGGAGGCAAGCCAAATTGAAAAGGATATATTAATCTTAAAAGACAATCTCAATAGTGAAGTTGAAACAACTTCATCCTCTAAAAAGAAAATAGAAATCCTTACTAGGCCTCCTCAAGCTAAAAATCAACCAGAAATTTTAGACTTAGAAAGCTTGCACAAAGATTTCCAAAAATTGTCCAACCAGGTCGTTGACTTGAAAAGATCAGCCAAGGAGGCATCCACAATCAAAGGAAGTTTTAAACATCCTTTCAAAAAACATTTTCCTCCCAACCAGCCAAACCCAACCACTGAAGGTCTAACTTTCGAAAGCTTGCAGTACGCTTTGCAAACCATCTTAGAAGCACATGATAATTCTGCTTTTGTCCCTCATGAAAGTTCTGAAGACGTAGTTGAGGAAGAAGTACCAGAAGAGGAGGAATCATCCCCCAATATCTTCGGTCACTTCTCAGATAGTATCTTCCAAGCAAATTTTGAAACTATTCATCCCTACAACACAAGAAGCAAAACACAAAACAAATCTTCATCTGAAGTGAGTGATAATGTGTTTCCAAAACAGTCAAAGAAAACTGAATTTAAACAAAATTTAGCAGCCCCTGCTTTAGAATATGATTTGATTCAAGACCTAAAAAAACTGAGGGCTAATATTTATGTTTTTGAATTGTTGAAATTTCCCCTTATTTTGTAGAAAATGGTTCAAAGTATCGTTGAAATCAGTAAAAACAGTGATCCTAGCAGCAAGAAAACTGCTGAAATTGGTTCAAAAATAGTCAAAAAGATCCCAACTAAAACGACATATGAACCTCTAGATAAAAGGGATTTAACTGAAAAAACTGTAGAAAATATAGATAAACTGTTCTAGGGACAACAACTAAAAATCAACAGAATTTTGCGGTAAACACCTGGAAAAATGTCCCGCCTTTTTTGTTAACCTTTGAAATTTTCAATAGGAATGTACATAATTGTATGGTCGATTCCGGTGCATCGTCAAACGTGATGCCTCTATCTGTTTGTAAAAAAATTAATGCAGAAGTCAAACCGTCTGATCTCAAAATCATTCATCTTGATCGAACAAACGTCAAGGTAATTGGTGAGCTTAAGAATGTTCTGGTTAGATTATCTTCCAATCCTAAGGTTCACCAGATAATTGACATTATCGTTTTGGATATCCCTGAAGTTTATGGTTTGCTTTTAAGCAGAGACTGGTCTGAACAACTACACAGTTACTTTGCCACATATTGGTCTCATTTGTGGTTGCCTGAAAATGGACAGCCCAACAAAATCAAGATAAACAGAGAATGTTATCTGAAGCATACTGTGACAGATTTAAATGATCTTAATGAACCTTTCATCACATCTGAAAACTCATTTTAAACGCAGGGAATGAATACCTTCTTTGGTAATTTCATAACTAAAATTTCTCCTATTACTGATCCTGGGCATCAATCAGAAGTTATGACCTGTACTCGAGCATCAAGTTTGCCAAGTATGCCAAACATTGATGACGAAACCCAAATTTGGTCATTGTACTTCGATGGATCCAAATCCAAAGAAGGAGCAGGTGCAGGTTGTGTAGTCATCGATCCTGCAGGTAATAAGACTTTTATTGCTTGCAGGTTAGAGTTTGAATGCACTAATAACATTGTCAAGTACGAAGCACTTCTACAAGGCCTCAGGAAATATTTGGATATGGATGTGCAGAATTTGATGGTATTTGGTGATTCAGAAATCGTGTTTAGGCAGGAAAGAAGCTCCATACATTGCTTATCACCACATTTGAAAAGCTACCAAACTGAGGTATGGAGTTCAATGCAAAAATTTTCAGAATTTAACATAAATTCCATTCCTAGACTAAGTAATTCGGAGGCTGATTTATTGGCTAATGTCACTTCTAGATTATTACCCGCAGAAGGTCTTTCTCCTAATGCATTTTTGATTGAATTGTTGTTCAGGCCGTCGATCCAAGATAACATCACCAATTGGAGAGTGTTCGACGATGATTAGTAGATCATTAACTTCTTGCATATGGAAGACACCTTCCAAGGTGAAATCATTGATGAACGCACTCACTATGAGAACCTTTGAAACTTCACGGTAATATCATATCCTAGATCTCCTGAATTGACATCTGATCTGGTAAACTCTATCCTCAGATCTGTTGTAAGACTAGAGAAGTTTTATGACTTGCATGATAAATTTAGAGGGACAGTTAATTGTAAAACAAACAATTTTTCTTTTATTTATGAGTCAGTTAATTTAAGAACAAAGGACAATCCTCAAAATATTAATCTAGGAACGGGATGCTCCGAACAAGAATGATCTTCTTTCATAAAATTGTTTAAAGAATTTAAAGACATTTTGCTTGGACCTATGATGACTTGAAAACATTTGACCCTAACATCATACAACATGTCATCCCCATGAAACCCTAGACTCATCCTTTTTCAATAGAAATTGAGGAAGATGCACCCTAAATTAGAACCCACCATTAAAAAAGAACTGAATAAATTACTAACTGCAAAGAAAATTTTCCCGGTAAGGCACACACAGTGGGTGTCTAATCTAGTTCCTATAAGGAAGAAAAGTGGTGAAATTTGACTCTGTGTAGATTTTCGAAATCTAAACCGAGCATTTGATAAAGATAACTACCCCGTTCCTCCAATGGAACAGATTTTACAACATGTGTCTGGTTTCGAAAGACTGTCTTTGTTAGATGGATTTTCAGGATACAACCAAGTCCTTATGTCTCCCTCAAATCAGCTTAAAACTACATTTCACACCCCATGAGGCACTTATGCCTACAGGAAGATGCCTTTTGGACTTATAAATGTCGGTGCCACTTTCCAGAGAGCAATGGACATTGCTTTCCATGGCATCATAAACCAATTAGTTGTGTTCTATCTTGATGATGTCACCGTCTTCTCTAAAAACAAGAAAGATCAATGGTCTCACCTCGGGGTTGTCTTGGAACGATGCCACAAGTTCGATATATCTCTCAACCCTATGAAATCAGTCTTTGTAGTAAAGCAAGGTAAATTCTTTGGGTTTATAGTGTCTAAATATGGAATTATTATTGACCCTGAAAGAACCCAAGCTATTGCTAAACTCTCCCCTCCCTCTTCCAAAAAATCCATACAGTCCTTTTTGGGAAAGATTAATTTCGTCAAAAGATTTGTCCCAAGTTTCTCAGAAATGGTAAGACCATTGCAGAATTTAATTAAAAAGGATGTTCTGTACCATTGGGGACCACAAGAAAGTCAATATTTTGATTCCATTAGAAAATCAATAGTAGAAGCTCCTTCCTTGATGAGCCTCGATTTTTCTCAAGATTTCACGCTTTACACCTTTGCTTCTAACAGATCTTATATTGTTGTGTTAACATAGAAAAACACTGAAAGTAATGAGATAACCATTGCCTTCATGAGCTCAGCTTTCAAAGGAGCAGATCTTAAATACCCAGCAGTGGATCAACAAGCATATGTTGTTTTTAAAGCAGTGAAACACTTCCGGCCATACCTGTTGAAATCGAGGACCACGGTTATTGTTCCTTACCCAGCTGTAAGAAACCTGTTAGTACAAAAAGAACTGGATGAGAAAAGGGCAAATTGGATGACGTCGTTACAGGAATATGACCTCAAAATAACCCCTGCACAGATTGTTAGAGGTCAGGGCCTGTGTAAACTAGTGGTTGATTCAGTTAAAGAACATGAAGGTCAAATCAACACCTTAACTATAAATCAGCATAACGAAAAACATATTAGTTGTGCACAAGTTGTTGCCAACTCTTGGTATGTTAACATTAAATTTTATTTGATACATTGATCTACTCCTCGTTATTTTTATCCTAAAAACAGAAGAGCACTCAGGTTAAAATCTACATCTTTCCAGTTAATTAATGATGTACTATTTCAAAAGAACTTTGATGGTGTTCTTATGCGTTGTTTAGAAAAGGATGAATCAGAGAAAGTACTATCTGAGCTTCATGCAGGTGAATTCGGTGGCCACTTCGGTGGAGACACCACTACTCACAAAGTTTTAAGAGCTGGGTACTATTGGCCCACTTTGTTCAAACATGCCCATGTGTTGTGTCATAAATGCATAATCGACCAGAAGGCTACAGGACGGGTGAAAAAGGTAGCATTCCCTTTGCAGCATGTCATTGTAGATTCCCCTTTTCAACAATGGGGTCTTGACATCATAGAACCGATTAATCCTTCTTCTTCACATCAACACAAGTATATCATTACGACAATGGATTATTTTACTAGATGGTCCGAAGCTATACCTTTGAAAGTGGTAAACACGAATCAGGTAGTATCTTTCCTTAACTCTCATATCATCACTCGATTCGACATTCCCAAATGTTTGGTCTTTGATAACGCCTCTTACATTTCATCCCTCAATATGAACGTTTTTTCTTTGGAAAAAGGGATTAAACTGAAATATTATGCCAACTACTACCCTTAAGGAAATGGTTTAGCAGAATCAACAAACAAAAATTTAATCAAGATCATTAAGAGGAAACTTTCAAAAAATCATAAGAACTGGCACACTGCACTGTATAATGCACTTTGGGTTGATAGGGTGACACCAAAAGCCTATGTTGGTAATTCCCCTTTCTTTCTCATCTACGGAAGAGAAGTAATTCTCCCTCCACATGTTCTACTTTCTTCTCTGCAATTATTGTAGAAAGTTCAAGAAGAGGAGTGCCCTCCCCTAGAAAGTCGAATTAATGCCTTGTTAACATTGGAGGAAGTAAGGGCACGAGCAAAACAAAAATTGGATCAGCATCAGCAAATTGTAAAAAGCTGGTTTGATTCAAATTCTTCTTTAGATAGGAAATTCGATGTCGAAGATTTGGTTCTCAAGTGGGACAAAGCTCACGAGGGAAAGGGGGAACACACCAAGTTCTAGAATCTGTGGTTGGGACCATTTGTAATTTCTGAAAAATTAGGTCCCAACTCTTTCTGCCTGCAAAATTTGGAGGGACATCCAGACACTTTTCCAGTGAACAACCAGGATCTCAAAAGGTATTTCACCTGATGATTCCAGATCCACCTCTTTGTACATATTTTTTTGTTTTTGTTTTAATTTTATTTTCTGTTTTGATTTTGGTTCTTTTCATTTTGATTATTTTTATTTTGTTTCTAAATAATCATATCTATGTCACCATTTCATTTTTGGGAGGGAAATCATAATTTTTATCCAAGAGAAATAGTTGATGACTTTTCAAAGCATCGGTGCTGAAAATGCTAAAATTCAGATCAACAGAAGAAAAATCCTGCTCAAAACAGTGTTGTTGGTTTCTTTTCAAAATTTCGAGAGGATACGATTATCATTAATAAGACTCTTAACATTGTCCCTATTTTTTAAGAAAACAACTCAATTATACCTTCTTGTCCTTGAGATGTTTTCTTAAAAGAAATCTAAGTGTTCAGATCATGGTAAATATCATTAAATGAGAAGATGAATTATATAAGATCACATTTCTTTTCAAATATGAGATTTTCAACATCACCCCGCTCTCTTGAATATCATAAAGTTTTTTGTAAATTTGTAAACAAATTCTAGAGAGTTGAAAGCATTGCAAGGTGTGGGAAGTGTCTGTAAACCCGCCAAGACACTGAACAGGTCTACTGGAAGTGGGTAAATGCATGCATGATGCCAAGGCAACTTCGTCGGAGTTGTGAACAGGCCTACTGGCAGCGAAGCAATGTCGGGTTTAAGAAAATTATCAGGTATGTCCTTTTGGAATTGATCAAAAGTAAAGATGTTCTTTATCATGGATGGATGAATCTTGGACATGATAGAGGTGTTAGAGTGGGTGAAATGGCATCCCTGCCGAACCTATGGATGCTTGTTGGAAGCAGTGGCCCTGTCAACAATATCGAAGGTGGTTGCCTAAAACATCGTTTCGCTCGTAATCTAGATTTGATACCAGATTACATTTTAGACAAAAACGCATCTGATGTTGGACTATGTTATTTCTTGAGTTTTTATCTGAATGCTTGATTTGTTGTAAATTGTTTCTCAAATCTTCATTTTTCTGATTCATCTTGACATGAAATTTTGGTGATGCAAAGATCACTGCTTCACCCAGTACATCGCCATTGTTGGCAAAAACACATGATTTTTGATATTGTACATGATTGAAAGAATTTGTATCTTTCTGTAGCTTCCATCAACCCGTCTATAAACACTTTTCTGAGTTTATTATGACTGATTGGGTTAAATCATACTTCATTAATTTTTACTATTTCGATTTTCGATTGTTTTATCTTTAATTCATGACTGCAAACATGAATTAAACATAAAACTTAGCTTGTTGTTTTAATAATTTTTTGCCTTAGGTATATCATTCAACAAACCATTCATATGAAATTGAAATATAAATCTTATAAAATGTTTGTTAGACCCTTTTTTTTGTGTTAATATGATTATTGTTTCAATGGTTTGATAGTTTTCGATTTTAAAAGAGCCTTTGATATTTTTTTTGATAGTATTGTCGCGAATTCAGTGGTCATACCAACAGTCATACAAATGAATACACACCTATTGTACTCGCGTCCTCACCTCACCTTGTTGGCTTAACATATTAATGAGCCATTCATTACATGCATAGGGTTTCGGTACTCTGTATGTTTAGCTCTCATCACAAGGGATGGTAAGGATTACAATCAAACCCTTGGTTTTCACTCCCACTATTCGAGTTATGATAACACACAGGCTATGTTATTTTTATGTCTCCACTCTCCATTCAGAATTGTTTCTGTTGCTCACACGATTCGAACCTAAAACTATCCAGAGTAACCCTTGTTGCATTCTGGTTACATTTTTCATGGCGCCTATTGTTCGCTTGGAGCCGAATGGATGTCAGGCTTTACTTCCTCATGATGATGCGATTGAGGACCTAAAAATCCAGGGCTGGGATGTTTTCCTTAAAAAATTTGAGGGTTATAATATTCAAGTGGCTAAAGCTTTCGTGCAAACCTTCGACGGATGCAGAGCTAAAATTGGGGACGCACAGTTAGAATTGACCAAGGAGTTTGTGAGCAAAGCAATACGGCTTCTATCAAAGGGTGAAAAATGGTTCAAAAAAGCCCAAATTGAAGGAGTCCCGTGGAGTCTGTTTATGACATCCCGAAAGATCAACTGTTGTGTAAAAGGTATTTCTATCTCCCTGGTAAAACCTAGATGGCACAGTTTGTTGTTAATTCTCAAGCAATTCATGACATGCGAAGGTCGATACGGATTGGTCTTCCTCTACCATATCCGTTTACTCATGCATTTCATTGGTTTCGATTTAGATATGCCATTTTACTTGTTGAGAAGCCTCTATAAGATGTCCAAACGATATAAAAGACAAGGTGTTGATTCAAGCCTGTTCCATCACAGATTAGTCAAGATATTGTTGATGTATCACCTGTCGACCGTAGGTGACTATTGGGAGTATTTTTTGATGAGGAATGGCTTTTCCCAGACTGTTCCTACAACAAACCCTAACTTAGACAAGCCACTGATTGAATACCAGTTCGGTATTTCGATCAATGGACCAAAGTTTATCAACAGAAACCCTCTAGACGTAGGGACGCCAAGTAAGTCTTCTCCTGCAGGATTTCCTGAGCAAGAGACTATTGAATTGAAGGTAATTGACCCTCTTGTACCTGAGATTGAAGCTAGCCTGAATGTTGTTATTAAATCGGATGTCGAGAAACCTTGCAAAGGAACAAAACAACAATGCACAAACTTAGGGTTCAAGAACAAGAAGGCAGGTCGCCTAATTTCGAGGAAACTAATGAACCGAAATGATACTCATCTGAGCTTGATCGGTCCGATCGAGATCGATGAGGGTTCAGATCCCGAGATAGAGGATTTTCTAGTTTGGGAAGATCCGGAACTGCAGGGTTCCAAGAGGAAAGTTATCGGTCCTATTGAACCTTATGATTTCGTGACAAATTTGTCACCATGCCTTAAAGGTAAAGAAGGGTTCTCCGGTATTATGCATGATCAGAAGCAAACAACATGTAAGATTGATACCTCCCTATTTGACTATGCACTTCATCAACTTGCCATCTCTCATGTACAATGTGATGTATGTTTCCATTGGGTCGAGTGGTATTACATCGACATTCCTCTCCTACAGTCAGGGATTATTTTAGGGGCTAAATTTCGCTCATGGGCTAATTTTCCATGGTTTTTCCAAAAATGAGATTCGCTATTTTAAAAATGACTCGCCCAAATTCTTTAGGATAAAATTATTTTACCTTAAAAATCGCCAAAATTTTATAAAAAATGTATATAAAATACTTAGAAATTTGAATATTTTTACACAAAATCACTAATCATTTATAGTTAGCATATGAAGGATTAGTAAGATTTGCCAAGGTTTCTAAATTTTAAAATAAATTTCCATCCTTAAAATCATCCCTGCCTACAGTCCAGAATTAAAACTCTTACTACCCAGAATGATTTGTTGAGGCAAGAAAACTTTGACCTCAAGGCGCACACCAAGAGGAAAGCTAAACGTATTAAGAGATCAAGAAACATAGTCATAAAGAATGCAACCAATGTCAAGGCGATAATAAATTCTGAACTACCTGGCCCCTCTTTAGCTAACTTTTAATGGTAAACAATTTGATTTTCTTTTTCGTTTTATCTCTGTTATCTAATTCAAAATAAATCGATTTGAAGTTTGATTTGATTTACTAAAATTAAGACTGGATACAGAATCTTTGATTCTGTAGCCAAGTCTCTTTTTACAAAATTTGTAATTAGTTATGACTAATTGTTTTTCTAATTTATTAAAATTGTATTTTTTTTTTTAGGAAATTGGAGATGTTGTTGTTGATTACTGGGAGGAAATATATTTCAATTATACACAAGTGATTAGTAGTTTCTTTTTCTTCATGTTTTATAGAAACTTTGATCTATTTTTTATGAAACCAACTCTGTTATAAGTGGTTTCCAAACCCACTATTTTGGTAATTTTATTTTATGTTGGGAGATCCATCTCTATCATGTGAGATATGAGTATCTGGATCCCATGATACTTTAAATACTATTCACTATGTTACTGAGGATAGTCTTTTCTTGGAACAAATTATGGACATGTAATTCTCAGAACTGAATGGACAAGTGATTTCCATTGCGGCTTTAGACCTGGGTGATGTTGTTCCATTTATGTTTTTCTTTTTATTATGGAAGATTGATATGTTATGCAGCTTTAGTCTCATTAGCATGCAATGTTTCATTTTATTCAGTACTTTAAATTCTTGTCTATAACTTGTTGTTTCATATATTATCTATGTGATTGTCATTTCAACTTCAATGTCATAATTTATGCTTGATGTTTAGTTGATGTATCCAATGAATGTTTCAGATTGAAATTTCTTTTACTGTAATCATTCATAATCACAAGATCACTGGATTTACATTTTTATTACTCCGTCTTATATATGAACTGTCAATGAACACCTTTAGTTTATTCAAGAGATGTTAGTACAAGTATGTCGCAGGTTTCTCTCACAGACAATATAGCTGGAGGTTTGGATCGCACAGAGACATAGACACAGTATGAAACTAATCTCAGGTTAGCTTTATTCGCATCTAATTTTGGTTATTAGTTTATTTATTAGTGAAACAAGACAGTTTAAATTGGTTGTGACCATTACTCTATCCTTGTTTCAAATCATGTTTTATTAGTATTTTTTTTTTAAGTTCTTAGATCTTAGATTATAAAACAAAAAATATAAAAATATGTACTTTCTTTATCTACTTTCGAAAACAATTACCAAACATTGATTTTGCAAGGCATTCATTAGAAACTTGCAATTTGTAAATACTCTGTTCATAATCGCATATTTATATTTATGGCTTTTAAACACTTGTAAATAATTAGGTTCACGTATATAGTATTGTAGTTTTAGCTTTAGAGTAGTTTATTTCTTTTCTTTGTTTTAGGACCCTAGTTGGCTAACAGAGCCATTAAACCCATCAGAATAGATTACACCAAATTGCTTGGGTTAATTAGACAACCCCAATCCAGATCTATTCTCCCAGTTGACGGTGTGTCACCTACGCTCCTCAATAGTTAGATGATTTGCATGTGGAATTCAATATGCAAGAATAATTTTTCTCTTAGCTATAAGTATCCACTATGAATATCACATGGGAACTATGATATATCATAAGTCAAGTAGGGAAAAATATTGTCTATACATAATATTACTAAAAAACCCAAAAATATTGTCTATATATAATATTACTAAAAAAACCAAAATATAATGTTACATGATGTAAGTTGAACTATGATAAATTTTGATATACCTCCCAAAAACATAATGTCGTATTATGTAAATTGAAGAATGATAAATTTTGATAAATCCCAATGCCTATTGAATTGGTGTAGCCTATGTAACACCCTTTATCAACACTCACTCATCATATAAGACTTTCCCATGTTTTTACTTACCAAATTATTCCACTAGACCATTAAAACTCTCATGAAACTCTCACTACATGGGAACCCTTCATAGCTATGGTATAGTTCTAGCACAAAGAATACTAACCAAGCTATATTTTGGTAAGGACCATGCTCATATAGTGAAATCCATTAAGAACCCATTATAGATCTCTTATTAGTTGGATTCAAGCACATATAATAGCTCAAGGTGTTAAAGAACTCAATGTAGGCATGTCAACTATAATAATTCCTTCCCATGTTCATAAGCTCACTACCGGGTAGCCATATTAAGCATCTTAACAATAAAAAAGCACATAAGTGACAAGAGAATCAAGATTAAAAAGGAAATTAGAAGGATGGAGGTTTGGGATTTGTATGATTCTTTGCATGCCAAGAATGAATTATGGACACCTTTCAAATATTCCAAACAAGATTTCTCATGTTAATATGGGACAAGTCAGCTCGGTATGTTTTAAGAAAAAGTGTTTGTGATTCTCCACTACTCTCAAGTAGTAGTAGTAGTAGTAGTAGTAGTAGGACGATTCAAACTCTACAACTGGGCGGGAACTTTGAGTTCCATCAATGGTGGGTGATCACCAACCAGGAGGTTGGAAAAGCCATAGACAAATATTAGATGTAGAGCTTCTAGTTCGGTGTGAGATGAGGTGTTAAGGAGACCAGTTTTCATGGTTTAGAACAATCTAGTGACGTTCATCCTACTCATTTTTCAATCCTTGTTTTTAGTGTTTATGGCAAGGGTATTTATTAAGTATAGAGGTTTTGCGGTCATGGGACCTATTTTATTTTATTACCTTTTTGGGTAACTGAACCTTGTTTATTTACTGTTCCTTGCTTACCTTGTGGTGGTCGTTTCTCACTTACTGTTGGAGACTCATTTTATTTTCATTAATTTGTGGATTTAGTGCATGTTTTATTACTATGACATTGGTATTGGATCCATCTACCATCATTTATTCCCCTGTTATGGATTAATGACCCGTATTAATCTTCAACTTAGTGCTAAACAAGTGTTGGTTTTATGGAACCAGTAGTCGGTGCTGACCTATCCGGAGACATCATGGCACTAATGAGTGCATAGGACGAGGTGAAGTGGCAATATGGAGGTCTTTTCACCAAGGTTGATTCATTGGGTGTGGTTACTGGTACATTAAACCACACATCACTTAATCTGTCACACTGTCCAGGCACTAACGCTCCATTCCTGACAACTAATCCTGGATTCACTTCAAATCTTTCGACTATCTCCTCTCAAACTCATTGTTCTATTTCCCCTGTAGCGACGAACACCATTTTTCCTTCGCGGGGACCTGACACTGTATTTGATCCAAAGCTGGGTGTAAAGGGGGATGGTCCATTTGATATACATTGGAAATCCCACAAAACCACTTACGTGACTGGAGTATCTCATGGACTTGGTTATGCACCTGAGATACTCTACCTTACGAAGGGTTGGATGGGTTTTATCTATAAAACTCTGGAAGATGCTTCTTTATTGTTGAGTAAATTCTGGATTCTGGGCAGAAAAAACCTTATGTTGAAACAGTGGTAGGTGGCTTTTGACCCACTGACAGAGCACTTCAAGCTACGTCATTTGTGGGTCCTTTTGTCTGGTCTGCCTATGCACATGTGGAATGAAGGAGCCTTGAGGGAAATTGGAGATGCATTGGGGAGGTTTATCACTCTGGATTATCCAACTTTGGAAAACTCAACTAGGAAATTGGGGAGGATTTTAGTGGAAGTTGATATCCATGGAGGGTTACCAGAGTTGTTGGATATTAAATGGAATGGACGCCATATTAATCAACATTTAGACTACCTAGGAATTCCATTCCGATGCAGTTGGTGCCATTGTACCAATCATCTTCAGCGTGACTACAGTGGTAAGGTGTCAGATGAGAAGTCGAAAGATACCCTCCTACAAGAAGATCCCCCCAACTATGTGAATGAAGTGGACTCCTTCAAAGATGCACCACTTCACTATGGAACCGAGCTAGGAATTCAGGTGGAATTGGCGACTTCACTTATAGGTAAGTTAAAGTTATTTTGTCCTACTTTATTCTCGTCTTTAACTCTCTGGGAAAGGGATGCTTTGGAAAAATCTCGATGGATTCATTTATCTATGTCGTTAGATAAGGGGATTTATGAGGGGGATTAGGGAAAAATCTTCCAGCTGTGGTGACTTCGGTATTAACACCTGATGTGGTTACTCCCCCCTTCTCGGCTACCGAACACCATATATCTGTTACTCCTGGTTTACCATCAAACACTCCTGCAGGGTCTCCCATCCCCACTTGAGATGTCTGACACTGTGATGGAGTCTATGTATAGAGAACCTGAGGAGGAAGATTCCTTTCTCAATATAGTGCTTGATTCCCTGATTCCCTGATTCCCTTCATTCGAGATAAAATTCTTCTATCAAACTGCCTACCCATTTGGGAAAGGCAATTCATGCTGCCTCGACTTTCTTGAAGGCAACTACTTCTAAGGCTCAGCCAGTGGGGGCTGGGAAAGAATTCACCTGGTCTAGGGGCCTAGGAATAGAACTCTCTCCCATTAAAACATGAAGTAGCTAGAAAAAGTTGGCACAAAAAACTCCACAGACCGTTGATTATGTTCCTTCCTCCACTGATAGTGGGGATCTTAGAGTGATGAAAGCCCTAGCGAGGGAAAAGTGATGTTATTACTATCCTTAAATGTAAGAGAGATAAGAGGCACCCTCAAAGAGGCCTCAATTTTTCATCTCTTGGATCACAGTCATCCTGAAATCGTTTTTCTACAAGAAACTTTGGTAAATGCACAAAAATCAAGGGATTTCATGCATCATTTGTGCCCCTCCTGGGTTTCGAGTTCTGTAAATTCCGTGGGTACCTCGGGGGGACTGTTAGCCTCCTGGGATCCTAATTTATTTGAACCAGTCCCTTATCTTACTATTGGTGGTATTTTGTTAACAGGCAAGTGTATTTTAAACAACCAGGAGATAGCTATGCTTAATATTTATGGCCCGTGCATGGATCAGAAACTCTTCTGGAATTCGATGGAAGACAATGGTATTTTATCTATTAAGATTTTGATCATTGTTGGGGACTTAAATATCATTTTTTCTTCAGACGAGGTCTGGGGAGGTACCTTTGGGCCTGGAAATATAGATGATCATTACAGAGAGATATTTTCCTCCAAAAAATTGATAGACATCAAGCCGGCTAAATTGGCTCCTACTTGGAGGAATGTGCATACTGTTCAGGAGGCGATTGCAAGGAGATTAGACATGATCCTTGTTTTTGGAGGTCTATTATCAGATGTTGGCCTTTTTAGGTCATGGGTAGAGTTTCATTTTATCTCTGATCATGCGCCAATTTTATTACAGTTGGATTTACCCCTTGTGTATAAGGTCTATCCTTTTAAATTCAATGCACATTGGCTTAATGATCATGATTTTGTGGATCTAGTATATAAGTTATGGAAAGATCCTGTCTTCCTTGTTGAAGGTGGAAAACAAAACAAGATCGTATGGAAATTAAAAGTGTTGAAAACACAAACAAAATTTGGTATAAAGACAATCTGGTCAGAAACAAAGCAAAGTTGGTCTCGCTCAAATCAGATATAAAGGATTTAATAATAATTCTGGTTGGTGATCCAACAAACCAAGAAGCGGAACTATCTCTCTGACATATGGAATTGGAAAGGAACGATATATTAAGAAGAGATGAAGAACAATGGAGATTGAGCAACAGGTCTATATGGCTGGCTTGTGGGGATAATAATACAAAGTTTTTTCACAAATTTTCTAGCCACAATAGAGTCCAAAAACATGTATGGGAGATCACCGATGGAAACTGAGTCAAGATAACCAAACAAGATGCCTTAAAGGAAGCAACGGTCCTATATTTCAAAAATTTCTGCAAGGCCCCACTCATTCCGAATACAACTGAACAATGAAAGTTAAACGAGCTCTTTCCCTGGATGTCAAATGATGAGGAGTCACGCTCTTTGTATAATCTTGTTACTTTGGAGGAGTTGAAATCTGTTCTTTTTCACTTTAAGAAGGATAAGAGTCCAGGGCTGGACGATTGGACGACATAATTTTTTACTTTCTTCTTTGATTTAGTGGGGGAGGATTTCCTTGAAATGGTGGAGGATTCAAGAAGGTTAGGCTATATCGTGGGAGGTTTAAATTCAACTTTCTTGACCTTGATTTTGAAGGAAAATAAATCAATTACTTTTGACGATTTTCGCCCGATATTTTTGTGCAATCTGTGTTACAAAGTGATATAAAAAATCATTGCCAATTAGATTAAACCTTTTCTTTCTAGGTCACTCTCTGATGAGCAGTTGGGTTTTCTAAAAGGTAGGCAGATTCAAGATGCCATTGGCACAACTCATGAGAGCCTTCACAGCATAAAAAAGCAAAAAATAAAATCACTTGTTTTAAAGTTAAATTTAAGGAAAGCATATGACTGTATTGACTGGGATCATTTAAGATTGATCCTTCTAAAGGTGGGTTTTGGGATCCAAATGTCAAATTGGATCATGTCTTGTGTCACATCCTCCTCCTTTGCAGTATTTCTTAATGGTGAGGCTACATAATTCTTCATAAGCGATAGGGGTTTACGTCAAGGATGTCCATTATCACCATTGATTTTTATCCTAGTGATGGAAGGCCTCAATTTATTACTGAAAAATGGCATTGAGGAAGGTAATCTTACAGGTATAAAAGTTTCTAGATTGATAAAAATTCTTCATCTTTTGTTTGTGGACGATGTAATCATTATGACAAGGGCAAGTTTACATGAATGGATGGAAATCGACAAACTTATCATCTTATTTTGTAAAGCCTCTGGACTATCGGTTAATCAAACAAAGACCATTGTTCATTTTGAAGGTCTCACGGATTTAGAATTGACCCCTTTCAAGACACTCCTTCCATATAACTTTAGTGATCTTTTGATCGGTTTCAAATACCTGGGTTACTATCTAAAGATAGGGGCGCATCAAGTCAATGATTTGGATTGGCTAGTGGCCAAATTAACCAAGAAAATTGGTTTATGGTGTAACAAGTGGCTACCTATGGGAGGAAGATACATTCTGGTTAAAACAGTGTTGGAAGGCCAGCTTGTATATTGGATGTCTATGGAAGCTATTCCTCGCTCAGTAATAAACAATATTAGAAAATTGATGTTCCACTTTCTATGGAATGGTCAATCGGATACTCAGCAGTATCATCTATGTAGATGGGAGACATTATCTAGACCAAAGAAGAATGGAGGTTGGGGTTTTTGAAATCTTGTTCACTTCAATACGACTTTGAATGTTAACACTCTATGAAGGGTATTAACGCAGGAAGGTATCTGGCATAAGGTTTTAATGGACAAATATTTACCAAATACAACTGTAATCAATTGGCTTAGACTGGAAACACACAAATTCGCTTTTGTTTCTAGAAAATGGACCAGTCTTACCTGCTCTATCCTTGTTATCACCCATTGACTCAACTGGCGACCAGGATCCAGACATCTCATTTCTATTGGAAGAGATCAAATACTTGGCATTGGTGACAGATATTTCCTCCAAGAAGAGATCATTTCAATTTTAAAACAAAAAAGGATAAATGTACTAGCTCAAGCCTTTGTTGCCCGGGGTCCAATCACCTAGGCTGAGATTTGGATGAGCTGCGAGGACTTGGGTTTATCCAAGAATCTTGCTACAATTTGGGATAACTATACCTCAGAGCTTAAAAGAGATGGAATCTCACTCCACGAAGCCGATGATACACTTCTATGGACTGATGGCGATTCATATGGAAACTTATCAGTCAGAAACATTTATGCTGCTCTTATATCTACACAGGATTTCCCGATTTGGCATGGTTGGAGGGTTAACTTATGGAAATGGAATTTACAACTGAAGATAAAATTATTTCTATGGTTGGATGTAGACAACATGATACTAACCTGGTATTTATTACAAAATAAAGGTTGGGAGGGCCCGGGTATATGATATCTTTGTAAACAAAACTCTGAAGACAACACCCACCTTTTCATACATTGCACCTTTGTAAAATCAGTTTGGGCCAGAAGTTTTCATTTTCTTAAAATAAAAAATACATGGGATGGATCATCACTTACTGAAAGCATAGACTTCTGGACAAATAACAAGTCGTTATAAAAAATGTTGGTTGTTATGACATGTTGGTACATATGGAATGAACGAAACAAAGTTCTCTTTGATGGAAAAGCACCCTCGGCCTGGGCAGTTGTATACAAGATTCTTGGATCGCTCATTAAGAATCCTCCAACACAAAAATTATTGAATTTAAGATAGAGTCCAATCACATGGATTAATGGTTTTACTATGGCCTTTTTTGATGGCGCATCTATAGTAGGTGGCTTGAATTGTGGAGTTGAGGGCGTCATAAAATGCTCAGAGTCTTCGGTATATAGATGGTACTTCAATTGTGGAGAAGGTACAAATACAAAAGCTGAGTTGTTGGGAGAATGGGCCACTCTCACTTTAGAAAAACTCTTGAATACTCAAAATATTCAGATTTTGGGGGACTCCAAGTTGATTATTGACTGGTTAAACCATAAAGGAAAACTACAAGCCATTGATATTGAAGGATGGAAACGCAAAATATTGGAATTGTCTGCATCATTTCAAGGTACCTGCTTTCAATGCATCTACATGGAATTCAATGAGGAGGCAGATCATTTATCAAAGCATGCTCTCATGGCGCCAAAAGGAAGATTATCTTATTCACTTGGGATGGAGAGACAGTAGGGCCTCCAATCCATATCGAACTATTTTAATTTCCTCCTTAGTTTTTTTTTTAAGTCTGATGAGTTTTTTTTTTGGCATGGGCATGGAAGCTTTTTTGATATCATGAGGTGATAATCTTCAATATATTATTATTCCCTATGCTCAGTGGTATTTTTAAATGGTACACTTGATCAACGATTTTTTGTAAAGGTCTTTTGTAGACAGTTATTGTGACAGTTTGTGTGTCTAAGTGGATCAAAAGGGGTCAGTTTTTTTATCAAGGATCATTGAAGATGTAAAAAAAATTATAATCTAATATAATTTTGTGCGAATTTTCTATTGGAAAAAAAGGGACAAGTCAGCTCCTAACGTTTGTCTCATCCCCTTTTACTCCACTCATCACATCATAACCTCTCCTCCTCTTATGCAAGTCAAATTTACATGCACTCTATATTATATAGAATTCTTTGAAGTGAGAAAAGGGAACACCAAAGTTAACTGGCCCAACTAGGGTGGTTATGTTTCTCAAAGGGGGTTATTTTCACCAATGGCATATGAGGGTTTGTTTAATAGGATTCATGTGTATTTTATTATTTCATTGTATTTGGATATTATGAGTCTTGTAATTTCATAATGACTATCTGCTTTATGTGGGAGGAGAAGAGTAATTAGATAGTGCAATAATAACACCTCTCTCCTCATTGCAAAGTGGCAAGGGAGACAATTTGTATCACTTTATTTTACCATTATGTTGTGTTCAAATAACTCTTCCAACTCCACTTGTGTTCATTTCATTATATCCATATTATAAATGAGATTTGATGATACCCATTCAATTTTTGTTGTACTTGTGTTAGTTCCTGAACCCAAAATTTTCTACAACAAACCAGTAATTAAATATCATAAAGTGGAATCTCTTTACTATTTGTAACTAGCCTTTGTAAGGAGAAATGCTAATACAATAGTTTTCATAGTTTAATTTTCTTTCTTACTATGACTATATACATCTCTCGAGTTGTAACAAGGCTACTAGGTAGCATATACCTGCCGAATATAATAATGAAAGTATTGTTTAAGGAGATAAG
>JZKD02S1601071.1:95346-116938 GCA_000966675.3 Picea glauca
TACACCGCCTCTAGCTGTCCTCTATACACCACCTCACTATGTACATTTCCCCCACCTGCCTCATCCCATCTCCTTCACCATTCTATATTGGTTGATTTAGCAAGCTGATTAGCCATTTTGCTATGATAATCTCCTGGCCCTAGCTTAGTCCCCAGATCGAAATCATTAGAGGTGCTACACACATGATCCAACAAGAGATCAACTCCATGAACAAAAATCTTGTCATTGGTGTGAGAAAAGATAAGGATCTGCACATATCGTATCATATATATTCTATATTAATCCTCCACTTGTTGACATACAACCATCACAACTACTGCAATTAATGGGAAGATACACATGCCTTCATGACAACTGGGTGCACAAGGATCTTGTGGAGAAGAAGCCTACGAAAGGGTTAATAAATGGAGCATCAAGTTACCTTGCAGATCAAGCAGGGGAATGCAACGCCGAGATGGTGGAGGAGAAGTGCCACCACATAGGAGGTGGAAACTGGAGGATGGGCACCGCTGTGTAGAGAGTGATGGTGATAAGGGAGCGATAGTCCACTCAAGCATGGGATGTGAAGGGCATAGTGAGAAACAAAACAAGATTGGTATGCAAGGGATATGCCCAAATCGAGGGAGTTGATTTTTAACAAACTTTCCCCCCTGTAGCAAGATTGGAAGCAATTAGGATGTTTTTGGCATTTGCTTGCTACACAAACTTTACAATTTATCAAATAGATGTTAAATCGACATTCATAAATGGAAAATTATAGGAGTAAGTATAGATTGAACAAATTGAAGGTTTTTAGTTATCAGAAGATGGATATTATGTGTGCAAAATCAATAAATCCTTCTATGTCCTAAAGAAATCCCCTAGAGCTTGGAAGTCCTGACTGGACAAGCATTTACAACAACAAGGATTTAAAAGAGGAGTTGTAGACAACAACACCTACATCAAAAAGGAAGACAAAGACATGATAATAATTATTGTCTATGTGGATGATATAATATTTGGAATTAATGTAGACAAGCTAAGAATATGCAAAGTTATTTCGAGATGTCAATGCTAGGAGAACTATCATTCTTCTTAGGAATGTAGATCTCTCAATAAAAAAAAGGTATCTTTATATCTCAAATGAAGTACATTAAGGAGATGCTCAAGAAGCTCAAAATGGAGGATTGCAAACCGATCAACATCCCTATGACCACAAGATGAAAACTCAACAAAGATGACGAATCCATGGAAGAAGATAAAAAATTGTATAGGCACATGATTGGCAGCTTGCTGTATGCAACGACTTCAAGGCTAGATGCGATGCAGGAAGTTGGAATTTTTGCAAGGTTTCAATCTGCACCAAAAGAATATCATGTACAGGCAGTTGAGAGAATATTAGTATATTTGAAGGGTACTTTGGACTATGGAGTGTGGTATCCAAAAGGTGAATATTTAACCTTGAAAGCATACATTGATATTGATTGGGTAGGATGTGTAGAGGATGGAAAAATCACAAGTGGAGGTCCATTCTTTGTAGGAAATTGCATAGTTTCCTGGCTAATAAAAAATGAGTCATCAATATCTCTATTAACTGTAGAAGCCGAATACATTGCAACAACATCCCGTTGCACACAAATTCTTTGGATGAAGAAGACCTTGCAAGACATTCAAATTGATCACAAATAACTAATCTCTATACTATGTGATAACAACATTGCAATAAGAATTTCTAAGAACCCTGTCATACATTAAAAAAAATACACATACCTATCAAGTACCATTTTTTAAGAGAACAAGTTGAAAACCAAGTTGTAAATATGGAATATGTGCCAACAAAGGAATAAATTGAAGACATATTTACAAAACCACTGCCTAGAGATACATTTGAGTATCTCAGACATAAGATGTGAGTCATTCCAATTTTTAATTAAGGTATGCCAGTTTCAATTGAAATTTGTTGGGAGATTAGAAAAAACAAAATCTCAGGGGGAGAGTACATGACTAAGGAAGTGGTACAATAACTCAAAAAAATAAAAGCACATTCACAAGGGGAGTTACTTCAAAAAGATTCATGGAGAAGCACAATTTCAGGGGAGAAGCAGAAGGAAATGAAGGTTGTTAGTGACAGAGCAGATGATGAAGAGAATAGTGCAAGGGAGAGATGGTATCCATTTTCCATTGATGTCAAAGTGAGAGAGTACAAAGATAGGGGGAGACATGCATAGATTCACAGAGTTTAAGAATGTGTTTCCGTCAATGACAAGGGGGGAGATTGTTGGATTATGTTTTCATTGATGTCAAAGAGGGAAAATTGTTGGATTATGTTGTCAAATACTGTAACAACCATGGATGTCACAGGAAGGGGGGGACTAATTGTTATTACCCTATGTAAATATTGGTATGAAAAAGGAATCTTTCGTACTACAAATCAAAACAAAAAGAACAAGTCAATAATGACCTTGCGCAAATATGGAACATGGACGAGGTGATACATTCGTAGAACCTAGCAACAATGAAAGAACAATTTGCTAGAATCCAAAGGAAGAAGTTCTAAGAATTTGTCAAGGCTAAATCCTCAAGTGATTGCAGAAAAACACGAGCCATTGATAATTGATCATTCAACAAGACCAACAATATAGACGTAAAGTATAGGTTGTATAGGTTTGAATAAAATCGACAATGTAGAGGAAGCTCAAAACTTAATCAACGGTCCACAATGAATCACGCCCCCCTCTCATGTACAATGTTTAATAAAGGGAAAGGTGGCCGAAAAACTCAACCACGATTAGCGCTCCAATGATGTGTCGCGCGCTGGTTAATTGCGGTCCCCCTGCTTATGGTTAGCCTAACCACATGGGACCACCCACAATTAGCACTGGATTGACATGTGTCCAGGTTAGGACAGTCAGACGGGAGAAGATCCAAGCCAATATGAGCCATTGGATCAATCAGAGAATGGTATCGAAAAAATATGGACTGTGGATGTTGGTTTTAAGCCTGTTGGAAGGTTAGATCATCGAAGTGTTTGAGTACAAGGTGGCATAGGAATCCGATGGGAGAAGCTCCAAGTTAACAATAACCATCGATATATTGAAGCTGTAATGGAATATCAAGTGCAACGGTAGTCGTTGATCTATCAAAACTGTTTGCGAGAGAAAATTTGGACTATTGATCGGATGGCAAGGCCATCAAAGCATTTGAGTGCAAGGTAGTACAAGGACTCCGATGGAGGTTACTCCAAATTAATAAGGACCATAGAGCCATTGGAGGATCTACCTCAACTGTTGGATCCATGATGATCCTTTTCATGAAGGAGAGAATGATGTCAGAGTGACATATTGTGACAGCTCGACGGTTAGGGTGATGAGGAGGCCAACATGCCAGCTAGCATATCCCAAGGGATGATGCGAGTCATAGTTTGATTGTGTAAAATGAAAGTGGGACCTAGTTGAACATGGATACCTTTAGGTCATTGTATCAAATCTCATCCATTGAAGATAACACAATGAGAAGATCTCCACCATTCATCAAAGGGGCTCTGTTCAGAGTAAATTGTGATACCTACAATGAATACACTCCGATGATGAATGCACATGAGAGCTAGTGACAACCGTTTATTTGTAACAACGAGTGGATCTCAATTGCTCGTCAGAGAAGTGATGGCCGAAATGGATTGCGATGCCTATAGAGAATGTACTCTAGCGACGATGAGGGAAGATAATCGTTGTGTAGGCTGAAGGACCGATGCAATCCCATCCGTTGATTTAAGACTCTGAGGATCGTTATATCCGTCAGAGTGGAAGCACCCCGATGATGAGGAGATCCAAGGAGCGATCTGGACTGTAGGTCAAAGAATATGAGAGATGCAATATAAACTATCTATCATTGTGGTCCCCACCTAATCAGTTAAAGAGAAAATGAAGAGGCAGGTATTAACCATCGATTGACTAGAGGCACTGATGAGATGAGGTCCATTGATCCCTACTTCTAAGGACCACTGGATCCATTAGAGAATATTTTCGAACAAAGGTCGTCAGAATGAAGGTTTATACCCGCGTTTCTATTGTGCCGAAGATGACGAAGGAAAGTGGGTTGCTGTTGACCATCAGAGAGAGACAAAATCATTGGTCCCAAGTTAATTAGGGAAAGATTCAATGGCTACCATGCATCAAGGTGGTGTTGAGTGTTTCAGTACCTTGGTGGTCCCTCTGAACGTGATTGAAGATCGATGGTGGAAATTCAATGGAGACCCAAATCAAATGATGGATGAGTGTTGAGGACCTATGAACATATTGCATACAACAAAATAAGATTAAGACCAATTTTTCTGGAGGTATTTTGATAGCCTGATATTGAGGAAGAAGCAAAGGGAGTTGGATCCGACCCCATCAAATTTCATATGTGCACAAACTCTTGGAGGCATGTGATCAATATTAATAACCATGACAGATTGTTTTGAAAGGTAGGTGATTGTAGGAAGATGTGAAGAATCTTTGAGGTTGGAGTATCCGAGAGTAAAAAGGCCGAGGCTCAAAGGGTCTCGAGTTGCAAAAAAATGAAAGAAAGAAGGTTGGAATGTATAAGGGTGGCTGGGAGGTGCAAGGTCAAAGGAACTTTTGAAATCATGCAGATTGTGAACTGATGGAAAGAGATATGACAACAAATCCAGAGAAACAAAATTGTACATGTAAAGGAAGGAAATAAATGCTACAGAATTGTTGATAAGATTGGTGTCTTCTACAGGTTGGTGCTTACAAACATTGATGTTGTAGGTTGGTGCCTACAAACATTGCTGAGTTGGTTCTCAACCAAGGAGATTGGTGTCTCTTACATGTTGGTTCTTGCAAACATTATTGCTGAGATGGTGCTCAGTCAGGGAGATTGGTGTCTCCAACAAGTTGGTTCCTGCAAATATTGTAACTTTAGATTGGTGCCTACTGGATTTTATTAAAGAATTATTTTGTGTTTTTCTCCCATTTGGGTTTCCACGTAAAAATTTTGTGTACTCTGACTCTGTTGACATCGTTATTTCTCTGCATTGTTAATTATAACCTTTGGAATGATTAATGGAAGTTAAAAGGAGTAATTTTACTTTTAAAACTATGCAACACTGTTTTATCCTCCCTCTCAGTATTGCTAAATTTTCCAACAGATTGTAGATGGAGGTACCATAAATTGTTTTGGGAAATGCCATATTATTAAGCTCAACACGAGGGAGAATTTTTTGGATAGTCCCATGATTTCCATCCAAATGGGTGGTGTTAATGTTGTATTAGGGGTACAATGGTTACAATCATTGGGAACAATAACCCTTAATTTTCAAGATATTTTTATGAGATTTTCCTCGGATAGAAAGGAAATTGAGCTTAAAGGTATCCTAGGTAAGCTATCTAAGGTGATAAGTTCTAATAGGATGACAACATTACTCAAAAAGGGACACCATGGTGTAATTACACAATGTTTCTCACTTGATGTTCAAACATCTATATCCTTTACTCCATTAGATATCCAAATAGTTATCAACAATCATTCCAAGGTATTTGGTGAAATGCCTAAGGGTGTCCGACCTACTCAAGATCATGACCATGATATTCCTTTGTAACCAGGAAGTGTTTCACCTAACATTAGGCCTTATAGATATCCATATGCACATAAGAGTGAGATTGAGTGTATGATCCAAGAAATGTTAGAGGCTGACATAATTCAAACTAGCCAAAGTTACTTCTATTCACTAGTGGTGATGGTTACAAAAAATGATGGTTCATGGTGTATGTGTCTAGATTATAGAAAAATCAACAAAATGACCATCAAAGATAAGTTTCCTATTCCTGTCGAATTTCATGGAGAAAAAATCTTTACCAAGTTGGATCTTCGTTCGGGATATCATCAAATCAGAATGAGGCAGAAAGACATTCCCAACACAACTTTTGGAACACGTGAAGGTCATGAGTTTTTGGTTATTCCATTTGGACTTACTAATGCACCTTCAAAATTTCAAATCTTGATGAATTCCATTTTCAAGCCCTTCCTTAGAAAATTTGTGTTAGTATTTTTTGATGACATACTAATCTATAACAAATCTTGGGAAGAGAATGTACAACATGTTGACAAAGTATTACATCTATTGGAAGAGAAACAACTTTATGCAAAGCCTTCAAATGTGCCTTTGGAGTTCAAGAAGTGGAATATTTGGGTCATATTGTATCTCATGAAGGTGTAAAAGTGGGTCCTAACAAAATTAAAGCTATGAGGGAATGGCCAAGTCCGAAAACCTTGAAGAAACTTAGAGGATTCTTAGGATTGATACAATATTAGTACAAGTTTGTCAATAACTATGGTAAAATAACAACACCTCTAACAACATTATTAAAGAAGGACGGATTTTCTTGGATTGAAGCAACAACCAAATATTTTGAAAGTCTTAAGGAGGCTATGTGTACAAGTCCCATCCTGGCCACAACTAACTTCAATTTTTTTTTATTGTGGAGTGTGATGCCTTAGTCCATGGAATTGGTGTAGTTTTAATGCAAGAAGGAATGCCCCTTTCCTTTTAAAGAAACCAACGTAAAGGAAAAAAACTTACTTAAACCTGTTTATGAAAAAAAATGTTGTCCATACTACATGCAGTTAAGAAATGATGCCCTTACATAATAGGAATACACTTCAAAGAAAAAAAAAATCATGATAGTATGAAGTACTTCTTGGAGCAACACTTATCTTCATAAGAGAAACAAAAATGGGTCACAAAGATGCTAGGTTATTATTTTGAAATTATCTACAAAAAGGAAAACTTAATGTTGTGGTAGATGCCCTTTCAAGCAAAGAAGAAGAAACAAAAGGTTCACTATGTGCTATTTCTATTCCATAATATGATTGCATGGAAGAAACAAGGATACAATGTAAACAAGATTAATAGGTATGCAAGATCATTCAACAACTACAATAGGACCTCAGTTCATTATATAATTTTTTATGGAAGAATGATTTTCTATGGTATAATGATCACCTATATTTATGTAAGAATTCCCAACGAAAACATAAGGTCCTTTTGGAATTGCACACTTCTCCTATAGGAGTACATTCAAGATTCTTGAAAACGTACCATAGGATCAAGAAGGATTTTTCTAGGAAGGTCTTATCACTGATGTTCAAAAGTTGATGTCTAAATGTTTGGTCTGCCAATAGAATAAGGGGGAGACAATCAAGATGTCAGATATCCTACAACCATTATCTATACCAAGTCAACATTGGGAAGACGTTTCAATGGATGTTATTATAGGTTTACCAAAATCCGAAGGAAAGATTGTCATCATGGTAGTAGTGGATCAACTAACAAAGTGTGCCCATTTTATCTCTCTTTCTCATCCTTTTAAATCAAGTACAATAGCCACAACATTCATGAAAACAATTCAAAATCTACATGGATTCCCTAAGATTATTGTAAGTGACAGAGATCCAATTTTCATTGGAAAATTTTGGACTGAATTATTTTCTTGTTTGGGTACCCAATTGGCTCACAACTCATCTTACCATTCTCAATATGATGGGAAAAATGATATTATGATTTTTTTTATAGAAGGATATCTTCATTGCTTTGCATCTAATAAACATACACAATGGATCAAGTGGTTTCCCCTGGCGGAATGGTGGTACAACACATCATTCCATACTTCATAAAAAATGTCTCCATTTTTGGCATTGTATGGATATCATCCTCCATCAATTACATCACTATTGAAAGGGAATACAAAGGTTCAATTAGTGGAGGAACACATAGGGTACCAACAAGAGGTTCTAAAACTATTGAAGGATAACTCGGTTATTGCACAAAATAGGATGAAACAACAAGCAAATCAACATCATAGTGAAAGAGAATTTGAAGTGGTAGATTGGGTATTTCTGAGGCTACAACCATATAAACATGTGTCCCTCAAACACCATGAGAAGGAAATTAAATTATAACCCAAAAATTATTCCCCCTATAAGTTTTTTCAAAGTCTTGAAAGTATGGATCACAAATTGGAGTTGCTTCCATCTTCATGTGTACATCCAATATTCCATGTTTCTTTCTTAAACAAGGTCATCGAAAACAAGATCCCAGTCCAAAATATTTTACTAGAGATTAATGAAGAATATAAATATATCCTAGAACCATAAACAATCCTTGAAACAAGGATTAAACAACTAATAAATTGAGCAATTACAAAGTACCTCGTCAAATGGAAGAACCTACTAGTGGAAGAGGCGACATGGGAAGATGAAGTTATTCTTGTAGAAACACCCATGGTTATTAAAGTGTTGAGGAAAACACTTGTTTGAAGGGGAGGGGAATGTTAAGACCTAGAAAAATATCCATGTTATGTATAAGACCCCTTATTAATACCTAGATATTGAATTATTACATTTCTAGTGTTATATTTATATGTCAGCAAGAACCCTTCATTGCACCCTTTGTATCACACACACACACACACCAAGGAGACTTAGTCTTAAGATCACATTACATCATCTCATATTTTATTCTGAATTGGATATATTGTAAAAGGAGGTTCCCCTCCTGAAGTAGACTGTATTCATTGAATTTTTATCATTTTTAAGGCATTGGGTCATAATAGTTAGTGTTTCCAAACAATGAATAACATATCAGTTCAATATCACTAGTTTCGTGTTGTGTATGCCTGCACCCTGGAATACATCAGTCACATCTGGACCTTCCATCCATAGTGGAAGGCTCCTTTGTAGAAGTAGAAACAACTCTCTTTTTAGCAACACATTTGGATTTGTTAGTTGAAATATTCCCATGAGTAACTTAGTTTGAATTTCAGGAGGAAGTAGATCAGGTGGAACAACACCCTCAATGCCATGTTATGTGAACCTGGAAAACCCCTTCAGGTCTTTCCACACTGAAAAATCGAAGGCCTTTCCAACAATGAACATGGTCATTCTTGTGGTAATAATCTACCTCAGTTCCAGTATAAGGATCCATATCATTAGCTAGATATTTCTAGTAATATGTAGAAAAGGGAATCTTCAACCTCTTTGTATCTGTTAGCATATTCAAAATTTTCTTTTCTCATTTCCATAATTGTGAGAGTTCCTTGTTTCCCAGTCTCCACCTTGGATTGCATTTTTTCACCCCATCATGTGTTATTTTTTCCAAACCATCACACCTAACCAGTCACAAGTATTATATATATTAAGGAAAATCTCACATGTAGATTTATAGCAAGTCTACATATCCCTCATATTATAACAAATGATTTAAAAAAAATTAATTATATTAAAACTGTAACTACTTCCAGGAAAGACAAATCCTTGGAAAATACATCCAATTATTCATAAAATGGTTTCGAGTTTCATAATTACATTCCACAAGAATATGAACCCATGTACATCATGGTGCATGAGATTTGCATTGTGTCAAATGTTTCCTTCGGTGGATATGTGGGAAGTAGTTTTCCTAAATGTAAAGAAATATATGCCCATTTGAAATATAGGGAAGACATAATAAATGCTATGGCATAAAATATTAAAAAGTTGAAAGTTTATGGAAAAATGAATATGAGTCTCCATGACAGACAATTCCCAAGGAACTAATGGGTTTAAGCAAAAAATAAGCATACATGTGCTTTCATGGTTGAGGAATTGAGGGTCTATAATATCTATTTGATAATGAGTTAATTATGATTGAATTAATTTAGAAATTATGACATTGTTCAATGATTAGTCATGCATGTCATTGGTTGATTTATCTTTTTTCACAACATATATATTATTTGTGAGAGAACACATCGATATCCTTTTTAATTTCTCTTTCCTAAAAAATATACCTATTAATTGTTGGAAAGTTAGTTGTCATTGATGTCAACTCTATATGAACTCTAGAAGCATTGATGTCAACCCTAGTCAACCCTAGAAGAATCCATGGAAATATGGATAAGTGGTTAAGTGGTTGAGAAGTACCAGAGGTATGGTCATGAAGCATGAAGTTGTTTGAGGAATAAGGACATGAAGGAAAATGTAAATGCATGTAACACACTCATATATGGATATTCCTTTTCATGCCATTTCCAACGATAGGTGGTATGTCATGTGGTTCCTCACGGTTGAGGAGTTATGCCCTCATGAAGTTGGAAGCCCTAAAGAATGGTGAAGAAGCCCCTAAAATAGTTACAAGTCATTAATTAAAGGGTAAAGTGGTTATAACAAGAATCCCTAAAGTTAATGAGAGAAGTTACTTTGAAAAAGTATAAATACATCTCAAGGAGTCTCTCATAAGTAGATTCACATACACAAGTCTATTGAATATCTTCTAAGTGGATAAGTGATATGGTTTATCTTTTCGTAGCATATCCGAGGTAGGGAAAGTATGAAGGAGCAAAGTGTATAGATGTGACTGAAATAGCTTTTTGAGGTTATCCACAGGTCACAACTTAGCAAGGCTTGGATGTACACAGGTCACAGTGTAGCAAAGTGCGGATAGGTTATCTGCATGTGACAGTGGGCAAGGCGCATATGTACGCGTCTCATAGAAGAGAAAAGTGCATATATCCGTGGGTTGACAGTGTACAAGTTGTGGACCTGTGAAAAAGTTTTGAGGAGGATGCTAGTACCAGGTTGCTAAGGCTAAGGAAGAGATACATGTCTATAATATTGGGTATCATATTTGCTACATGATTAAAGGTATGTTTTACATGTGTTTTGAAGGTTGTGTCTTGATACATGCTTGAGGCATGGTTTGGAGAGTTGGGAATATGCTTTGATACATGGTACATGGTTAAGTGATGTCAAGTTTCATTGTTAGAGGCACATATTTTGGCATATACTTGAGGCATATCTTATGAAACATGGTATGATACATGATTGAGGTACATTGTGGCACATGGTTTGGAGATTTGGGCAAATGCTTGGGGTACACCTTGGTGATGTTATGGTACATTGATTAGAAGCATATATTGGCTATCTTGGCATTTGGTTTGGTATATGTCATGGTGATGTTATCACATGCCTGAGACACTTCATGTATAATACCTTATGGTACATGGTGTATGGCATGATTGAGACATGCCATGAGTGATATGGTTTATGGTTGAGGCTAGATGATATGGTATATGATTTGGTACATGGTTTATACATGATATGGTACATGTTTTGGTACATGGTTGATGCATGATATGGTACTTGTTGATGTGACAGAGTGATAATGACAGGTTGATGTGATAGTGACATTGACCGTGACAAGTTGATGTGACAGTGGCAATGACAATATCAATGGTAGTGACAGGTTGAGTCTACACTAATATTTTAGGGTGATAGGACGGAGAAAGAAATATGATTTGTATACTCTTTCCGGTTGGAGCTGAAGAATACAGGGAGTTGGAGCTTCCTTCAGGTTGGAGGTTGTAAATCAGGGGGTTGTAGCATCCTTCTGGTTGGATCTAGAGAATATGGGGACTTGGAGCTTCCTTCAGGTTGGAGCTTGTAAATTAAGGGGTCATAGCCTCTTTCTGGTTGGAGTCGGAGAACAAAGGGAGTTAGAGCTTCCTTCAGGTTGGAGCTTGCAAACTAGGGGGTTAGAGCCTCCTTCCAGTTGTAGTTGGAGAATTCAGGGAGTTGTATCTTCCTTCAGGTTGGAGCTTGTAAATAGGGGGTTGGAGCCTCCTTCCAGTTGGTGATGGAGAATTGGGAAGTTGGTGCTTCATATGAATGTAATCTTGATATATATAAGAAATAATTCTGTGGTTTTTTCCCATTTTGGTTTCCACGTAAATTCTGGTGTACGGTGTATCTAATGTGATATTGTTGAATGGTAATGCTTATGGTTATATGCTCATGATATATTGAATTCAACCATAAATGATATACTGTTGATGAAGTTGAAGTTTATATATTGTGATTGAAAGTGGTAAAAAATGCTCATATTGATTCACCCCCCCTCTCAATATTCTAACATTAACTGCACAACACAAAATGGTGTTCATTCTGCAATGTTTTATGAAACCCATTCCAAATGAACTAAAGAATTTTTTTATCAAAGAAGATAAGTTAAAGTGAGGGTCAAGAGAATTAATAACAAGAATGATCCAATCAACGAGAACACACTT
This sequence comes from Picea glauca, assembly GCA_000966675.3. Taxonomy (NCBI): domain Eukaryota; kingdom Viridiplantae; phylum Streptophyta; class Pinopsida; order Pinales; family Pinaceae; genus Picea; species Picea glauca. Next base: position 107,433 of record JZKD02S1601071.1, read on the forward strand.
ATACCAACATGAGAATCTTAGACTTAAAAAATTGAACTGAAAATGCATTGTGAAAATGAGATTCATCTCTCATTAATAGTTATTCACTTCTAGAACTATGTAGATTCTCCATGTCACAGAAAAAAACAATACTACCCCTGTTTCCAAAAAAAATACTAAGTTGGTGAAAAAATGGCTCCTCAAAAATAAGTAATTTGGTTAGATAGAGATGTTAGAATCACATAAACAAGGCAATTCGGTCATAATTAGAAATTGTCATGCATGGATTAGAAGTAACACATCTCTTGCTTGGACTAGTAAAAAAGCTACAATCCCTTGCTTCCTCGTATAAATGACAAGGGGATTTCTTGGTTCCTCCTATAAATGACAAGGGGATTGCTTGGAGAACAACAAGATGTTAAACTTGTCACCTAAAGGTACCAACCTCTCTAAGGAACAAATCCAAACATCTTTGATTGAGATAGAAAAAGAATTAGGATAATAACCCAACTATGACTCTATAAAAATAATAAAATCCCCTTCAAATTGCACAATAGAAGGGATACCTAAAGATGAAGTGCTCCTCAAACAAACTAGTATTAAAAATATTAGAGTCAACAAAAACTATTCTCTTGAGGGGTATGGTGGTTTGATTCAATACCATGCTATAAAAATTCACCAAATGTACAATTCTATCACCATTTCGGAAGTTGTGGTTGGGGTAATCATCAATTTTCAAATAAAATAATTTAATTGCAATATTTTTATGTTTTTTATTAATAAATTCCAGAATTCAACCTAGAATGTATATAAGGTTCTTTAGTCTATGGGGATTTACAGTCTCTCTTTTAAAAACATACAATCTTCTCACCAATATGAGAGTTATTGTAAGAGGTTAACATCAAAATAGTGAACAAAATTCAAATAAGGTAATTTTGATTGTAATATCTTTATGATTCCAATTAACAACATTAATATAAAAACTTCGTTTGAATTACTTCGACATTTCCATTGGCCTACTTAGTGGGTATGCTAGTTTTTAATATTTTTATTTTTATTTTTATTTTTGAAATTGAACCAATGAAAAAATGTTTCATAGAATGAACACTTTTGAGAGGGCTCCACGTTTTCTTACATTCCAGTTAAATACAAAAAATCTAAAAATACCCACTTGAAGAGAACACCCCAAACTTGTACAATATATTTTTTTCCATTTTTTTTTGGCCGTACTTGTTTTTTTTTGGAGATATTGAATTTTCATTATTATATATATATATATAATTAAAATTAACAATTCAAACCAAAATTAGAGAAAAATTGTATGAGTGAAAAGTATATTCTATGTTGAATTAAATAATATTAGGTCTGATTATAAGTTTGTAATATTTCATAGGGTTTGCTCATTCAAATTTGAAGAAACTTGGAAAAGGACAATGCTAGTCCGATGTTGTAGTTTTTAGAGGTTTTTGGCCGAAAAACATGCTCAACCAAAAGTTAGTTTTAAAGGGAAAAAATAACCTTTCTACCCAAGATTGAGGGTTTAACTGGAAAGTGAAATGTAAAGATCCACAACGAATTATATTCAAGTTGGCTGAATTTTTTTTTATTCACTTTCATTTCATACAAAAGTGTATTTATACTATTGGCTAAAACACGAATATCCAACAAAAATCTCTCTTATTGTTTTGGGGCTTGAGATTATACTTGCAATTTATTTTAGGGTTGAATTTCTTTGTCGATAAAAGATTATGAGTTATTTTAAGAAATATTTTGATTTTTTATTGACCCAAATAATAAAATGGAACTTCAAAAAAACACCATCTCTTCCAAAATGATGATCTTCATAATGAAAAATCATAAGATATATATGGATGAAAAAAATATTTGAGAATTGAAAACACAAACAACAATAATGTAGCTGAAGATTTGCATCTTAATGTGGATGGAGATGTTGTTGAAGAGAAGTTTGACTGAATTCAAAATACTTCACATTACAAAATATACATGGATTCACATCTTAATGTCGTGTAGATCCTTTCAAGAGAAAATTGACTGAATCACAAACATTTCACATCAAGAAATTGACCCAAGCATATGTATGTATATATTATAATATGTACATAATGAAATTTATGCATGTTTATAGTTGATTCTAATTTATTTTATGTTTAGAATTCTGTAAATTATTTTTAATTTAGAATTCAATAAATTATTTAATTTATAGATATGTATATGTCTAAAATTGATGTTCTTTTAAATTTATAGGTATGCCATCTAACATTCTGGAAATTATTGGTAGTTGTAGTGGTATCAATATTGATGCTGACATCTTAAATAACATAGACATTGACGATTTGGGGTCCAAAAAATCTGATTGTGTTGTATGATATCATGTTAGTTAGATTTTCAAAACTTATTTCAAAAATGAAATAGTGGTAGCACAAGCTCAATTTTATTTGGATTGATAAAATCTAAGAATTTGAGACAATACATCTCATTAGGTGTTAAAAAGTCAACAAAAGATGCAAAGGTAAATAAGAATGAATCTAAAAACCTAGCTAGTGCAATGGAATTGCCTCCTAGAAAAGCACAATCATACGATTTTAGCACTACATGTAGAGAAATACAAATAATTGTTGTTTCATGAACAATTACATCAAAACATTTATTGGTATGCAAGTAATAATTGTTGGGAATCAAACCAAAGACATTGCACAAGCATAAAAAATTTAGGGTGCAATTAGACGTGAATGATAAAATTGCTTGTTGAGCCATTATTTCTAGGCATGCCTACAAATATAGACATCCAGAAGGTGTTAGATCTATGTTGCATGAATATTATGTGACAATTTCTCATGTTTCACCGAATATAAGAGATGTGGTGCAACAATGAATATCACAAGGTTAATATGAACTGCATGTGAAATATTTATTGGAAATGTCAAAAGTAGACTTGTTCAATAAATTCAAAGAGAGTCACTGTGATATTGATATACCAACCAATACATTTATGAAATTTAAACCATGGTAGGTTAGGTTTATCACTGTTCGTGAGATGTGTTGTTGTCATCATGATATGGAATTTGAATAATATTATGACACTTTCCTTGATTTTGGTAAAAACTTTTGGACAAATTCACCTCCTCCTTCCACAATTCATGCTTTCATATCCCAAATTCTATCTCAAGAGAAGCTGATTAATTATTTTACCACAAACAATGTGTTGGTGGACATAAATGCACTCATTGTGATAATTTGGCTTTATCTCATTTTAAGTACTCTATTGACATGAATGATCCATAATTTTCAAATATCATTGTCAATTGGAAGAGATATGAATATGTTACTCTCAATGTTGCACCTTCTTCTTCAAGTGCCTTCTCTAAAATGATTGATTTTCTAGAGGATAAAATCTATGTGATAGATTTTTTGAAGAAGTTTGAAAATGAGATTTATAAATAAACTAAGCATGCACATAGGGTTGGGTGGCAAGCCCTACAGTTCAAATAATGTCGAAAGAATTTTTTCCATCAGGGAAAATATTTTCCATGTTTGATTTTGCAGAGAATTACACATAATTACACATTTTCTACACAAAAGGAGATATCGAGTGAATATTATTATTCGGACCAAGTGTTTATACTTCTCCATGTTCTTAATAGATGTGCACAAATTAATGTTGATGATATAGAAAGCACCAAGGATAATCATCATGTGATTAAATAGTACCATTTATATATTAGTGATGATCATATACATGATACACATTTTGCTCAACAATGTTTCTATGTAATTTATTATTTATTAAAAATATAGGAGGTTGAAATTTGAATTTAATCAACATTGGATATAGTCAGATGATTGTACATGTCAATTTAAATCCTCACAACCATTCTTTTGGTTGTGTTTCCTTCCAAAGAAATCAAACATTAAGACATTTTTGGAATTTATTTGAGACTCGATATGGAAAAGGAGAGCATGATGGTGCATGGGCAAGAGTAAAATGATAACTTTGAAGGAGGTGTATGGGTCACTCTATCGACTGATTTGTATCAACTGATCAAGTTGTTGAATGGTATAAATTGAATTTAATCCACACAAATAATCGACGGTTTGGAAATGTGTGTATATATTTCATTTAAAGTTTTAATAACTTTATTGAAAGTATACTAAATGTTGTGTTTAATTATGATTGAAATGTAAAAATGTCTTCAAAATATATTGACCCTTCAAATCTCTGTGCTCTTCAAACTATAAATTCTTTTGAAAAATATTGGAATTTAGGATATAGACATCGATTCCATATGATGATAGCACCATACATGGAACTTGAGATTTTCACTCTATTAGGACAAAGGATTTTGAAAATGTGTTTGCATTTGATATAAAGAAGCAATCATGCTTTCATCCAATTTTAGATGACAAGGAATCTAAAGAGGTATGTGAAAACATACTTGGAAATTATGTGAAACCTTGAAAGCATGTAGAGATGAATTAGAAGGGGAAAATTCCACTTGCAACTTTGGAAGAGTTGGAATTAGAGGACACCATGGTATCCATTGATGGCGATGGAGTTTCTGATCTTATTATATATGGTAATATTTCACTACACGTGCAACATTTATTTTCTTTTGTTGTATATATTTTAAACTCTGTACATAATATATGCACATTGAAAATGATCTAATTTCTAAATAAATTTGGCATGGTCTAGTATGCAGGTGATGTCTTCATGATGGTTGCACCACCAAATAGTAAAGAGAGAGTGAAATATTATTTGATGCGATGCATGAAGAGAAAATGTAGGTTAATGGATGATTACGATGATAGTGGTTTTATATATGAAAGATGATATTTTTTTTTTCCTTAGAAAAAAGTTTAATTTTATATCATAAAAAATGAACAAAATTACTTTCCGTAGATACATGTCTGTTGCATGTATTCTTGTATCAAGCCTGCAAGCTTGAGAGTACAAAATGTGTTCCCAAGGTCCCTAATTGAGATCCAAGAGGTACATCAAATTAGCTCGTAAAGTGATCATATATAGAACATAATTCGGTTAACCATGATCAGAGAAAAACATATGAGAGATCATCCCATAGTATTCATTTACATAAACATATAGAGTAAAAATCTAAAAGGGCACAATCAAGTGGGGATATCATCTCGGATTTATGTGCCTTCATGAAAAGGCTTGTGATAATATTCAAATTGTTCACCATCTTGGAATTCAAGGATCTCCCATTGCCCACAAGCTAGTTGAATACCCGCCTTATATTATGCATTGGCCTCCATATTACACTCATTGTAGAGATGATGACATGTGAGAATGTAAAAATTTTCCTTGATACATACTATATCCTCCAATAGTGGTAATAGAATTAGACCGTGGCACTATTGTGCACCCATAATCTAGTTAACAACTAACATTGAGTCCCAAAAAATTTGGATATTCCTATAGTCCTTTTCCCCAGAAAATGAAGAAGAAGTTTAAATGGCATGAGTTCAACATAGTTATTGGTTCTTAGTCTGAGTCCCATTTTAATTTTGAAGAAATGATTTTCATTGATATAGAGAAATTCTCCTCCCCCACAGACCAGATTAACACCTTATGAAGTCCCGTTGAAGTATGCCCATGGAAAATATTTATTAATCTGCTCAACTTGGATATTTCAAACCCCTTCATTGCCTCTTTATTATGGGAAATATGAAATTATACTAATCCCTTGTGCCATGATTAATTTAGGGATTGAAGGATGGTCCTAAAAAATAGCTCTATTCTATGCAATCCAAACCCCCAACCTATAATCATCGAGAGAGCTTTGTGATGACGGTGGGTGTGATTGGAGGACCATGTATTCCAATCCTCCACCACACTCGATCCTTGCCACTTGCATTTTGTACCCACCATATTTGAGCACTCTTTCCATACTAGATTAATAAAGGGACATGAGAGGAAGAGATGGGACCCCGATTCTTCTACAAATTTACACAGGGAGAACCAACCAGGACCCTCTTTCCGTCGCTTTCTCATATTTTCCTATGTGGGAACTTTATTCTCCAGTAAGCACCACAAAAATACTCATGATTTTGATGGGAATTTAGATTTCCACAGGCTCTTCCACCACCATTTCATCTCCTTGAGGTGTATATTGGTATATAAATGTACATATCCCAATTTCTGTGTATAAAATTTGGATGGTGCAAGGGACCATATAGAATCATCCACCCTATCAGTTAAATAGATATGTGAGGCTCCAAGTGATCTTGTGTAATTTTTCCATAATGCCGAATTTACCTCATCCAAACCCAACTGTCTAACCATCTTCCATCCCTGGTTCCAGATGGATGTATTGAGGGGATCTGTTGTTTGATTTAGGGTTGAATATCCTAGCTCACGTAGTTAAAGAATAATAATTTGAGGAAGAATATAGTTTCCTTCACTACCTGACCATGGATTGGCACTAATACAAAATTTGGTTCCATTTCCAATTTGCTATGCTAGACCATTCCCCACTATGAGGAAGGATCTTATTACCACATTCCATATAACTGAAATGTTTGTATGATTTTTGAGGGGATTATGAACCTATTATTCAATGGATTCATGCGATATATACTTTTTCTCCACCACAAGCGTCTAAAAGCTCCTTTTAGTTAGTAATCACCACACACTTTTCCGCTAGAGAAGATGAGAAAAGGAATATATTTTTGAGACCCCATCCCCACAACATTTTTGGGATTGCTATTTTGTCCTATCTTACCCATGGAATAGCAAAATGATCCTATGTCCCCGCCCACAAGATTTTGAAACAAATTTTGTGCACTTTCTCTAGTACTCCTTTTGGGATCCAAGAAAGGGACATCAAATAAACTGTGATGGATTCTAGTACTGATTTTATCAAGACTAACCTTCTTTCTCTTGAAATCCATCAAAATCTCCAAACTTTCAATCTTTTTTCCAGTTTTGCAATGAGCTACAACCAATCCCCTTTCCAATAGAAATTAGGATTAAAGTGGAACCCTAGATATTTCAATCCATAATAAACATATTTCATATCATATGGGAATATCTCTTGGCAATGATGAAGTTCCGCCTCATCCAAATTTAGAGATGAGATGGATGATTTCCTTGCATTGATTTTCATAACTGTAGCTTGAGAAAAAATATTCAAAATGTTGATTAGTTTGTCTGCATCTCAATGAGAAATATCACAGAAATAAATACATCATCAATGAATAGGAGGTGGGATATCTTGAGAGTAGGAGATAACATGATGCCCCAAAATTATCCCATCCTTTTGGATTCTCCCATAACTCTGCTTAGATGTTCTGCAACCAATAGGAAAAGGAGGGGGGGGGTAAGGGACATCCTTTTCTGAGGCCTCTCTTTGCATGAAAGAAAGGAAATGTTGATCCATTTATTAGAATCACAAAGGAAACCAATGTAAGAAAACTCATAATCCAGTTAATAAATGGTAATTCAAAACCAAGGTGTGTTAGTAACAATATGATATAGAGCCAAATAACTCTGTCATAGGATTTCGAGAGGTCTATTTTTAGTACTGCACCTTTCATGATCCTGGTTTTAATACTATGGAGGCCCTCCCGAGAAACCCTTATGGCCTCATGATTTTTCCATCCTTCCACGAACCCAAACAGTTCACTAAAAATTGATATATATAAAATGTTCTTGATTCTCCTAGATATCACCTTTGCTAACACTTTATAAATGCAATTTCATAGATAAATGGGCCTAAAATTGTCATATGATCGAGGGTTATATGATTTTGGGATAATGGTAATAAAGGTGAAGTTGAAGGAGGCCAACATTCTCCTTGATGCCTGAAATTCATCCACCACCTTTAGAAGATCCATCCCAATATGGTCATATAACCCCCCAAAAAATTCTACTGGCCAACCATTCGGTCCCAAACTTTTGTCACTTTGGAAGTTGTGTAGAACCTCCTTGAGTTCCTCTATTGAAACTTCTTCCATTATATGGCGATTGTCTTCTTCAATCACAAATATTGGAAAAAATTGAGCAATCCTAACAATTTTTGCTATGGAAGTTCCCTCAGTAGCCTTAAACAATGATTGAAAATGATGTTTACCCATACATGCCATAACTTCAAAGGAGGAGATGATTATTCCCTCCTGATCATTTAGATTCCATATGTTATTGCTTAGTCGACAACCCTTTTCATAGGCATGAAAGAATCTTGTTTTTTCATCCTCGCACTCAAGCCAAATGGCCTGGCTATAAATGTGCCATGCTGCTTCTTTTTCTTCTAGGAGTTTCCTTCTTTTGTTTTCCAGATGAAGCAGGTTGTCTTTCGATTCTAGTGAGGAAAAATCACCTCCCTCGGAGTTATAGATTGCTTGCAGTGAATCCTCCACTGATTTGAACTCTTGATCATCCCTAATACATTTGTTATGATCCCATTCTAATGTTTCCTTCTTTACTTTTTAAAGTTTAGTTACAAACTAGGAAGTGACTTATTCAATTTCCTATTGATCATAATGCCCAATTGTCTTAAACCAGAGGAAGAAACTCTTCCTCTTTTAACCACATTGAATTAAATTTGAAAGGACTTGCTAGTTTTTTTCCCCTTCCGATAATTTCTAGAAAAATAGGGAAGTGATCAGATTCGCCTCTGCTACCAACCCATTTCCTCATTAGGTTAGTTCGTTCCAACAATTTCTCCAAGACCAAAAAGCGATCCAACCTTTTTTCTATTTGATATTCTCTTAATCTATTGTTCCTCCAAGTTAGTTTGAGCTTGGATGGATCAAAGTATAAAAAACTACAGTCTTCTATCTTGTGCACAAAGAAATATGAAAGGGGGTCTAGCCTCACTCTAGGTCCCCAAAATTTCGTAGCACCCAAAGAGAAATTCAGATCCCCCCCCCACAATGACTGCATCTTTGGTCAAATATTTTCGTAACAGCGAGTCCTAGAAGGGGATCCTATCCAGATAAGTACCATAAACAATTATAACCATGAGATCCATTCCCAATTCCTCTGAGAATACCTCCATCCCTTGCCCGGAATCGAAACCACAAAAAAATTGAACCTTAATAGTTAGAGAGTTCTATCCCATAGCTAGAATTCCTGATTACCCTCAAACATTGATATCTAAAAATAATTAGTCCCTAAACATAGATTCCAAAAACTTATAAATCACATCCCCCTCCCCCAACATTTATTGGAGAAGAAGAATATCCAGTTTGGTAGTTTTGACTACCCTTCACAAGGACAATTTTTTTGATGGGCTCGCTAGACCCTTGCAGTTGAAGGAAATTTTTTTCATGAAGTGACCCGTACCGGGGTTATCACTGCTTTAAGAACCCTATAAATAGAAAGTTTTTTTCCTGCTGCCATGTCTATTCCTTCCTTATCATGAGCTTTTGTAATGATCCCAAGCCATTATGCAAGGATCATCACGGTTTTGGTGTCTTTTTAAAACTTTTTCTGGTTGTGGTATTTCGTCAAACAATTTGCTGATCTATTTGTTTAGATGTGT
>JZKD02S1601071.1:116948-129967 GCA_000966675.3 Picea glauca
TGCAACGAAACCAAAGCCAACCTGTGCGGAATGGCTCATAATGATGGAATATGATCATCAATGCAAGCTGGACCCCACAATGCCTCTCAAATACCCCTGTACTCGCTCTAGCATCTATCTGGCTACTTTGGTCATCGTAAATCTCTGCCCTGTGATGATGTCCCAAAGTGGGGACATTACATCTTTTGCTATGAAGGATTTGCGGCCCCGTCCTTTCCCTTCATTTAGACTCACTGGGTTGGGATAAAATCCTCCATTAGTTGAGATCATATTCTCCAGAACCGATCTGGTCCTCATGCTATATTAGATTTCTTCTTCCTCTGTGTCTATTGACGAATCGAACTCAATGGATATAATGATGAGGGGGATACCCAATTCTTCCAGAGCACATGGGAAAAGTACTTCTCTCGACTTGGAAAGTGTAATCATGGAGGGTTTCCCAACTCCTGAGGAAAAGGAAAACTCTTTGAGAGATCCTGACTATCCCTTACCCATAGTTGATGAATTTACCAGAAAATTTAATGGTGGAAGAAGGGGGAGAGACTTGCCCATATTAAAAGATTCCACTTGATCCACTTCGAAGTCCTTTTGGCTAACTTCCATATCCTCTTGGGAATTCATCATCCTCGACACCACTATCATCTGGTATTGAGGGTTAGAAATTGATTGTGGGAGACTTGTCATGGGATATTCCTCGATTTCCCTAGATTTTCTCCTCCCAGTCTCCCTTTCTTCATCGATTCTTTCAATTTTCTAGATTGGAACTTCTTATTCAGCCCCTGTCGACAATGTCATTCGCTTCTCTACTGGGGATGGCTTATGCACATCCATTTGAGTGTGCAAGGGGAGATGACATTGATTTTCTAGGTGACCATATTGATTACAATGCCGACACCTGAAAGGTATCCCTTCATAATCCAACTTCTGAACAAATTCCTCATTTCCCCAAACAAACTCCATTTCTTTCGCTAGACATTCCCTTACATCGAGATTAACTAGGATTCAAGAAACCATCATTTATCCTGTGGTGAGGAAATACATGTCTACTTCCATACATGCACCGAGAGAGTCACCATTATCTTTGAAAACCCCTATGAACCAAAATTCCATAGACATCCCTGGAAGTCAAACCTAAATTGGGGATGAATTGAATCTTGCTTGACTAGCATCAAACATCGATGTCTATTTCTTTAACAACACTGGGCTGGAGTCAATACTCCAGTTCCCCTGAAAGACCCATTGGGCATATTTTGTTGATCTGAACATGAAGGTGAAACATCCTCTAGACAATAGATAGATGGAGGCGGGATACTCCAAGTGTTTCCCCCATTCCTTATCCACCCATTCTTTTAAGGTTTTGATACCAAAACGATGGCCTTGAGCCCATCCCATGATTTCCATTTTTTCCATTTCAATCACCTAGTTGAGTTGAATATCCTCACCCTGTACTAGCTTGATCACTTTCCCCTTTGATTTAACACATTTATTCTTTCATCGCCACATACTAGGCTTGCCTCATGCTTTTGAATTTGATCCACTTCCTATGATTATGTGATCTGAAGACCTATTCCCTAGGGTTTTTTCACTTCCTTCTCCTTCACTTTTCACCAAAAACCCACAATAATCCGTTGACCCTAGTATTGAAGCTATGAAACCACTATTACACTGGGAGAAACCCCCACTTGGAGGATCTAGGGAAAACCCAAAAACATTGGGAATAAGGTTTCCCTGCATTGGCCATGCCAAAGAAGAAACCCAAACACCTTCTAACTGAGCTACAAGTGTCCATTAGCCCATAATTAGTCCAATCTCCACATAAAACTGAGAGTATACCACCTACCCAGATGTTTCCACTGAAAAGGGTAAAGGAGCTTGCCTTTTTGGGGTTGAAAATACCTACAAGATCTCACTAGACCATCTCACCCTTGACAGAGTGTTTTCCAAATCATAGGTTCGAGCCATGGTTCGAGTTTGTGATAGGAACCCAACTCTCGTGCCAGGTGAGTTTGACCTGAACGAACTACTTCTACTTGATAAATTGTCTTCTTCTGTTGACATCCACCCCCCTCCCAAAAACCCCTATGAAAGAGGATCTATTATATTAAAAGTTTATTTATTTCAATAAATCCGTGAAACTATGGACCATCTTCATTTTTAATACTTTCAACCAAATGTTATAAGTTGCCACTATAACCATATAGTTTGTGCTGCTTGCATAAAGTTGATAGAAGTAAAAAAGAAGAAGAAGAAATCGAAGGTGAAGAGATGAAAAATGGTGACTCATGAATGAATAATCAAGGATGGCCTTCCATTACAATGTTGTTTCTAAACAACATTGTATTACAATATTTTGGCATTAAAAACATATTACCTACTTGGTTGATTGTGTGAAATTTTGTTGGATAGCTTAAATCTATGATTTTCCTCAACAAATCATGTTGTTTAAAATTTAAATGCATTGTTTTATTGAAATGATCTATGTTTTATTGAATGAAAAGTTTTACTGAATTGATTTGTTTTACTAAAACAATCTAATATTTAATTGAATATTTTATTTTATTGAAATGTTGAATGTTTTAAATTACGCCGACAAATTTGAATTATATCTCACCATAAATGGCAAAGCAATGCTCATTATATAATTTATTGTTTAATGGAATTATATATTTTATTTAAATTATTTATGTTTTAAATTGAATGATTTGTGTTTATTAAACATTATATTTATTAAGTTTTAAACCAACATTCATTCTATGATGTTTAATTAAATCATATATTTTACTACAATGATCAATGTTTTAAAATAAATAATATGTTTGATTTGAAAATGCATTTTTTATTACTAATATTGCTCTATAATTAAGACAAAGATGCACACTTGATTGCATGTTATGCCAACAAATCATATGCCAATAAATCGTTGACTTCTTCCTTTTTAGGATGCATGATTTTTAAATAGAAAATATTTAAAATGCATTTCAATAACATACACCTTATATTTAAGGTAGATCTAACACTTCAATATAATGCATGAAGAGAATAATGAGATTCGAAGAGAATAATGAGATATATTCTTGAAATATAATCAACATTTCACCCTTCACATTTCTTTCCTTTTTAATTCACAACATGAATCCAATGTTTATAAAAGGACAATGATTTTGGGTGATGAATTGTTGAAATATTGCATTCAACTTTGCCTTTAGATAAATTATTTGTGTGATTATTTAATTAGTTTGTTGATTGAAATTGTTTACTCTATTCATGAGACTGTTTTAATATATTAATTCTCATGCATATCTTTGTTTTACTTTGAGGAAGTTTAAAGCTTGATAATAGATGCAATTTGGTTATGTTGTTGATGTTAATAGTCCCTGTTGAAGGCGTAGAGGGACTATAATGATCGATAATTCGTTGACTTCATATTATTTTGTCCTTTGACTAAAAATATTTGCATAATCTCTATTGTTGGAACTAGCGAACTAAAAATATTGATTTGTATATAATAAAAAATACCATATATGTCATGATCTGATTGGATAACATATTGGAGGTCTTATTGCCAACTTCACTATTCCCAATGTTTTATATGTTAGCATATCCAAAGTTTTTGATCATCCACGGTCTTTCTGAATTTTTACTATTTTTTTGAAATGTTTAGATATCCAAAGTTTTGAGCATAGAGAGTCATTTTTTTAATAACTATTTTTTTTTTTTGCATAGCCTCTATTGTTCAAATTATTGTTACTATTTTTTTTTATTGTTATTGTTATTTTATATTATTATTATTATTATTATTTTATATTATATTATTATAAAATAATATAATAATTTTTTTTGCGTACCTAACAAACCTGCCACATTGCATTCTTTCTTAAATGTTTACACAACGGTCCTGGCAGACTTAAATGTTTACCGAACACGCCTCACAGCCTTAAATGTTTACTTAACATGCTCGTTACATTACATTTTCCTCCAATTTTTTTATGCAATGTTCTTTGCAATGGATATGGGGAATATTGTTATTCATCGACATTACTGGTTCACTGGTTGATGCTTTCTCCTTGCTTGTTCACTGGTTTCTTGTTTTCCTGTTGGTCTTGTTGTAGTTTGCATGCTTAGGATTCTGCAATCGTGATTGGAACTAACCTTTTGTCATTCCCCATTGACGGGCGAGTTTCGGTTCCATGTTTAGCTTCCTATTTTTTGTTTGCTGTTTGTTATTTGCAGTTTGCAGGTGAGAAATTTCAATACTGAAGATGCCTGAGTCAAAATCCTCTTGTAGAACATCTTTGTATGTGAGGAGAAATACAATTTCCTTTTCTTATATGTCACTGTGGCTGCGATGGAGGTGGGTTCTGTGTCGAACACTGGGGATCAGGAATGAGACAAAGACATCATTACAGTCCTTCTTCTCTGGTCGTAGTAGTCACATACAAAGATGGGATGCAAGAGGATTTTAATTGCTCTCAATATTGAAAAATACCAACCGTGCAAACTACAACTTTCTTAATTGTTTACATAGTGGGATGCCTTTGAGCGGTCCTCACATCCTTAAATGTTTACATGACAGGCCTCACAGCCTGAAATGTTTGCTTAACATTTGTGTTACATGCATTTTCCTCCAATTTTTTGATACAATCTTGTGTGCATTGAATTTGGACAATATTGTTCTTCACCGACATTCTTGGTTGGATGGTTGATTCTTGATCCTTGGTTCGCTAGATGCTGCTTATTGTTGTTTGATTCAACTTTATAGTGTTGAGGTCCTATAACTGCAATTGGGCCTTTTGGTGCTTGTTCACTGGTTTGTTTTTTGTTGCTTGCTCTTGTTTGCTTCAAGTTTGAAAGGTTGGGGTCCTACATTTGCAGTTGGACCTGTTGTTGCAGTTTGCAAGCTAGGGGCTGCACTTCTGTCCTTCTCCATTCACCGGTGGGTCTCGGTGATGCAGTTGCATTCCTACATTTCTTAACGGGCCTGTTACAATACATTTTCGTCTGATTTTTATTATTTATTTACTTTTTTTTTTCTTCTGCAATGTTGTCTGCAGTGAATATGGGCAATATTGTTCTTTAGCGGCGTTACTGGTTCATTGGTTGATGCTTTCTCGTTGCTTGTTGACTAGTTTCTTGTTTGCCTGTTTCGTTTTCTCTTGTTTTCCTGCTGCTGTTGTTGTAGTTTGCACGCTTGGGATTCTGCAACAACGATTGGAACTGCACTTCTGTCACTCCCCATTGATGGGTGGGTTTCATTGCTAGGTTTACATTAGTATTTTTTCTTTGTTGTTTTCTATTTCCAGTTTGCAAGTGAAAAATTTAAATGCTGGAGATGCCTTAGTCAAAATCCTCTTCCAGAACATCTTCGTATGCGAAGAGAAAATTCGATTTTCTTTTTTATATGTCACTGGGTGTTATGGAGGTGTTCCAATTGTGGATGTAGAATGCCAACTGTGCAAACTACAACTTCCTTAAATTTTTACACAGTGGGAGGCCTTTGTACGATCCTCACAGTATTACATGTTTACCTGCCAGGCCTCACAGCCTGAAATGTTTTCTTTACAGGCATGTTACAATATATTCCTCCGATTTTTTTATACAATCTTGTCTGCAGTAAATTTGGACAATATTGTTCTTCACCAACATTCTTGGTTGAATAGTTGATGCTTTCCTGTTGGTTTGCTGGATGCTGCTTATTTTTGTTTGATTCAACTTTGCAGAGTTGAGGTCCTGCAGCTGCAATTGAGCCTCTTCATACTTGTTCACTAATTTGTTGTTTGCCGCTTACTCTTCTTTGCTTCAACTTTGTAGGGTTGGGGTCCTGCATCCGTAGTTGGACATGTTGTTGTAGTTTGTAGGATAGGGGCTATGCTTCTGCCCTTTCCCATTCACCGGTGGGTCTAGGTGCCATGGTTGCATTCTTGTTCGTTGGTTTCTGTTTACTATTTCCAGTTAGCAAGTAAGAATTTTCAATACTGGGAATGTCTTAGCAAAATCCTCTTGCAAAATATATTTCGTATGTGACTACTATGACCATAGAAACAAGAGTGTGACACTATCCTGGTGTTGTTGTTGAGGTCGATGTTTGCCAGAGATCCCACCTCTGTCACAGCCACAGTGACATGGCAAAGGTGGACAAATCTATGACAAGTGCATTCAAAAGAATACGCGAAGAACATGAAAGAAATCATATTGATACTATGCAAACGATACGTGCACTTGGAAATACATTGCTTAGTCTTCAACAAATATCTGCTCAACAAACAATGCACATTGCACTTTCCTTGCCCCTGGAATGTGGTTCAAGGAAATGTGTCTTCACAAACACATCTCCACTTGAGAAACACAAATTAGAACATGGTTTTACAATTGGGCCACCAAAAAATACTATTAAGATAAAATAATATGAAAATTTTTGCAGTAGATATAAACAACAACTCTTTTGACTTGAACCAGAGTTTGTTGAGATCCAACTATATTTCATAGCTGATAATTTTTTTCCCATAGTTAATGTGTTTCTTTGGCTTCATAATTATGAGACTAAGTGTTGTTGTGTGAGGGATAAAGTTCTTGTTTGCCTTTATTTTTCCTCTTCTAAACTTACCATTTATTTCCCTTTTCTTCTTCCCCTCTATTATGCATTTCTGGTTCTATACTAAGTCGCATTTCTGTTCTTGCGGGTTCCTGGGGTGGTGAACTAAAAAATCCTCATCTCCATCTATATATTCACATCACGATTTCGACCGACTCCCGTTCGCTTGTATACTTAGCCAATTTTATGAACGTGGGTTCACGGATAGGCGCTATCGAACTCTGGTGCCCCGTGTTTGGGGTATACATCCTGGATCCAAAACTTCGGTGGATCTACAATTCGACCCCATACTCCTTGAACTCGCAAGCCCAAATCTACCTACGATGATTCTGTTTGACCGACCTTCCTTTCCATACTTAGTCGAGTCTTCAAATTTTCGTGGTATCACGGACTCCCAGGTTCACAAAAGTTTAAAAGCATTTTTCGCTCCACTCCATCCCCGCCACCTTCCGCCCTTCCCAATGCACATTAATTATGATTTTACTAGTGACAACTCACTAGAAAGATTCAAAAATATTGACATTAATAAGCGGAAAAATCGAGGATATCTCCCATTAAAATGTATTAATGGGCAACTATTATGGGATCTGATGATTTTTTTGCGTCCATCTTGAATTGGCAAAAACTGTTGGTTATTTTAGTTTTCTTAAGGCATCGTCATAGTAACAGTGCAATATTGTACTACCCCACTTTCATCCACAAACATGCCATCCAAAAAGGTCTTGACGTCATGTCCCTCTTTAATACTGTGCATATATTACAGGTTGTCATATTTGAGAATATGCTTGCATATGGAAATGCTAACTCATGTTATTAATGACTATTCAACACAAATATTTAAAAATATTGTTTCTATACTTGGTTGCATTTCTATGCTCACAGGTTCCCAGGGTGGAAAACTAACAAATCCTCATCTCCATATATATCTTCACATCACGAGTCCAACCGACCGCCGTTCGTTTGCATACTTAGCCAATTTTATGAACACAGGTTCGCAGATAGGCACTATCAAACTCGGGGTATACATCTTGCACCCAAAACATCGGTGATCTACAATTTGACCCCAGATTCCTTGAACTCGCAAGCCTGAATCTAACTACGATGACTTCGTCTGTCCGACCTGCCTTTCCATACTTAGTCAAGTCTTCAAAGTTTTGCGGGTTCACAGAATCTCGGGTTCAGAAAAGTTTAAAAGATTTTTTTGCTCCCCTCCATGTTACACATTATTTTTGTCACTCTTATGATTGTTAATGATGTAAACCTATCCTTTGTCTTGAGAAGGATCAATGGCCTAAATCCTTGAAGAAGAATGAAGATACTTTTTCCAGAGAGATGAAATTATACTTTTCCTTTATAAAAAAACTTAGAAAAAGGGATCACCACACCTTGCTTAGTGTTAAGGGTGCAACTATCTAGGCTCATCACAGGTTGCACCATAGTGGCCTGTGACGTCGTTGCAATTTTCTCAGTGTTAAGGGTGCGATGATTTTCGTACGAAGGAAAAAGAGGAATTTCTTGAAAGTTATAGAATAGAAGCTTTGAGGGTGAGGTGGTCTCCAATCAGTTTGGATATGAGTCACATCCTTGATCTCTTGGGATCATCCTAACCTCCTCACCTTATCCTCTTCAGCTTATAAAAGGAGAGGATCTCTCATAGAGAAAGTTGGATTGGAAATTTGGCTTGAGATTGTTAGCTTGGTTAGAGTGGCTTTGAGTTTTTCTTTGTCCAGATAGATTGTTGATCATAGAATCCATGGAGTAGAAGTGTGTGGGAAGCAATAAACTATTGGAAGGGACCTTACAACATAAATGCATCGATTCTATTCTCCTTTTCATATTTCTAATACAACAATATATTTCTTTCCCACAAAATTGGTCTTATTTTATTGTATGACTCCTTGATCACATACATAGGTTTTGTTGAGTATACGTTGTTGCTTTCACTTGATTGGCTTGTGTATTTTTACAGGTTCAACATCCCATAAGCCTTGGAACAGAGCGAGGATGAAACTAGTGAGGACAAATGACATTTAAAAGGTATGCCATTTATCTCTTGTTAGTTAGTATGCTTGATAATTGAAACTTAGGGAAAGGCTTATATTCTGTCTTGTTTTGTTCTAGTTTCGGGTGAAACTAGGGAGATCTATTTGTGTCCGCACTTACCAATTTGTTCGATAACAAAATTGGCGACCATAATGGGGAAACAAATTGTTTTCCTAGTTTTTCTTGCTTTCTTGCTTTGATTTCCTGGGTTCTATTTTTTGAGTCATTGGGAAATCCAATCTGACTCACTCTCTGTTTATTTCACTGGAAAAGCCTCATGCTTATCATTTTTTTTTCCATTTTTCTTTTGATCATCGCACCCTACTTTGAGAGACAATATGAATATCTAGGATCAATGCACTCTACCTATTAGACACAGTGTGATGCCATCACACTGTACCATTCTCTGTCCTATGACGATTAGGGATCGTCGCACTGTGTTATTCTGATAGACTGCGACGATTGTCTGAAAATCTAATTTTTGGTTGTTTTCTTTGCCCGGATCTATGATAAGTGTTTGGGGTGATTTGTTGGGTCTAATTACAGTCAGCTTGACATCTTTGAAACAAAAAAATTAATTTCTTGCTTTGCATTAGATTGGGGGCATATTTGCATTTGAAGTAGCGAAATTGCATAGTCTTAGGCTCATTTCTTGAAGATCTTGATATTGATGAGTTTAATAAAACTTTGGGACATTGTGCATCTAGGAATGATAAACATTTTCTCCTTCTCGTAATATAGATTTCATCTAAGTGAAATATTTGCATTCTCATTTCTTTTCATTGTTTAGAGTCAATCAAAACATCATTTAGTCCATGCCATTTTCCTTTTGAGTAACACCATCCTTAAAATAAAGTGCTTATAAAAATTGATTAGACATTTTTATATTTTCTGGTAGAAAACCTACATTAGATTGGCTGTAGGGATTTGGAATAGGTGTGAAAGATAACTTTCCAAAGCTGCAAACAAACATAGTATCTTGTGATAGGGAGAGTTAAATCCACTTGCTACATTTTGTTTTGGGAATCCATTCTCACACAAGGTTCAATCACGAGGTCACATTAGGACCGACAGAGTTAGTCACCCTTCTTTGTTGGTCTTAGTGTAGAGATTGCGCATATTATTGGAGGTCACTTGAGAAGAAAATCCTACGGGGACCTTCTCGAGTTGATTTCAAGCTTAGATACCCTACCTTTGCATGTGGATTAGACTGTCGACTATTTCCCCATGCATCATTGTTGTATTTGGTAAGCTTTGTGTCCTTTCTCTTTAGGGTATTTTACACAAGGTGACTGTGGAGGGGCAAGTCTTCACGGTACCCGAAATCGACGTTGGCCAAACTCACTCGGGATCCTTGGAGGGTATACCCATGATTATGTGTGGGATCTTGCACCAGGGTTTAAGTTTGTTAAGAAGGTCATCAACATAACTTTTCCACCCTCTCTATCTTATCCCCTTCTTACATTGTTCCTATGATGTTGGATTTCATCACCAACTAGTGTGTTCATTGTGAGAAGGTTTTGTTTGTTTGCTTGCTTCCTAGTTTTTTAGCGTGTGATGTTTGTTTTCCCTTATAGGACTCTAGGTTGGATTTTTATTTAATGGTGTCAATTTTGGGAATGACCAATGAAGGAACCCCTTTGCGGGGGGAACCTTTTGTTTTTCCTTCTTACGGAAACATTGTTCCTCCTCACATCACTACTTTGAGCCTTCTAGGTCTTACAATTGGATTACTGGTATGAATGTTTTCCACTTAGGTAATCCTAAATGCATCTAGTGTTTCGGTTGTAAGAACTTTCCCCCAAGAACATTAAACTCATGATGATCCTTCACCTTCTTCACCAGTAAGATCTTCTTCACCTTCTCCAATTGTAAGGTCTTCTTCCATTTCATCTTCTTCGTCGAGTGAAAGCTTTGAAGCTAGTAACTCGGTGGATAAGAAGAAGAAGAAAAGGAAGAATAAGAAGAAGAAAAATAAGCAAGGGTCTAAACCTCCAACCACTGTTGGACATGTTGGAACACCACCAATTACTGATAATTGTGCTGGGAGTGTTGATGATGTCAAGATCACCCAAACAACCCATAAGCCCATGTACCCTTGCAGGCTTTGTAAGGGCAAACATCTTCTTAAGGATTGCCCTGGTCTATCCAAGGTTATAGAAGCATGGTCTATACACCCTCGCCAACCCATGTCATCATCCTCTGAAGAACATGCTGATGACCTCCCGTCAACTAGTCAGGATATTGTTGGGAAGAAGAAAATTCAAGTCAAGTTCCCGTGTAGGTTATGCTGAGGGAGTCATCAAACTCACCTTTTCCCTCGTATGGACGAAGTCTCGAAATTACTGGAAGACATGAATGTTTCCCATCCTCAACTTCCAGTTGCATATCACAAGATTACTCTTGACCCACCTATAGTTGATGGAATGATCAATCCGATCCCTTTGTCGGTTCGTCTAGTTTATCATGTAGTCAATCTAGTCACGGCCTTAGTTGCACCAGTTGACAAAGTGGTCGATCCAGTCCCATCCTCGTTCAATCCCACTCTCCCATTAGAGAGTGAAACCCAAGTAGTCGATCTATTTCCATCTGCCAACCCCATTCTCCCCTTGGAGAATGAAACTCAAGTGGTCGATCTGATCTCATCATCGGTCAATCCTACTCTCTCGCTAGAGATTAAACCTGACATTTGCCATGTTTTTCTCATTGATACATAATCTACTGTGCTCAGGGGTATTCCTCCTTCTCCCATGGAACCCCCTCCAAGTAATGAGTCCATCGTTTTTTATTGGGGTGTACTAACTAGACCTCGTCTTCCCTCTCACATTCCTTTCAAGATTACCGTACAAGTTTGTGGTTGGGACGTTCCTGAGACGTTGATAGATGAAGGTGTGTCCATTATTATTTTGTCCTCTATTGCTTGGCAAGCTTTAGGATATCATCAACTTGTGCCGGTTACCCATAATCTGTTATCTTTCAATAGAAGAACCAATCAACCTTTAGGGATCCTTCCTCATTTTCCCATAACTTTGGGAGGGAAAAATGTTTTTATTAATGTCATGGTAGTCTAAGACCCCTTGGATTTCGATTTACTCCTTGGGAGAGATTATGTCTATGCCATGAAAGATATCGTGTCCACTCTTTTTCGTGTGATATCTTTCCCTCACGATGGAAGAATTGTGACTATTGATCAAATTTCATTCATTGGCCCTGACTTGACCATCAACTCAATGACCTCCCTAAACGGTTCTTATACGTATAAGGTATTGCCCCCGCCACAGGTCAATTATGTGGAATTGTCTCCCATGCCTTCAATTGCCGATAAAGATGAGCCTCTCACTATAAGATCAATCTCTTATGAATTGGATTCGGTATTTGACATGGTCATCTCTTCGGTAGGGCCATTGGAGCCTGATCTCCTTACCCCTATCACGACCCTCGACATGTGTTCCTTCCAGAGTGTGTTTCTTCCATTGAGTGAAGATCTCTTGGATGCCATGACTGAGTTTTGTCCCTTAACATGGTGTCCTTCTAGAGCACTGTCCTCTTGGAAGTTGTGATCAAGAAGAGAGCCTTTGAGCATGGTTTTCTGATTTCAATCTCATTAAAAAATGAAACTAGCTTTGAGCATGGTTTTCTGATTTCAAGCTCATTAAAAAATGAAACTAGCTTTGAGAATGGTTTTCTGATTTCAAGATCATTAAAAAATGAAACCATCTTTGAGCATGGTTTTCTGATTTCAAGCTCATTAAAAAATGAAACCAGCTTTGAGCATGGTTTTTTGATTTCAAGCTCTTAAAAAATGAAACCATCTTTGAGCATGGTTTTTTGATTTCAAGCTCATTAAAAAATGAAACCAGCTGTGAGGATAGTTTTCGCATCTCTGTAGCAACCTCGTTAAAATATGAAACAAAAGTTACGAGCATAGTTCTTGTTTATGTGTTAAGCTCATTAAAAAATGAAACAAAGGTCTGGGGGTTGAACCTAGATTCTCTAGCATAGTTTTTCTTTTATGTGGCAAGCTCGTTAAAAAATGAAATAGATTTTCCCCCTCTTCGATTGAGTCAAGTACTTTGTTACGTATAGTATTTGAAGCTTCCTTTCCTCCATTTGTGATATTGGATGAAATGAATCTTAGGGGGAAATTCTTACAGCCTCTGGACTTCATGCTGAATTTAAGCCTCTAGCTTCTTAAACGGGGGGCTAAGTACGAACCATCCCTAGATTCCGCGTTGGGAAGTCACAAGCATAGTTTTATATGGTTCAATCTTCTGTAAAAATGAAACCACCTACCTCAAGCATAGTTTCCTCTAGTTCAAGCTTGTGTAAAAATGAAACCAGGTCCAAGCATAGTTTTGGCTAGTTTTAAGCTTGTGTAAAAATAAAA
>JZKD02S1601071.1:130017-143242 GCA_000966675.3 Picea glauca
TTTCTTTGGCTTCATAATTATGAGACTAAGTGTTGTTGTGTGAGGGATAAAGTTCTTGTTTGCCTTTATTTTTCCTCTTCTAAACTTACCTTTTTTTCCCCTTTTCTTCTTCCCCTCTATTATGCGTTTATGGTTCTATACTAAGTCGCATTTCTGTGCTTGCAGGTTCCTGGGGTGGTGAACTGAAAAATCCTCATCTCCATCTATATATTCACATCACGATTCCGATCGACTGCCGTTCGTTTGCATACTTAGCCAATTTTATGAACGCGGGTTCACAGATAGGCACTATTGAACTTTGGTGCCTCGTGTTTGGGGTATACATCCTGGACCCAAAACTTCGGTGGATCTACAATTCGACCCCATACTCCTAGAACTTGCAAGCCCGAATCTACCTACGATGATTCTGTTTGACTGACCCACCTTTCCATACTTAGTCGAGTCTTCAAATTTTCGTGGGTTCATGGATTCCCAGGTTCACAAAAGATTAAAAGCATTTTTGCTGCCCTCCATCCCTGCCACCTTCCGCCCTTCCCAATGCACATTAATTATGATTTTACTAGTGAAAAATCAGAAAGGTTCAAAAATATTGACATTAATAAGCGGAAAAATCGAGGATATCTCCCATTAAAACATATTAACGGGCGAATATTATGGGATCTGATGATTTTTTTGTGTCCATCTTGAATTGGAAAAAACTGTTGGTTATTTTAGTTTTCTTAAGGCATCGTCATAGTAACAGTGGAATACTGTACTACCCCACTTTCATCCACAAACATGCAATCCACAAATGTATTGACGTCATGTCCCTCTTTAATACTGTGCATATAATACAGGTTGTCATATTTGAGAATATGCTTGCATATGGAAATGCTAACTCATGTTATTAATGAATATTCAACACAAATATTAAAAAATATTGGTTCTATACTTAGTTGCATTTCTATGCTCGCAGGTTCCCAGGGTGGAAAACTAACAAATCCTCATCTCCATATATATCTTCACATGACGAGTCCAACCGATCGCTGTTCGTTTGCATACTTAGCCAATTTTATGAACGCAGGTTCGTAGATAGGCACTATCAAACTCGGGGTATACATCTTGCACCCAAAACATCGGTGATCTACAATTTGACCCCAAACTCCTTGAACTCGAAAGCCTGACTCTACCTACGATGACTCCGTCGACCCGCCTTTCCATACTTAGTCAAGTCTTCAAAGTTTCGCGGGTTCATAGACTCCCGGGTTCAGAAAATTTTAAAATATTTTTTCGCTCCCCTCCATGTTACACATTATTTTCGTCACCCTTATGACTGTTAATGATTTAAACCTATCCTTTGTCTTGAGAAGGATCAATGGCCTGAATCCTTGAAGAAGAATGAAGGTACTTTTTCCAGAGAGATGAAATTATACTTTTCCTTTGTCAAAAAACTTAGAAAAAGGGATTGCCACACCTTTCTTAGTGTTAAGGGTGCAACGATCTAGGCTCATCCCAGGTTGCACCATAGTGGCCTACGACGTTGTTGCATTTTTCTCAGTGTTAAGGGTGCGATGATTTTCGTACGAAGGAAAAAGAGGAATTTCTCGAAAGTTATAGAATAGAAGCTTTGAGGGTGAGGTGGCCTCCAATCAGTTTGGATATGAGTCACATCCTCGATCTCTTGGGATCATCCTAACCTCCTCACCTTATCCTCTTCAGCTTATAAAAGGAGAGGATCTCTCATGGATAAAGTTGGATTGGAAATTTGGCTTGAGATTGCTAGCTTGGTTGGAGTGGCTTTGAGTTTTTCTTTGTCAAGATAGATTGTTGATCTCAGAATCCGTGGAGTAGAAGTGTGTGGGAAGCAAGAAATTGTTGGAAGGGACCTTACAACATAAATGCATCGATTGTATTCTCCTTTTCATATTTCTAATAGAATAATATATTTCTTTCCCATAAAATTGGTCTTATTTTATTGTATGACTCCTTGATCACATACATAGGTTTTGTTGAGTATACGTTGTTGCTTTCACTTGATTAGCTTGTGTCTTTTTACAGGTTCAACATCCCATAAGCCTTGGAATAGAGCGGTGATAAAACTAGTGAGGACAAATGACATTTAAAAGGTATGTCATTTATCTCTTGTTAGTTAGTATGCTTGATAATTGAAACTTAGGGAAAGTTTTATATTCTATCTTGTTTTGTTCTAGTTTCGGGTGAAACTAGGGAGATCTATTTGTGTCCGCACTTACCAATTTGTTTGATAACAAAATTGGTGACCATAATGGGGAAACAAATTGTTTTCCTAGTTTTTATTGCTTTCTTGCTTTGATTTCCTGGGTTCTATTTTTTGAGTCATTGGGAAATCCAATATAACTCACTCTGTTTATTTCACTGGAAAAACCTCATGCTTATTATTTTTTTTTTCCATTTTTCCTTTGATCATCGCAACCTACTTTGAGAGACAGTACAAATATCCAGGATCGACGTACTTTACCTATTAGACACAGTGCGACATCATCACACTGTACCATTCTCTGTCCTATGACGATTAGGAATCGTCGCACTGTGTTATTCTGATAGCCTGCGACGATTGTCTGAAAATCTAATTTTTGGTGGTTTTCCTTGCCCAGATCTGTGATAAGTGTTTGGGGTGATTTGTTGGGTCTAATTGCAGTCAGCTTGACATCTTTGAATCTTCTTTTAGATATCTTTGAAACAAAAAAATTAATTTCTTGCTTTGCATTAGATCGGGGGCATATTTGCATTTGAAGTAGCGAAATTGCATAGTCTTAGGCTCATTTCTTGAAGATATTGATATTCATGAGTTTAATAAAACTTTGGGACATTGTGCATCTGGGAATGATAAACATTTTCTCCTTCTCGTAATATAGATTTCATCGAAGTGAAATATTTTCATTCTCATTTCTTTTCATTGTTTAGAGTCAATCAAAACATCATTTAGTCCACGCCATTTTCCTTTTGAGTAACACCAGCCTTAAAATAAAGTCTTTATAAAAATTGATTAGACATTTTTATATTTTTTGGTAGAAAACCTACATTAGATTGGTTGTAGGGATTTGGAATAGGTGTGAAAGATAACTTTCCAAAGCTGCAAACAAACATAGTATCTTGTGATAGGGAGAGTTAAATCCACTTTCTACATTTTGTTTTGGGAAGCCATTCTCACACAAGGGTCAATCACGAGGTCGCATTAGGACTGGCAGAGTTAGTCACCTTGCTTTGTTGGTCTTAGTGTAGAGATTGCGCATATTATTGGAGGTCACTTGAGAAGCAAATCCTGTGGGGACCTTCTCGAGTTGATTTCAAGCTTAGATACCTTACCTTTGCACGTGGATTAGACTGTCGACTATTTCCCCATGCATCATTGTTTTATTTGGTAAGCTTTGTGTCCTTTGTCTTTAGGGTCTTTTACACAAGGTGATTGTGGAGGGAAAATTCTTCACGGTACCTCGAATCGACGTTGGCCAAACTCACTCAGGATCCTTGGAGGGTATACCCATGATTATGTGTGGGAGCTTGCACCAGGGTTTAAGTTTGTTAAGAAGGTCATCAACATAACTTTTCCACCCGCTCTATCTCAGACCCTTCTTACATTGTTCCCGCGATGTTGGATTTCATCACCAACTAGTGTGTTCATTGTGAGAAGGTTTTATTTGTTGGCTTGCTTCCTAGTTTTTTAGTGTGTGATGTTTGTTTTCCCTTATAGGACTCTAGGTTGGATTTTTATTTAATGGTGTCAGTTCCGGGAATGACCAATGAAGGAACCCCTTTGCGGGGGGAACCTTTTTCTTTTCCTTCTTACGGAAACATTGGTCCTCCTCACATCGCTACTTTGAGCCTTCTAGGTCTCACAATTGGATTACTGGTATGATTTTTTTCCACTTAGGTAATCCTGAATGCATCTAGTGTTTCGGTTGTAAGAAATTTCCCCCAAGAACATCAACCTCATGATGATCCTTCACCTTCTTCACCAGTAAGATCTTCTTCACCTTCTCCAATTGCAAGGTCTTCTTCCATTTCATCTTCTTCGTTGAGTGGAAGCTTTGAAGCTAGTAACTTGGTGGATAAGAAGAAGAAGAAAAGGAAGAATAAGAAGAAGAAAAATAAGCAAGGGTCTAAACCTCCAACCATTGTTGGACATGTTGGAACACCACCAGTTACTGATAATCATGCTGGGAGTGTTAATGATGTGAAGATCACCCAAACAACCCATAAGCCCATGTACCCTTGCAGGCTTTGTAAGGGTAAACATCTTCTTAAGGATTGCCCTGGTATATCCAAGGTTATAGAAGCATGGTCTAGACACCCTCGCCAACACATGTCATCAGCCTCTGAACAACATGCTGATGACCTCCCGTCAACTAGTCAGGATACTGTTGGGAAGAAGAAAAATCAAGTCAAGTTCCCGTGTAGGTTATGCTGAGGGAGTCATCAAACTCACCTTTTCCCTTGTATGGACGAAGTCTCAAAATTACTGGAAGACATGACTGTTTCCCATCCTCAACTTCCAGCTGCTTATCACAAGCTTACTCTTGACCCACCTATAGTTGATGGAATGATCAATCCAGTCCCTTTGTCAGTTTGTCTGCTTTATCATGTAGTCAATCTAGTCATGGACTTAGTTGCACCAGTTGACAAAGTGGTCGATCCGGTCCCATCCTTGTTCAATCCCACTCTCCCATTAGAGAGTGAAACCCAAGTATTCGATCCGTTTCCATCCGCCAACCCCATTCTCCCCTTAGAGAATGCAACTCAAGTGGTCGATCTGATCTCATCATCGGTTGATCCTACTCTCTCGCTAGAGATTAAACCCGACATTTCCCATGTTTTTCTCATTGATACATAATCTACCGTGCTCAGGGGTATTCCTCCTTCTCCCATGGAACCCCCTCCAAGTAATGAGTCCATCCTTTTTGATTGGGGTGTACTAACTGGACCTTGTCTTCCCTCTCACATTCCTTTCAAGATTACCGTACAAGTTTGTGGTTGGGATGTTCCTCAGACGCTGATAGATGAAGGTGTGTCCATTAGTATTTTGTCCTCTATTGCTTGGAAAGATTTAGGATATCATCAACTTGTGTCGGTTACCCAGAATCTGTTATATTTCAATAGAAGAACCAATCAACCTTTAGGGATCCTTCCTCAGTTTCCCGTAACTTTGGGAGGGAAAAATGTCTTTATTAATTTCATGGTAGCCTAAGACCCCTTGGATTTCGATTTACTCCTTGGGTGAGATTATGTCTATGCCATGAAAGATATCGTGTCCACTCTTTTTTGTGTGATATCTTTCCCTCATGATGGAAGAATTGTGACTATTGATCAAATTTCATTCATTGGCCCTGACTTGACCATCAACTCAATGAACTCCCTAAATGGTTCTTATATGTAGAAGGTATCGCCCCCACCACATGTCAATTATGTGGAATTGTCTCCCATGCCTTCAATTGCCAATAAAGATGAGACTCTCACTGTAAGATCAATCTCTTATGAATTGGATCCGGTATTTGACATGGTCATCTCTTCGGTAGGGCTATTGGAGCCTGATCTCCTTACCCCTATCACGACCCTCGACATGTGTTCCTTCCAGAGTGTGTTTCTTCCATTGAGTGAAGATATCTTGGAGGCCATGACCGAGTTTTGTCCCTTAACATGGTGTCCTTCTAGAGCATTGTCCTCTTGGAAGCTGTGATCAAGAAGAGAGCCTTTGAGCATGGTTTTCTGATTTCAATTTCATTAAAAAATGAAACTAGATTTGAGCATGGTTTTCTAATTTCAAGCTCATTAAAAAATGAAACTAGATTTGAGAATGGTTTTCTGATTTCAAGCTCATTAAAAAATGAAACCATCTTTGAGCATGATTTTTCGATTTCAAGCTCATTAAAAAATGAAACCAGCTTTGAGCATGGTTTTTTGATTTCAAGCTCATTAAAAAAAGAAACCATCTTTGAGCATGGTTTTTTGATTTCAAGCTCATTAAAAAATGAAACCAACTATGAGGATAGTTGTAGCGTCTTTGTAGCAACCTCGTTAAAATATGAAACAAAATTTACGAGCATAGTTCTTGTTTATGTGTTAAGCTTGTTAAAAAATGAAACAGAGGTCTGGGGGTTGAACCTAGATTCTCTAGCATAGTTTTTCT
Organism: Picea glauca; assembly: GCA_000966675.3. NCBI lineage: Eukaryota > Viridiplantae > Streptophyta > Pinopsida > Pinales > Pinaceae > Picea > Picea glauca. The sequence continues at coordinate 136,160 of JZKD02S1601071.1, forward strand.
TCTATGTGGCAAGCTCGTTAAAAAATGAAATAGATTTTCTCCCTCTTCGATTGAGTCAAGTACTTCGTTACGTATAGTATTTGAAGCTTCCTTTCCTCCGCCTATGATATTGGATGAAATGAATCTTAGGGGGAAATTCTTACAGCCTCTGGACTTCATGCTGAAGTTAAGCCTCTAGCTTCTTCAGCGGGGGGATAAGTACGAACCATCCCTAGATTCTGCGTTGGGAAGTCGCAAGCATAGTTTTCTATGGTTCAAGCTTGTGTAAAAATGAAACCACCTACCTCAAGCATAGTTTCCTCTAGTTCAATCTTGTGTAAAAATGAAATCAGGTCCAAGCATAGTTTTGGCTAGTTTTAAGCTTGTGTAAAAATAAAATCTATCCCAAGCATAGTTTTGTTTTGTTTTAAGCTTGCATAAAAATGAAAACAGTACCGAGCTTAGTATTTGTTCTTTCTCATGCTTGTAAATACCTGAGAATGTAACCGAGTAAACTTTTATCACTTTTTCAGACTCATAAAGGTTATACGAAAAAGGAATTGCTTGGAGTTCCCTTGAATCTATTTTTAGACTCTCTAAACATGAAAAGATTGCCGAGCGATCTTTTTCTTTCCACGCTTGTAAAAGTATTTGAAGAAAATTTCTGATGAGTAGTAGGTTATCTCTTTTTCGGTCTCATCAGACTAACTTACAAAAAAAGACATTTTGGAGTTGTCTTTAAGTTCTTTTCAAACTCCATAAATATGAAAAGACCCCTGAGTTTACTTTCTTTGGACTCGTAAAACAAACATCGAAAGACCCATATGGGACCGAACCAGTCCTTCCTAGGGTTCGTTAAACATATTCCGAGGGACTCGTCCGAAGGATGAGCTTACATCTACAAGCATATGTTATCCTCCTCAAGCTTGTGTAAAAATAAAGAGGTACTCACCAGAAATGGTGGGGGAAAATTGGGAAAGAAATGTATCTAAGCCTGTAGTCTATGAAAGAGTCGCCTTTGAACATGATACCCTTTCACTTGCTTTGTGTCTAGGTTGGAAAATCTACTTGTCTCTTGGTCATACTCCTTTATAAGATTACATTTTGGTCTGTGATCCCTATTGTTGAGTCAGTGTTTCCAAGACAATTGTTATGTTGTTAATATGTCCAAAGAGAATTTCAACTCGGAATTCCTTCTATTGCGTCGACCATTTCTTTAGTCCTTAATCCTTCTATTGTGTCAACCCTCCCTGAGTTAGTCCTTAATCATTTGTTACTCTGATATACCTAAAATATTTTTACCCGTTTCGTGTCATTGATTAGGAATACATTAAGGCCCTCCTGTGATGAGTCTTTTCTTGTCAACTTCAACTTATTATCCAAGATTTAGCCTTAGAAACTAGTTGGTACCATGGAACTTGCATACCTCAATGGTAGGTTTCCTCACTTTCGACAATGGGTTTTTCATTATTGACCCCTGATCGAGAGATTCCACCGAGTGTTCGACTTCAGATCATTAATTCACATTCGTTGGATTGTACTAGATTACCTTGGGATTCATTGACATTAATGGTGACTTCCCTCGCACTTGTTAACGATATTCACTAATGACCGGTAATCAAGTGGTTTCTACCATGTTCGACTTCAACACATGTATTCACATGGTTAGATTCGTACTATGGAGTGATGGAGATGAAGACCCTGAATATTGTATGACAGATTCAAGTTGGGTTGGAGTAATATTCAGATTGTACTGTTGCATAGATACACAGTGTATGTCTCGTGGCCATGTTCAAATTTGAGTCTTTAACACATAGATCCACAGTGTATTTTTGGTGGCTATGTTTATATTTGAGTCATAATGGGCATGGATTCACATTGTGTGTTTGGTGGCCATGACCTATCTTACTTGACATGGATCTTTGCATGTCAACATTTATGCTTTGAGTCATTTGTATTCTGATTATGGGAATTCCTACCTTAGTGATGAAGATATTAATGTACTGCATTTCCTTGTTTGTTGGCAGGTTTCCGACTGGCATGTTCCTTGTTCCCTACACACACACGCCAAAGTATTTCAGCTATCACTCTGTTCTAACTTCATAGTTTGCAGGGCTCTCTATTACACATTATTTTCTTCACCCTTATGACCATTAATGATGTAAACCTATACTTTGTCTTGAGAAGGATCAAGGCCCTGAATCCTTGAAGAAGAATGAAGATACTTTTTCTAGAGAGATGAAATTATACTTTTCCTTTGTCAAAAACCTTAGAAAAAGGGATCATCTCACCTTGATTAGTGTTAAGGGTGAAACGATCTATGATCTTCACAGGTTGCACCACAGTGGCCTACGACGTCTTCATAGTTTTCTCAGTGTTAAGGGTGCGACGATTTTCGTACGAAGGAAAAAGAGGAATTTCTTGAAAGTTCTAGAATAGAATCTTCGAGGGTGAGGTGGCCTCTGATTGGTTTGGATCTGAGTTACATACTCGATCTCTTGGGATCATCCTAACCTCCTCACCTTATCTTCTTCATCTTATAAAAGGAGAGGAGCTCTCATGGAGAAAGTTGGATTGGAAATTTAGCTTGAGATTGTTAGCTTGGTTAGAGTGGCTTTGAGTTTTTCTTTATCAATATAGATTGTTGATCTCAGAATATGTGGAGCATAAGTGTGTGGGAAGCAAGAAACTATTGGAAGGGGCCTTACAACATCAAGGCATCGATTGTCTTCTCCTTTTCATATTTATAATACAACAATATATTTCTTTCCCATAAAATTGGTCTTCTTTTATTGTATGACTCCTTGATCACATACATAGGTTTTGTTGAGTATACATTGTTGCTTTCACTTCATTGGCTTGTGTCATTTTATAGGTTCAACTTCCCATAAGCCTTGGAATGGAGCAAGGATGACACTAGAGAGGAAAAACGATGTTTAAAAGGTATGTCATTTATCTCTTGTTAGTTAGTATGCTTGATAATTAAAACTTAGAGAACGTTTTATATTCTGTCTTGTTTTGTTATAGTTTCGGGTGAAACTAGGGAGATATGTTTGTGTCCGCACTTATCAATTTGTCCGATAAAACTCCATTCCTACCACCTTCCACCCTTCCCAATGCACATTGATTATGCTTTTACTAGTGACAACTCACCAAACAGGTTCGAAAAGATTGACATTAATAAGTGGAAAGATCGAGGAAATCTCCCATTAAAACGCATTAATGGGTGAATATTATGGGATCTGATGATTTTTTTGCGTCCACATTGAATTGGAAAAAAATGTTGGTTATTTTAATTTTTTTAAGGCATCATCATAGTAACAGTGCAATATTGTACTACCACACTGTCATCCACAAAGGTCTTGACATCATGTCCCTCTTTAATACTGTGCATATATTACAGGTTGTCATATTTGAGAATATGCTTGCATATGGAAATGTTAACTCATGTTATTAGTGACTATTCAACACACATATTCGAAAATATTGGCATTAATAGGTGAAAAGATCGAGGATATATGCCATTAAAACGAATTAAACCAATATTTATGAAATATTATACTATCATCCTCCAACGTTCATTTTAAATACTTATTCCCATTTCTCTCTATAATCATAAACTTGTGCTTTAAGGTGCCTTAAATGTAATATTCCTGGTCATCCACATGTGAGACAAATTATAGATGCCATTCATGCCCAATTGAAAGATGAGGGAATGGTTTTATGTGACGTCAGCTTTGAGTGAAAAAAAACTCTGTTAGCCAACGAAAACTCAAACAAAAAAAAAATTCAAGTATCTTATGATTGGTATTCTCGCTGTATTAGATGCTTTGGTTGGTTGAAAGGCCTCCCTGAAGATTTGTAAGTTGAACTTCTTTGTCCTGTTACTGGAAATTGGAAGGGACTTTCAAGTCACCTGCAAAATGCTCCTTTGTTGAAGTATATAGCTTCTTCCAACAACACAGATTTGACAAATGTATCAAATCTTGCAGACCACACAAGAATTTATCTTTTGTCAGATGAGTCACACATATCGTGGCTTGCAAAATGGTCTAGAATATTTGAAAATGACACAAAATATTAATCCATGTGCAAATATACTCAGAAGGAAATTATAAATTTGGATCTTCACAAATGTGAGAAAATATATGGGTGGTTGAATCAACATCCTAAAATTATAGAAGTTTCTATTTCAAAGTTTGTTGAGCGACTTCTAGTTGTGGTAACAAAATTGACAGAAAGTTAGATTCTTTGTCAAAGTTTTTTCACTGAACTCTGGATGTAGTAACATACTCCACATACAATCAACTTTCTATCGATACTGCACATTATTTTCACTATTCCTATGCATATGATTGCATCTGGGTCAAATATCTTGCTGCTCTTTGCAAGAATATTCTCCTTATAGTTGAAGGTGGGTATATAACTAGGGAATGAGGCTCTCAAAAGTTTCTGATGCCTGCATCTACATGTAACTGGGAAAATTTAATAGGAAGGAATTCTGGATTATGGACTTTGCAACACTTTCTGAAGATTACTTTATACTACCACCTTTTGCAAGAAGTTTGACGTGTTCAGGGAATGATTTGGTTTCTGAAAATCACCTTTTACTACCACCTTCATGTAATCATTTTGGTTCATTCTTTAGAAGAGACCTTGATGTAGTAGGATATTTCGTAGCTGTTTCCACCGAATAACAATCTTCCTGCTGTTTCCCTTGCTTTGAATAAGTAGAATGCATTTATTCTATTGCATTAGATCCGATATTTGAAAAAAAAAAGGAAATTGCTCGATGCTTGAAGTATTGCCTTGTCTGGATCAAATAAATTGCCATGGCCTTGCCGTAAGCACCTCTCGCGTTGTTCATGAGGATCACAGATTGATAAGGACATAGTGCATTCCTGGTCATAGAGTGCTTCCATCACCAACTTGCATTTGCACAAGTGATTTTATTGCTACCTTCTTTCTTTGTCCTGGTGGTGGATCCTTCTATCTCAACCAACACGATGGAAATAAACTAGCTCTAGAGAATTTGATCGCTTCCGAGAATCTGAGTTGACTATATATTAATTTCGGTTAACTTAAAAAGGTTTATGTGTGCAACCTAATGTTAGACATAGAAAATACAATTTCTTATTTCTTAAAATATAAAACAATGTATTTTTTTAACACACGGTTGTTCGAAAAGTTTCAGGTGTTGTTTGGGATTCACATCCTTCAAGGATGTTAATTAATCACACAATTAATTTTGTTTGTGCTAATGCAGTCAAGCTGTCGTCCACTATCGAAATCACATTAACACTACAATGTTAGATAAAAGATGTCTGACATGTACCTAATGTCAAGGTCATCATCACATAGGACACCTAACCTCCAAAGATTTCTGGACTCACAACAACATTGTAATTGTCATGACAAAGAAACACTAAAGTCAATGCTCTTTGAAGGTATGACAATCTTGCAATCTAAGTTCTTTGACAATGACATGCCTGCTTGTTCACCGCATTACCGCCTTGCAGTCAATGACACTATTCCCATTGCCACCGCTAGTGTCGATGTCCAAAGTTGAACATTTCTAGAGCCTCGAGTCACCATGAGTGTGGATGTCTAAAGCTGGAACTATCTGGAGCATGGGGTCACTACTTGTTACACTTGACATTAGTATCAATAGTGATTGAAATTTGATTGTATTTCGAGTCTGTTACTACATCCAGAGGTCGCTCAACAATATTTGACATAGAAGCTGGCTGTCTGTCAAGTCTGTTACAACTTTGTCATAAAAGGTTATGTAATTTTAGAATGTTGATTCAAACATGCATACAGTTTCTCACCTTCGTGAGAATCCAAAATTATAATTTCCTTATGAGTATATTCGGGCATGGAGTAATATTTGGCGTCACTTCTGAAAATTCCAGACCATTTTGTGAGCCACGATGTCTGCCACCCCTATGATGAAAGGTATATTCTGATGCGATCTACAACATTTGATACACTTTCCATATATGTGTTGTTGGAATAAGATATATACTTCAATAGAGTATCATTTTGCAGGTGACTTGAACATCCCTTCCAATTTACAACAATAAAACAAAGAAATTCAACATACAAATCTTCAGGTAGGCCTTTCAACCAAATAGATGATCAAATACAGGGAGAATAGCAGTCACAACATACTTGAATTTTGCTTGTCTCAGCTTTTGTTGGCTAACATGATTTTTTCCCCTAAATATGATGTCACATAAAACCACTCCCTTGTCTTTGAATTGGGATTGAATCACATCTCTAAGTTGTCTCAGATGTCGATGACCAGAAACATTACAAGGAAGGCACCTTAAACCCCAAGTTTTAGACGATAGAGGGAAATTAACACTTAGCAAAGTATGGAATGTTGAATAAACAACTAATGTAGGTAGGCCATATCTAGAAGAGACAATCTATTCAAGAAGTTGGGATAGATCTAGCTGGCAACACCAATGAAGTCCAAGACCTGAAATTGATATTCAACTTGTTGTTTTTTACCAAGCAAGCATTTGACGATCAAGTTGAAATCTATAAAAGACTGTCTACACGATTGATTATTGTACATATTTTCTTTTATTTTCTATGGCAGCCCCAATCGCAGTCATTATGGAAAACACATTTAAATTTCAGAGAATATCTGCTGAACTATTTCAAGATAACTATTTTAGGAAATAATCTCAGCTGTATTTTTTAACTTAGTTTATCTGAATATAGAATATTTGAGGTTTTTGTATGGTGTTTTCCAATGTCTGATATTGTTTTTTATTTTATTTTGTATTTTTTTTGTGTGTGGTTAAACATGCACAACAAGCTTTTTTTTCTGCTACCCAACACTTCGATTTATACAAAATCTACTCTATTCACTCCTTACATTTTACATGGAAGAATAACTTGTGATAGGACATACATATGTGGTTCCCACCCTATACTTAAGAAAGAAATGGGAGGACACATCTTGCTTTCATTCTTTGGGGTCCCGTAAATAGAATGAATTAATGACTCTATTTCAACAAGGCAACTTAGGTGTTGACGTCATGTTCCTGTTCAATATTCTGCATATATTACAGCTTCTTCTATTTGATA
>JZKD02S1601071.1:165665-190874 GCA_000966675.3 Picea glauca
CTCAATCTTTGTTGTGGAAGATAGTTATTCATTGAATATCTTGATTGTTCATATCTAAATCTTAAAGAACAGTTTATAGCTTTGTGACCAAAATTAGATCAGAAAAAACAATAACTATAGAAAAAATCTTTGTACCTTGAAAAAATCTGTCTTCTTTGAGGAGGTCGATTTCTTTCATGCTGATAATCTTTCTGGCCTACAAATTTGGTTATGGTACTTTTTCTTTCATTCCTTCTTGGTGGCTGATTTCCTTGTTTGTTTCTGGAGAGTGACTGTTGTCAATGTTTGAGGATTTGACAAACTTGATAGATTCTGTATTACTTGGATGATCACTACTTGATCCTTCTTCATATCCCAATCCATATTTCAATTTTGAATTTCTTTGCTGATTTAGAATGGAGGTTAATCCTTCTGAGGCTTTAATACTTGGTAGATTTTGGTGATACAATCCTTTAAACTTCTCCATTTCTTTTCTCGTTTTTACTATCTCTTCTTCTAAGGCTTCACACTTGAATTTCTTCTCTGACAATTGTTGTTTCAGTATGTCTTCTATTTTCTTTGCCTCTTCTAATTCCACTTTCAGCAGAGCAAAGTCTTCATCAGGTTTTTTACTGTCTTTCTTGAACTGTGTCAACAATTGCTTTTTCTTTTTGTTCTTAATTCCGAGTCTATCAATTTCTTCTAGTGCACTGATCAGTTCTCCTTCCATATCAACCACAACTTCTCCATCATTATCATCACTTCTTGTGCTTTTATTATCATAATCCTCTTTGGCCATAAGAATGAAGTCATTTACCTTATCTTCACAGGAAGAGTCACTGTTGGTGTCTTCTGAGGAGTTTCCATTATTTGCAACCAAGCTTTTCTTCTTATTGTATTTCTTGAATTGGTACTTCTTTTCATCATCAGAGTTCTGGTCCTTTTTCTGATGAGGACACTTAGATGCAAAATGACCTATCTTGCCACAATTAAAGCATTTGAAGGGAAACTTGCCTTGATATTTTCCTGATCCTTTCTTTAACCTTCTCACAATTTTTGCCTCAATATCATCTAATTCTGAATCAATATTATTGTCTACTTTAAACGATGCTTCTCTAGTAATGGATTTATCTTTGCTAATTCTCATTTCATATGAAGTTAAAGTTCCTAGAAGTTGATCAATGGATAGAATTTTGAGATCATTTAATTCTTCTATTGTAGAGACTTTGGATTAAATTTATCAGGTAGAGATATTAAAATCTTCTGAACTAAGAGTGAGTCGTCAAACTTCTAACCAAGACCCTTCATGGAATTCACAAGTTCTTCAACTCTTAAAAAATACTTGCTAACTGTTTCATCTTCATTCATCTTTAGTTGTTCAAATTTCAATCTGTATGTTTGAAGTTGGGAATCTTTTACTTTCTCATTTCCTTCATAACTGCTAATAAGTTTATCCCACATTGCTTTGGCATTTTCAAGATGCATCACCTTTACAAACCCAGCTTCAACAAGTCCATTCAAGATAAAATTCATTCCCTTAGCATTAAAACTAAACTCTAACTTATCATCCTTGGAGGCTAGCACAATAGGCTTTGTATATCCAGTCTCTACTACATCCCAAACATTAGCACCCAAGGCCATTAAGTATGTTCTCATTCTAATCTTCTAGAAGGCAAAATTTGTTCCATCAAACAGAGGGAGATTAGAGGGTGAAGTCCCTTCATGAATTGTCATGTTTAAGCTTACAGATCTACCTTTGAATAAAAGGAACCTACTCTGATACCAATTGTTGAAATTACTAAGACAATTGAGAGGGGGGGGGGGTGAATCAGTTGTTACTGTGCTTAAACAATTTTAAGTCTATTAATACATGCTTAATCTTTCTTCAAGTGATCATCAACATTATACAACATATGGACAATAAAAGTAATGAGCATTAGTCACACATAAGGTATACACAGAGATATATTTTCATGAGGAAACCCATAAAGGGAGAAAACCTCTTCTTCTTCGAAATGATAGGCAATATTTTAAGTTCTGTACATCATCTATAATTGAGCACCAACTCAATGTGAGGCTGCTACCTCTGTTTTACAAGATGCAACTTGTTTGAGAGCACTGACTCTCTTGTTTCTCTAGCACCCACTAGAAAGAAGCACCAACTCCCTTAATGTTCCAGCACCAACTGGATAGAAGCACCAAATTCCAGTTACACAGGCTCCAACCTGTATAACAGAGAACACTTATTCTCCCTTGCACCACCCTGCCACCCTGGTTTCTTTGGCTGCAACTAGATGGAAGCTATAACTCCCTCTGTTCAAGCTCCCACTTGAACCTTTGAGGAAAAAAATTCTCCCTAGAACCTCCCAACCATCCTGGAATATAAATGAATAATTAAACAACCAACTGCACAGATAAATCGATTCTTACCACTTCTTCTCTGTTCTGTAAATATGGTCTTCTTCTAACTGTTCTGCAATTCTTCTCTTCCTTTGTCTGTTCTGGAATTCTTCTCTACTTCAAATTGTTCTGTCATTCTACTCTTCTTCAAGTCTTTTCCTCATCTGTTACTCTTCTCTGATTTTTATCTCACACTGCGCATGTTTTCAGTCTTACACTGCGCATCCTGTGATTTTCCCTTTCTTACAGTTTAATTCATTGTTCGTCCAGAACTGCCAACCACACATAGTCTATATATTTTTCTTTTATGCACCACACCCACAGTAGTTACACTTCCATTCTTCTGAGGCAAAAGAAAAAATCGTCTAAGCAACTGAAACACCAACCGATCAGGAATCGTGAATCAGTTTTGCTAACTGATTCGTAACTGATGAATTAACTGTGAAAGAGAATAATAGCCCTCCGATCATATTCAATTTTATCTGCACTGTTGGATGAACTTTATTAATCTTGCCTTTAAATTGGGTTTCGACATTTCGACATTCCTGTGGCCAAGTGTCTCGACACTTTATGTTGTGATCTTCGAAACTCCGATACAGAGCTTTTCTATGCTAGCTCCTTCCTCTATATGACCAAGGCCATGACCAAGCGCTTATGCATAAAGTGCTTTTCACGAATTCGCATTTCGTGAATCTGGAGATGAGGCATCTCGACTCTCCAAGTTGCGATCCCCGAAACCCCGAAATGGAGCTTATCTGAACTAATTCCTTCCCTTCTTGTGACCACTGGAGATGACCATAGGCTGTGCCAAAAGGCGCTTCATATTTCGTGAGTTTATAAACTTCATCGAGTCTGATCGACGGTTGAAATCTCCATAGATCCGATGGTCCAGATCTTATTGCGATCTTGCATCTCGCGAGTTTCCACACCATGCTTCGTTGACTCCAAGTCAACAACTTGTCCTATGATTCGACGATCCAGATCTGATCTTAATTCAATGGCTCAGATCATATCACAATTTTGCATCTCGCGAGTTTCCACACCATTCTCCGTTGACTCCAAGTCAGCGACTTGTCCTATGATTCGATGGTCCAGATCTGATCTTAATTCAATGGCTTAGATCATATCATGATTTCGTATCTCGTGGTTATGTTTCTTGCCTCTCCAAGTCACAATTCACTAAACTCCGAAATGGAGTTGAATCAATGGTCCAAATCACACCTTGATCTGACGGCTGCGATTAAATCGCGATTTCACATATCGCGATTTCGGTGGTTATATTTCTTGCCTCTCTAAGTCGCGAGTCGCGAAAATCCGAAATGGAGTTAGATCAATAGTCCAGATCACACCTTGATCTGACGGCTGCGATTAAATCGTGATTTCGCATATCGTGATTTTGATGGTTATGTTTCTTGCCTCTCCAAGTCGCGAGTCGCGAAACTCCAAAATGGCGTGGGATCAACAGTCCCGATCAACACTTGATCTGACGGTCATCGAGAATTGTAAATGGAATCCAACGATAAAAAATGTTGCTTCTCCTCCCGAGCAGTCCCGATCAACACTTGATCTAACAGTCATCGGGAATTGTAAATGGGATCCAACGATCAGAAATGCTTCTTCTCCTCCTAAGCTTACTTTGTTCCGCTTACTCTGATCTTGCCATCGATGATCTGCCAACAACCCTCTGCATTATCTCTTCTGAGCTTATTCGAATCTTCTCTACAACGTCTTCTCATAATGACCATCTATTGCATACTTTCTGTACTCATGCCATCTTCACTGTTGTACTTGCCATCAATGACAAGTATACAAGCATGCATTGTCTGTTAAATATTTGCCAACAGTCTTATCATCTACAACTATGGAATTATTATCATTTTCTTTGTTGTCGTTTTGATAGAAAAATTACTATATCAAAATGACAAGAATAATTTACCAAAATCTCCAACCATTTGAAAATATCAAGCCTCATAACCCGATGGCATATAACTTATATCTATATCATGAATGATTAAAGTTTATTTTTCCAGCTTAAATTACTACATTTATTTTTTTGACTTATTGATAAATTGTTGTTTATTTTTTCTACTTAAAGCTAAATTGCTTAACAGATTTTTATTGATTAATAGATCCATAATTGCAAGCATGTGTACTATGCATGAAGCCACTAGATCACATGGGCATTCTCTAATATGAAGCAATGTCCCCCAAATTTCTAGAAATTTATGACAAACTACTTCACCAATGAATGGACTATATATGTGCTTAACACATCACTAGTAGACATAATCCACCTTAATATTATAGAATCATTGTACACATGCCATTAGGCATTTTCTTAATGATAACGTTATCACATTGGATAGCCTTATGTATTTTCTCATCGCACTAGACTAAAAATAATAGTTGACAGTCCTAAAGTTGTTAATACTATATAGAGGTTTAATGCTATTATCTCTTAATGAAAATTGTGATGAGTTATTTGTATCGACGAAATTAGAATTAAATGGTTAAATATTACAAAACTTATCTATGTTTGTAGGTCATTCAAATTTTATGTAACCCAATAAAGTTCAACAAATAAACTATGGATAATAAACAAGTTGGTAACAATGAACTACAACCATAAATTCTTCCGTTTTTAGATCCATGTTATCTCTAGTGTAGTATTGAAATGATACCCTCTTCTTATCTTATACATTAAAAAAATTCACAAAGTTTCCATAATTGAGAAGTAATAAAGTTGTACAACACCACATTATATTCACATATGACAACAAAACCTATTTAGGAAACATGCACTTTGATTGACTAAATTCTAAACATTTTTTAAAATTTTATATAGGGAAATAGTATTTGGTTTAACAAAAACAAACTTGTACAACATAATTCATTATATTCACATTTGACAACTATAACCCATACAAACACATATGCAAGTAACCCATACAAGCTTATAATGCCATTCATTATTTAGTTCATTAGAATACAAAAGTTTGAATTTATAATTAAACATAAATTTAGAACATAAATTTAGAATACTCCAAAAATATAAATGTTCACATTTAAAAGTATATATTTAAGAGTCTAAAATTAAATACATATCATAAAATATACATCTCCAAAAATGAAAAACTCTATATCTAACTCCATAAAATCCATGTATGAGATCCATACAATCAAATACAATATAAAGATAAAGATAAAGTGTGCATGTAAAAAATACGTAATTAAATCTATGTTGCATCATCTACATGCACAATCTCCCCCCGAGTGACCAAGAATACATGCACACACAACAATAATTTCAATTAAAATAATAAAGATGAAATTACATAAATAATACTAATTTAGACATATATAAAATACATTTCTACATGAATAAATTGAAAATTATATATGTACTTGTGCACTTAATGTTGGGGAATAGGGTGAAAAACGATATGAAATGGGGACACAGTACTGCAAAAAATTGAAGAGGAATAATTATTTTTTGAAGAAAAGGGGGTGGTGTCTAAAGGCATCATTACATCACTTAAGTAGAGGGTACTGTGATCATAACATCATAGTGCATGTTGCACATCTTGATCAACATGATCTATTGTACAATCTCAATTCACTTGATTGATAATGACCTAATAGCCTCAAGATCTAACCGATTTCCATAGAAACCAAGAGATCTTCTCCATATGTAACCCTCAAAAGTTAGAGTTGACTCCGCAAAATCCATTCTATTGAGTTAGCTCGACATGACTCGACTCGACCGCCTACAAATCTAACTTGTAGTCGATAGCTGGGCTGGTTGATCCACCACCCAACTATCTTCGACTTTTGGTTGACTTTCCGACTGACATGCACGTCGACTACTCGACCGACTAGTGTGGTGTGCTGGTCGATCACTCGTCCAAATGTATCAAGATGTAGGTCGACCTCTCGACCGACTGAACCTAGGATATGTGTGATGAACAATCAATACTTGATGTTCCAACACCCCCCATCAACACATAACTCTGTAGTTTTAGGAGGTGAAATTACATCACTAGAACACCCTCCCATAATTGCAACTTCTTGAAGCTCAAGAATCATGCATAGCTTGATAAATATGGCTTTAGCTAAGGGTTTGGTGAAGATATCAACAACTTGACCTTCAATTCTGCAATATTCAAGAGAGACAATGTTCTCATGAACCAACTATCTCAATTAGTGAGCATGGAGCTCAACATGTTTCATCTTACTATGGGCAACATGATTGTCAACAACTTGTATGGCACTTTGGTTATCACAATATATTGTAGTCAAGGTTTGAACAATAAGGCCAAGCTCTCCCAAAATTTGGTGAATCTATATAGCTTCAATACCTTCTTGAACGATGCCATGATATTATGCTTCTATAGTCAGCAAGGAGACTACCTTTTATTTCTTTCACGACCACACCAAAGGTCTAGTGCTATAGTGAAACACTTAGCTAGAAGTGGAATTACGATCATCACCATCGCCAGCCCATCCGGAGTCAGTGCAACTGACTAGCGAATCTAAACTTTGACAATACTTGATACCAAAATGAGTGGTACCCTTTAGATAGTGAACAATTCATTTGACTGCTTCCCAATGGCTTTATCTGGGGTTATGTATGAACCAAGAAACCACACTAACAAAAAATGAAAAGTCTGGTTGAATATGAGTAAGGTAAATAATAATTCCAACCAATTGTTGATAAAGTGTAGCATCGACTGCGGGTGTTTGATAGGTTTTAGTAAGCTTCACTCCAGACCAAAAAAGAGTGGCACAAGGCTTGCAATCAACCATTTTAAAATGTGTCAATAGATCCATCACATGTTTAGATTGATAAATGAAAAATCCATCACAAAGTGGTAATACTTGAAGACCCAAAAAATAATGTAGAGTGTCAAGGTCTGTCATATTAAAGGAGTCAACAAGATGTTTCTTCAATATAAGGATGAGATCATTATTTTTTCCAATAATGAGTAAATCATATACATATACACCAATGATCAAAGTGTATCCATTGGAGTGGAGAATATACAGGATGTGATTAGATTCACACTGGTTGAAACCAAGTCGAAGGAATAAATTGTCGACCTTAGCATACTAGGCTTGGGGAGCCTACTTCAAACCATAAAGCGATTTCTTGAGTTGATAGACTATATCTGAATTTTTTACAGGTGGTCATTCCATGAAAATTTCTTCAAATAGGTATCCATGAAGAAAGACACTCTTCACATCTAACTGATGTATTTTCCATCCAAAACGAGCAACAAGGGAAAGAATCAATTGAGCAAAGTTCATCTTTGCAATGGGGGGAAATGTTTCAATGTATTTGATGCCTTCTTGTTGAGAAACTACCTTCACGATGAGGCGTACCTTTTTTTATTCAACAACATTTTCAAAGGTAAATTTGGTCTTGTAGACCCATCCACACTTCACATTGTTCTTTCCTTGTGGTCGGGGAACCAAGTCCCCATTTTGAGTCTTTGAAAAATAATCAATTTTTGTCTTCATGGCCTACTCCCATTCATGTCATAGGTAATAGGGTCTAAGGTTTCAAGAACATGAGTCATCACGAAAACACTGGCATATTTCTTTTGACTTTGAGTCTGATGTTCGTAGGAGGCATATCCAACATCGACTCCAACAACTTCAATTGTCTTGGTAGCCCAACAGGGTAGCCAAGAAATAGGTGAACCATGGTTCACTTCACTAAGTCTATCAGAAGTTGGAGGGTCTTCAACTGGAGGACTAGTCGAAACAAAGGACAATGGACTAGTTGACTTGGAGGTCAATGATCTAGTCTAAATAGGGAGAAAATTCAATTGTCTAGTTGAAGGTCTGAAGGGAAATATTCTTGAACATTTTTATGGGGATGATCCCCCTACACCTTCCATATGGAAAGTGTGAAATTGAGGTCTACCAAAATAAAATTGGAGGCAACCATGACACCTGTCTCACTCAGACCTTCCCAAAAATGAAGTCTTTCCTCATATGGTCCATAAATATTTACCACCTTAAATGACGAATTGAGAGAATGGTATTCTAACTCAACCACAATCTCTGGTGAAATCAAGGAGGAGGAAAATGATCTAAAATTTGGTCCCCAAGCAATTATAATACCCCCCTAGATCCCTCCAAAATAAATCGAACAAGACAAACAATCATTTAGCCAAGGTCAAAAAAATTCCATAGCCTTGTCTCCAAAGCACATAATTTCTTGAATCAAAATGACATTAGGCCTATGTACTTGAACAATTCTTTTGAGGGATATAATTTTTTGGGCACCCCTACCCCACTAGAACTAAAAAAGAGGAGGATCATAGCTAACCGTTGGCCTGGGAAATCCCCGCTCTAAGGGCCCGAACAATAGTGGTCTGCTTCCCATTCTTGATGTCTTTCTTCACTTGGATATGAGCTAAATATATAAGGGACTTCCTCCCCACTTGACCCCAGGGCCTTCTCCAAATCCATTCCTCCCATGCCTATGGTCAAAGGTTTATTTCTAACATTTTATATTAAGATATAATGTGATTTAACGTAGGGTTTTGACAAGGGATTTCCACATAGTCAGATGAAAAAGTCTAGGGATAAGAAAGATTCGAGAAAACTAGAGATAGAAACCCATTGCTATAAAAGAGTCTAGAAGGTCCCACATGAGAAAGGGACGGAGAACAAACAATGGATGGAAACTTGTTTCCATCAAGGGAAAAATTTGTAGTGGAAAAAACAATTGTTGTTTTAGGGGACTGGGAAGTCGGGGATGAATTTTTCTTTATGAAAACCACATAATTTTATTTTGACCAAAAAGAGGAAACATGGATAAAATTGTCACCGACCATCACTTCCACATATTTTAATGGAATATGAGATTCCTTTGAACCAATGCACTTTGAATTCGAACTGAAATGGATGTTCTTATGTGTCTCCACACATCTTATGTTCTCACTTTCTTCTGACCACAAATTCCTTTTCCAAACCTTCCTAAACGATGAAAAATTCGACGACGATCTATGCCATTAAGCTTGGATGTGAATGAACTCTTGAAAACCATAAAAAAATGGACCCTCCAGTAATCAATCCTCTATCTCAACGAGAATCTCCACAAATAAATCCGATATCATATAGAATACCCTCCTGCAGATCTACCTCAATATGCAAGCACACCCATCTTTTATTAGTTTTGGTATCCCATTTTAGTTCATAGCTGCAGAAAGTTCCTATCTTATTTACAATTTCCTTCTAAATTTCTTCCTTCCAAAACACTAGAGGAAGGTTGGGAAGGATGGTCCACACCTTAGCTAAAGCGATTGGATCATGAGAAGGATCAAAATTTACTACCCATTCTTTGAAAAAGAGGCCTAAGGGACCCCATACCCATACCCTACTGAATATCACCTCTAAATATTATATTGGTCTAAAAATGAAATAGTTCCAATCCCTGGTTAGGATATGAAAATCAATGAGGATGTTCAAGCACATCCACGACCTTTTTATTTTCATGTGAGAGATGAATATGCGTACCATCCCTTGGCAATCCACACTCATTCCCACTTAACAAAATTGAAGGATCATCGCCATTGGAGTGTGTGTTCCCCATATCACAATCCAAAATTTTATCCGATGGTTCTATGTTCACCTTTGGGATAGCCCTACTCCACTATTGAAACCACATGAAATCCCAATATGACATGAATATCTCTCTCTCTCTCTATATATATAAACAAATTTGCCTTCATTAATGCATATTTATATGTACTAAAAAAATGCATCCTCAACATGCTCATAAATGCATATGCATTCCAATTTCATGTGCTAAGTATGGTTGTCCAGTAGGCCACATCATATTTGTTGCTACAACAATTGAAACAACCCCTTTTCCATCTTGTACCACTTTCTTTGTTATTACAAGCTGTCCTCAATTCTCACTGTAATCACTGCACATGATTATTTATGCCTTGAGCACTTTTTCTAGACAATCCACTCTTGTCTACATTTTATTTTCCAACCACATACTATGCTCATATTAATCTTTAGAATTCATCATTTTCTGGATCCCTCTGACCCAACACAGACATGATCAAATTACACAACCAATTATTCTCTCTTATTGTCTTTGGATCTTAAATATTGATTTACTTTACTAGACCAAACTGATTTCATCTTTCCCTCTTTGAATATTTCAGCTCTTGTGGTTTCTTGCACCATTCCATTTTATTTTCTTAACCACCTAGCCTCAAACTTGACTTGCATATTCAATCTCCAACATGTTGCGATGCTATCCAAATGCCTTCTCTTCTTACTTCTTAGAGATTAACTGGAAGTAGTTGACACTGATTTTACTTGCCATCATAGATTCTGGTGATACTTCCAACCTCCTATAATGTCACCCATGGCTCTTTTCCACTTGAGATGGATTCTTTTAAGGTACCATCTCCTTTTCATCCTATAACAATAATATAACTATTTTCTTCTTCATGGTTCCTTGTTGATTTCCCTTTAGGAACTTCATTTCCCTATTTATGTTCCTCTTGACTTGATATCTCCATGCTACTTGGGAAATACCTTCAACACTTTTGGAATGAATCAAGAATCCTCTTCTATTGTTTTCATCCTTCATGGAGTGTTTTCATGCACCCCTATTAGCTTGTCATCCACCTCATTATTTCTTCTTCCATTATCTTAATATGTTCAAGGACCTAACTCCATCCTAGAATCGTTTTTCCCTTTATGGAAAAAACCCTTCCTTAAGACCTAACTACATTATTTTGGATCCAATCTGTACATAATGGATTTCCTATGCATCAGTTGGTACTCATGAGAATACATGCATTCTTCATTACTTTATCCTTGTAGTTCTAGCTTTCATACCATGCTTGCACTACGCTACTCTGATACCAATAAGGGAAGAATTACTCCAGAATTTCATAGCCAACCCGTGGAGATGATGCACCTTATCTCCTTATATGCATTAAGTATATTTCTTTATAAAAGTACTATCATTCTGATAATCAATTCCTTTTACAATAGATCTGACCACAATGTATTCCTTTATCTAGATATTGGAATCCTTTAAGGTGAATGGACTTTCATTACTTCTACAAATACATACTTTACTTTTTCACAGTGATTCTTCTCTAATTAGCATCAATGGATTTGTTGTAGTCGTTTCCTTTACACATATTTTTTTTTTATCTTTTTGGATTCTCAAGCCGTCATGGATGGACTGAAATTCATGTTGCAACATTATTCATCCATAGATTTTGGTCATCATGAGGGTATCCTTTGTTGGGCCCTTCAATTTTTATTAAAATAAGTTGCGTAAGCAATACTACAATCCCAATTTTTCTTATCAAGTTGCACAAGCCACAAAGGAGTTGGACAACATAGCAAGCGAGGAAACAAAAAATGGTTAGAAAGAAGGACAACACAACACCAACAAGGAGAAAGAAGTTACAACATAACAAGAACAAGAAAGCATGCAGAGTCTCAAGCCAACAAATCCCAATTAGCTTATATATATGAGATGTATATGATTAGGGTTTGATGGTGTAGACAGGTTGGTGTACATGGGATTAGCATTCCCTCCATTTAGGTTACGTGATTTTAATTAATATCCATTTTTGGGAAAAGAGTAGATAGAACTCTGAGGAATGAGTTCGGATCCATAAAAGATTGTAATAGAGTAATGACTGTACCTATTGGATTGTATTTGAGAACCTCTTTTGATGATAATATATGGATGGACCTAAAATTTTGAAATATTCTGTGTAATTCTATGTCTATTTCTATGAATTTTCATTTACGTTACTTCTTCATGTCTGATAAGATCAATGTGTTATAGTTGTTTACAAATGTTGTCACAACTCTGTTGTCTTTGTTATTAGTTATGAATGGGTTCATATCTTCTCTTTGTTCATTCATCTTGCGCAAGACTATGGTGAATCTTGAAGATTCTGGAGATCTGCCTAAGTATTCTCCTTACCTTTCCCTATCTTCTTGTCTTGGTTGCGCTTCGGGCGAGACTTATTCTCTCTAAAGAAGATGAAAATTCCAGCGCTCTAGACTACTCAATACCTTTTTTTGGTAACCTAAGAAGGACCCTAGTCTGATAAACTTTGTGCCAACAAAATGGTTCCATTGCTGGGACCTGTGTTAAAAGGGAACCTGTAGGGAGAATGCTCATGCGGATTCACTGATCCGATATTCACTAGTGGTGGGAGAAAAATTGTGATGCCTTCATATGGAAATAAGCGGAGATGCTAGGAAAATATGTGAAAGATACACAGGAAGTTGTCTTTTACTCAGAAAGATTCAATGACTAATACGAGATATTCTAGGTTAAGTTTTCGGAAGAAATTTTCCATTGGATAGATACGCTCCAAGAAGCTCTAGAAATCCAAGAACGAGTCAAGAAGACCTGTTCTTGGCATACATAAAATATTACAACGATTCATCGACCGGATCATCCAGTTACGCTAGCAATCGATTTTTGGGTTAATACAACATTGGAAGGACACATTATTGAATTTTCAACTAAGAACCATCAATATTTTTCATGGGCAGAAGCGAATTTCAAGAAAGATGCAAGGGGAATACAGTTGAGAGAAATAACCCTGTGGATTAAGGTTTTCTTGATGGAGGAGGGGATGCTAACTATGTCCCCAACTGAGATGGAAGCCTAAACACCCTCTCTTGGGGTGGGGTGAGTTTTGGGTGGAATCATGGCCCTAAATAAGGGAGAGGGTTCATTGAAAAATGAGGGAGAAACAAGAAATGGACTCAAGGGATGAGAGAGCCTTGAAAAGAGTCGCCATAGTTGAGAACTGGTGGCACAATAAGATAAAGAAAACAATGAAACAATCCGAGAAGTTGTTGAAAGAATTCATACCAAGAGAAGTCTAGGAAGGACATATGGAAGAGTTGTGAAAGATGAGAATACAAGAAATACTAGCCAATCAAAGATTAAGTGAGAGAGAAGTGCAGAGAGAAAAAGGTCCCCAAGAGGGTGGACAAGAAGAAGAAGGTGTAGAAGCATGGGAAAAGGAAGCCGACATGGATATTGTAGAAGAAAGAGAAGATTCATCCCCAATACCAGGAAAGATCGGGATTTGGCTGAAGAGACCACTCCAGAGGACGAGAACGAGACCCCCCAGATCAAAGAAACCTTCCCCGAAGCCAGTGGCACCAGCCCTGAATCACCCATACCCCAAGTGTCTTATATACAAGTGGTAAATTATATACTACCTTCTTATGCCATTCTTTTTTCATTACAGTCAATTAGTCAGTCAAAACTGGTAAGTGCGAATAGTGGGAGGATATTGGGATCCCTTGGTAGATTGCAACCATGACCGCTAGGTTTTATCTTGATAGCAGAAGTAAGATCAACGATGGATGGTAATGCAGGAAGTTCAATTTCTCGATACCCAAAATTATAGGGTAAGGGAGACGAGGATGTTGAGAAACATTGGTTCCTATGCGAAGAAATCTGGAGGTTCAGAGGGACCCTAAACAAAAATAAATTGGTTGAGTTCTAGACTACCTTGAGAGGTCTTGATCTCAAATGGTACATGAAGGCTATTGATCCAGGAGTGACAAGAGCACAAGGAAAAACATTCACACTTGGCCAAGTATGGATAAAATTCATAGTATAGTTTACGCTACCTTAGTCAGAACAACATGCTCTGTATGAGTTGTGTGAAATTCAACAGAGGGAAGGTGAATTGGCCTGGGAATATAGTCAGAAGTTTAAATATGCTATAGGGAGGTTAGTGCATCCAATTCATGAGGATCATAAAAGAGAATGGTATATCCAAGGATTGCTACCTCTGAAATGGATTCTATTAACACAACAACAAATAACCACTTTGACATATTCCTTGGACCAATCAATGAAGACTGAAGCCATGACAGGATATCCGGGGATCCTAAGAGTGACCAAACCCCCAACAGATGAAAATTTGGTGCAACTACAAGGACAAATATCAGAACTGATAGAGAAGATTCAGTAATTGACAATACCTAGACCAGGACGACCATAAGTTTTGTGTACTGGATGCTACACAGAGGGACATCTATTGAATGAATGTCCACGTATGAGGGGAATGGGACCTCCTCAGAATCCGATGGTACCCTCACCAGGACCCATGGGAGGAGTTGTGCAAGTATCCATGAATTCACCATTCCATACCCCAATCTCGTATCATGCTTTTCTAGGTAATCAAGCATCGTCGAAAGTCGAGTACTTCGATATTTTTCGAATTCATGGGCATGAGCCAAGATAGTGCCCCATTATTCAGAAGTATTAAAAAATACCGAATATTGTACATTGTGAGTTCTGTGCATCTACCAGACATGATACCAATCAATGTAGAGCGTTGGATGTACTTGCAGATAGACTTGATCAAATATCATTCAGGGTGAATGAATCCCCTCAAGGACTGGGAAGAGGTCGAGGAGGAGGAGCTGGAGGAGAATTTAGAGGAGGAAGAACTGGGGGAAGAGGACTAAGTAGATCCTACAATTGTGATGAGCAAGGTCACATGGCTAGGGATTGTCCTCATCCGAGGTGGCCATGGTGCTCTCACTACAAAACCAATGGGCATGCAACTAAATATTGGCCAGAGCTAATTGCGAAATGGGAAGATCGGGTACGTCAATGAGGAACTAATTTTATAAGCTCAGAGAAAAAGAGAGTAATTAAAGGGAAGCTACCTAACATTAACATCCTTACTCGAGGAGCCAAGACCAACGCAGATGTTGATAATCTGCCTCAGATCCATAAAGAAGCACCTAAGGAGGACAAGTATGAACCTCTGAAACATAAGATATTCTTAAAAAATGCAATAGAAGTATTCGAGAGTATACCTGCCCC
Source organism: Picea glauca (assembly GCA_000966675.3). NCBI lineage: Eukaryota > Viridiplantae > Streptophyta > Pinopsida > Pinales > Pinaceae > Picea > Picea glauca. The sequence continues at coordinate 180,925 of JZKD02S1601071.1, forward strand.
AGAGATGGAAGAAAACCCCCCTCAGCCTATCATTTATCCTAAGATTTTGCAAGTTCCTGCTTCACCCCCTGCACCTTGAAACCCCGTAGTCTTGATAAGACAACTTGAGTAGTCAAAAAATGTAGTTGACCTCTAGTTTAAGTTATTTTCCGATATTCTTGGGAATGACCAGCTGACAGAAAAGTTGCACAATTACCTGTACCTAGTCCTAGGAACTGAAGAATCTCCAGAAACTAGAATAAGGACTAATCTTCCTTAGAAGAATACTCAAAGAGTGAAAAGAAGGAAAATATGGTCTGGGAAAGAGTTTATATTTTCATCCCATCTAGACGAGTTTGAGATTGAATATGTTATGTTAGATATAGGATCTGTTGCTAACATACAGCCTAAAAAGACTTGGGAAGCTTTAGGGAAACCCAGTTAACATATTCCCCAATCCAGTTAAGAATGGCCAGTCAATATTGTATTTTTCCAATAGGAAGACTGGAGAATGTGGAGATAGATGTTGTGTGAGTGAAGACTATAACTGATTTTGAGGTGATTGAAATTATGGGGGATAAGGACCCTTATCCTACACTACTTGGTATTGACTGGGCCTATGATAATTATGCTATTATTGACCTAGATAGGGATACTATGACATTCGAAGAAGACATAATCAAAGTAGTTCAACTCTTGGATCCATATGTAGGTCCTCGATATATGGAGAAAATAGACAACAATATGGAAGGAGAAGATTTGGATCAGTTCTACATTGTAACAACATGAACGAGAGAAGACTACATAAATCCTACTGTTGATGGATCAATGAGTTGGAGGAGCACACAATCGACAGACGGAGAGTCATAACTAGCATTAGACAGTTGGCAACGTTGTTCATATGAAATATTTTCAAGGAGATGTGCAACTGGAAGAGCATCTAGATGGGTTGGAACCAAGGTCATAGAACATATGATATATGATGGTACCTCATAACTTGAAAATTTTCTGGTTAGCATGGAAGAAAAGATAGCGGAGGATCAAAGGATTTTAGTTATGGACTTAGCCCTCTAGGACACCCCTGCTAGATGGTAGGCTAGTCACAAATCCTTGATTAAGAACTAGGAGGATGTGAATCAAGGTATCCGATATAGATTTCAAGAGAAGAAGCAGCTGAAATTAGAGATGTAGACGGATTTCCAAGTTGCGCAACTGTTGAATGGATAGTCTGATCCTAAAACACATATTGAACAATGCGTGAGATAGTAGCAAGTTGTGAAAATACCATATCACTTGTGTATTCGAGTATTTCCCCATTCGTTAGGATGGATTTTGAAATCTTGGTACATACATGAAGAAACCAGAAGGAAGACAAGAAACTGGTAAACGTTAGCAGGCCAATTTTTCACTGACTTATCTTTTACAAGTAAGTACTATGAGATTAAGATAGTCTTTCAAAGAATTAAAGAATTCCTTTTTACCGATGCCGATGAATGGAAATTAGACCTAGTGGTATGTGCAAAGCATAGTCAAGTGCTTCAGTCTAACCTTCACCTAGAAACAAACAAGACACCTATATAATGCTATAAGATTAAGAAGGATTTGGAGAACCTAGATGATCTAGAAGAACTGAGAAACTTAGCCATTAAGGAAACATAAGGAAGAAGATAAATCCAGAACACCATAACCAACCAAACTAATAGTTCTTATAATCATCCATTGAAGTTGTGAAAAATCAACATAGTAACTATAGAGCAACCCAAGATATCTATGGTAGGAGATTACTGGGATGAGAAAAATAGCCAATAAATACATAGCCTGTTACAGGAGTATGAGGACTTATTCCAAAATACATTTTCAGAGCTAAAATGGATTAAAGGAGCTATGAGAGAGATGAAAATTGAACTAAAACAGGGATCAAAATTGGTAAGGCATAGACCATATTGTCTTAACCCCAGGGTGAAGCAGAAGGTTAAGAGGGAAATAAACAATATGCTCGAGCATAGACTTATTTTTCCAATTGAGGAAGCATAATGGGTTATCTCATAGTCATTTAGAGAAAGAAAAGTACATAGGACATTAGGATATGTGTGGACTACAAAATCCTTAACTCTTCCTGTGTGCATGACCATTTTCCAACACCTTTTACTGATGAGGTGCTAGAATAGGTTGCGGGGAAAGAATCTTATTCATTTACAGATGGATTTTCGGGTTATGACCAAGTGAGAATTGCAGAGGAAGACAAAAGGAAGACCACATTCATAACATAATGGGGGTCATTTGCATACAATATGTTGCCCTTTAGCTTGAAGAGCGCCCTTGCAGTTTTTTCCTAGATTGTAATAATGACCTTCCGAGAATTTATTCACAAATTTATAGAAGTTTATATGGATGATTGGATGGTATACAGTTTGCTCAAGGAACATGTAGCACTACTACGTCTTATTTTTGATAGATGTAGGGAATTGTAGATATCTTTGAACCTCAGGAAGTGTATCTTCTGTGTGCCACATGGAAATATGCTAGGCCACATAGTATGACAAGAAGGATTATTGGTAGACCCAGCCAAAGTTATGGTCATTGTGAACATGCCACCACCTACGAGCACCAAATAATTGTGCTCCATGCTGGTGCACACGTGGTACTATCAAAGGTTTATCAGAAGGTATGCAACAATTACTACATCCCTAGAAAATATACTAAATAATTCAGAAGTGTTCCACTGGACACCAGAGTGTGATAAAGCATTCGACATCCTAAAGGAAAATCTCAACACAACACCTATCTGATATTTATGAACTGGGAAAATGATTTCATGTTCATGTGGACGCATTAGGTATTTCCCTAGGATCCATCTTAGCGCAACTAGGAGATGGAGCCATGGATCATCCCATCTATTTTTCTACCAGGAAGCCGTGACAAGTTGAGCACAACTATACAACCACAGAACATGAGGGTTTAGCTATGATTTATTCTCTACAAAATTTTATACATTACTTGTTAGGTTCTCATTTCATTTTTTTCACTGATCATTCTGTGTTAAAATATCTAGTTAACAAGCCTGTCTTGGAAGGAAGAATTTGTTGATGGTTGTTATTGTTTCAGGAATTTTCATTTGAGGTGATCATAAAACTTGGAAGATGCAACGTGGGCCCTGATCACCTGTCCATATTAGAATCAAGAGAAAGTGGCAGAGCAATCGATGATCATCTCCTAGATGTAGATCTGTTCTGGGTTGAGTCCATACCAGAATACATAGAAGACATAGCAATCTTCTTAAGTACAGGGGCCTGCCCAAAAATGTACTCCACAACTCAGAAGCGCCATATGATGGTTCGAGCAGCAGACTATCAATTTATTGCGGGAAAATTGTATAAGTTGGGCCTAGATAGTGTCCTCAGGAGGTGTGTCTTGGACCACAAAAGACAAGACATATTGTGGGAGTGCCACAGTGGACTTGCGATAAGCCATGTTGGAGGAAAGGCCACTATGTAGAAAGTCCTCCAAGCTAGATTATGGTGGGCCACTCTCTTCAAGGATGTGAAGGAATATTATAGAACTTGCGATGTATGTCAGAGAGCAGGTAAGCCATCACAACGAGAGAAATTTCCTCTTCAACCATTTTTATCTCTGTAAGAATTTGAGAAATGGGCAGTTGACTTTATTGGGCCAATCAACCCCACGACTAAGTACTCAAAGGCCAGGTATATTATTATCACAACTAATTACCTTAAACGATGGGTTGAGGCAAAAAATGTTCAGGATTGCTTGACCGATACTGCTACTAGGTTTATTTTTGAAAGAAATATCACTCGGTTTGGATGTCCTAGGAATCTAACCAATGATCAGGGTGGTCATTTTATCAGTAGTAAAATACCAAAGCTTACAACAAATTTCTTAATTCAACATCATAAAATTATCCCTTACCATCCACAAGCCAATGGCACAGTAGAGGCGTTCAAAAAGATTTTGGAAAGAGGATTAATGAAGGATTGTTGTGAAAATAGGGAAGATTGGGATGATAGAGTCCCAACAGTTTTATGGGATTACAGGACAACCATGAAGAAACTCCACAAGTATACTCCATTTTAGTTAGTCTATAAGAAAGAGAATGTGGTATCTACAGAGTTCATTACCCTGAGGCTATACATTGCACATATTACACACATGTCAAAGGATGAATCAGTCATGCATAGGGTTACAGAGTCACAAGAATGTGATGAGACCAGGTTTTTAGTAGACTTTCATCAATCAATTGAGAAAGCAAGGAAGAAATATTGGCATGCAAGCACATTAAGACTAAAACATTCACGCAAGGAGATAAAGTCCTACTTTATGACAGTCGATACTAGAAAATTCTAGGCAAGTTCTGAATGGATTGGTTGGAACCATTTATAGTTGTAGAGATCCGACCCTCTTGAGCAGTCAGACTTGTGCAACTAGATGGTATACTTCGGCCAGGATGGGTGAATGGAGCTCACCTTAAACCCTATATTTCTCAGTTTGAGCTAAATTAGTGTTTATCTAGTCCAAAGGAGCATGTATAGTAGTTAGATTTGAATATTTTTCAATTTCTTTGAATTCAGTTAATAAAGTCAAAGTGTGCATTGTTGTGCCACGACATGTATTTCATTTTTCCATCTAAGTGGTTCTTTGGTGCAGAACTGCTTACTTGACAACGTAGGATCATAAGAGACATGAGTCCAATAAAGACAATCATTAAATGTGATGGGAACCCCTTTGTGGTTGGAGGGAGAGAGAATCCTGATGCAATCCTAGTCCATGTGCCACATGAAGCTAGTCCAGTCATCGCCTTTATGACCGCTACAATAACCCATCTGAACTCTGTTAAACCATAAAGCCGTAATACGCGAATATGCCATTGGTATTCATACCATGATTCTCATCCATTCAAACGGTAAGGTCTAAAGTCAGCCACATCCCTAACCAAATTGCTCAGTAAATGCAAAGATCACCTGACAGATTTACCCCATTAAATAGTCCCATCAGACAACTCAGCTCCAAGTTGCGTCTATAGGGTTAATGATGAATGGCCTTAGAATTTATTATATAACTTGACAACCAAGCCTGAGTATAAGGTTGTGTGAACTCGGTGTAAGACGTATTATTTCCCAGAGAGAACTTAGTGCCTTGTGAATTCTGAATTGTGCTCACTCCTGTGCAATCCCTCAGACCTTAGTCATGATCCCCAATCCTAGTTATCCTGTTGAAATCTGTTGATAGTCTAGAGTCACTATGTCAAGAGCTACAAGAAGTAGGGGTTCAATTTCTAAAGACACAATGTCAGATGAGCCATGTGATCGTAGGGATAAGATCATGGGTGATCTCAAAGGGAAGGTCGAGCAAGTCAAACTCCTCGACCTTGACCTGACAGACCAGGTCCTGTTTCCACAATTGAACATTGATGTATTATGGAGTGTGGCTCCAGACAAGTTAGGAGGGATGTAGTTCATACCGAAGCCAAAATTCATCAACCTTTTCAACTCCATCATCATGAATCTCCGAGACTTGCGATTTTTCGACACTACGGGCGAGGTGGTGTAGTGTACTAAGTTCCTCATCAGCCATGTACATGGAATGATCTTATGGCTTGATAGACAATATCCCATACATGTAGAGGATATCCATCAACTCACGGGCCTCTCCATCAAAGGCAAGGACGTATCCAAAGGATTTCAAGGTCCCAGTAAACATGGGAAGAAAAAGGGAGAACCCAACTTGTATGAACGATTTCATACTCAGAGAGGGGGGAGCACAACCAATATTGACCCCATTCTACCCGAGACACTCAAAACAACTTTCTATGTGATCGCTAGCAAGGTGATGCGATTGTATTACAAGGGCGAGTGCACAATGGATGCCTTGTCGGTAGCATATTTTTGTGCCAATGGAGTAATCTTTAACTGGTGTAGCTACTTGCTGGAAGAACTTCTGATAGCATGTGAGGAAGATCAAGAGAAGGGAGACACCTCCACCTACAGATATCTTCTAGTTGTGTTCACCGTGCTAAAGTGGACACTACCTTCAGGAAGACCGCTATCTCCAATAGACAAAGGCCAATTGGGAAAGATGTTTGAGCCTTGGCACTCAATGTTGGACTCAGAGAACACTGCATTCAACAATGCAACGTTCTCAAAATGGTATAACTAGTTTATTAATGCAACTCAGAGGTTGCGTATACCTCAAGAATTGCTCAACCTGAACACGCAAAGCATCGTGTTTAGTATGAACCTCCATCACACCTTTTTCTGGCCAAGGCATGCCAAGAGAGAATACTTCCACTCCTGGATGCTACCATTGTACCTGGATGAGGAGGCCTTTGATAAGGAGGTCATGTCATGGCCAGGAGTGAAACACAACCCATGGAAGTCGTGGATGCATTACCTTTTACCAGCATATATTTTGAAGAAAAAAGGATAGGAAGCACGGGTAGGACTAAGCTTGGGCCTAGAGGAGAAGAAGAAAGAACCTCAAACTCAGACAAACTTAGAGGAGGAGGATGAAGAGACACAACTGTTGGAACACAAAAAAAGGACATTACCCATGTTCCTTCATCTTCCAGAGAAAGCCATGTTGACAGGTAAATATGTCAATGACATCCTAAAAACTGCCTTCATTGGAGACCCATTGGTCAAGAAATGCAGGATAGGGCTCTCCCCCGTAAAAATCCTAAACTGTCAACCTATATCATGAACCATCCCTCATACTTGAGTAGTGAATCGAGCGGCCAAAATCAATGACATCTAGGATGACCCTGAACCCGATTCCACTCCATCCACCACCATCATTACCGAACAGACCCCATCACCCCCACAACCCCAATCGCCACCTCGAGAAATCACCATCCCACCCCAAACCATTGAACCAGAGCCCATGCAGTTGGACCCCTCTGAACTAACCAACAAATACCATAACTCATTGGTCCAAACCCTAAAGTCTCGAGCCAACAAATTGTTCCATTTGTACCCATTCAGGACACTCTTCCTTCAACGAAGTTTTAAATAGTACCAATGCTGCAAGTCCCAAGTCCTCAGAACATGACCTCCATGATCAATGTTGAGGGTGTTATTCAAAGTAGTGTAACCTCATAAGCCGAGGTCCAGAAAGAGGCATAGGTACCAAAGGTTCAGAAGGAACCTAAGTTGACATAAGAATAGAGTACAACCTCGTAGCAAGAAAAACTGGATCTAGTACTCCAAAATCCACAACAATGTGTAAAGCTGATGCAACTCTGCCTGGAAAAAATAGAAGTAATACCATTCCTTCCATCAACATTGATTATGAGACTTGCACAACTGCCGCAAGGTCCATCCACAGGGGAGGAAGAGGTGTAGACACCTTCAGTGCATTCGATGACCATATGAGTCTTGCACAACTGCCGCAAGGTCCATCCACAGGGGAGGAAGAGGTGTAGACACCTTCAGAGAATTCGATGACCAGTGGACTACCAATATAGGTCCAAGTACCCAAAGAGGCCACCACTTCTTCTGCTGACCTCGCTCAGTGGCCATCGACGTGAGTTCCGACCAATTTTCCAGAAATCCTACTTGCAGATGCATCGGGTGGATGCTACAACTGATTCAGAGTGGAAATATTTGGTTTCATCTAAACCCAAGGGAGGCATTATGGGAGAAAATCAGTAGTTCATGGTTGAAGCTTCGTTGTTGGCCAGAAAATGGCAGGATAAAGATGATGACTTCCAAGGTATAAAGAAGAGAGCCCTGGAATTGGTTCCATAGTTGGGCCCTTCATTTGAAGAGTCAGAAGAAGAAAGTGCTTCAGAAAAAGCAGAAAGAAGAATAGATACATAGGATAAAAGAAAGAAACAGGCACTCCCAAAAGCCATGGAAGAGCCAAGGACTTGACTTGAGCGTGAGTCAAGGATTGTGGTCGGAGCTTGTTGGGCCCTTCGTTTTTGATTAAAATAAGTTGTGCAAGAAATACTACAGTCCCAATTTTTCTTAGAAAGTTGCACAATCCATAAAGGAGTTGGCATCCACCTCATGATTTCTTCTTCCATTATCTTAATATGTTCAAGGACCTAACTCCATCCTAGAATATTTCTTCCCATTATCAAAAAACCCTTCCTTAGGACTTGACTACATTCTTTTGGATCCAATATGTACATAATGCATTTCCTATGCATTAGTTGGTACTCATGAGAATACATGTATTCTTCATTACTTTACCCTTGTAGTTATATCTTTCATACCATGCTTCCACTGCACTACTATGATAACAATAAGGGAATCATTTCTCCATAATTTCATAGCCAACCCGTGGATATGATGCACCTGATCTCCGTGTATGCATTAAGTGTCTCTCTTTATCAAAGTAATATCATTCTAATAATCAATTCATTTTATATAGATCTGAACACAATGTATTGCTTTATCTATATATTGGAATCCTTTAAGGTGAATGGACTTTCATTTCTTTAGCCAATACATACTTTACTTTTGCACAATGATTCTTCTCTAATTAGCATCAACTGATTTCTTATAGTAGTTTCCTTTACACACATTTTTTTTTATCTTCTTGGCTTCTCAAGCCTTCATGGCTGCACTGACATTCATATCACAACATTATTCATCCATAACTTTTGGTCATCATGAGGGCATCCTTGACATAACGCTCTTTCCTTGAATGTCTCTCCTCATTTTTAACCAAGTTCAAATCCTTTTATCATTTTCCCAATAAACATATCTCGAATCCATGCTTTGTATTTTCATGTGAATCTATTGTACATGCATTATCATGTACTACAAATAGCTTTCCTTTCTAACATCATGTAACATCCCCATTATAATCCCAATTTTAATTATTGCTTATGTGGATACAATATGTGGCTACGACCAAGCGATTTAATATGTGAATATTATTTCAATGTTTTAATAATAAAATGTGATGCCAACTGCTAAAGGGGACATGGACAAGATATGGGGGCTGAATTAATCCACAAGAGAGGCAAGTGTATAGGGTAATGGCCAAGAGGGGGGTCAAAGGGGGAAATACCCATGTATATTGATTTAACTTGTTTTTCCTAAACTTGTGTATCGTATACAAACCTTCCCTTTTTTGATTGAGTGTTCCCAAATCCAATCATTGAAAACATGTAAGAGGGTGGGTGGGAGTGGTCACATTCTAGAGTTATTGGGAACATGGGTTTTGAGTACAATCAACTTGGGGAAGAGTGTGAGTCAAGAAAACAAATCCACAAGAGAGGAAATTCGTATGGGTAGGACAACAATTTTTACAAACATAAAGTTTTGTGCATGAGAAGAAAGGAAGGGAGAAAGAAAGAGAGCTGGGAGTGGGTGCAACCATGGAGGGAGATTTCTTGAGCGTAACTAGAGTGAATTGGAACTTGAAAAATGAAGATTTAGGTTTTCAGGCTTGAAGAGTGAATTCCAGAATGAGTTGCACTATAACAAAAAGTGTTTGTTGTTGGTTTGCTGATATTTTTCGTAGTAGCAAGTTTCCTTGAGTTCATAGTTGAGATATTCCTACCTACCTATGCTAGAGAGACCCTGATAAATGAATGGCACATTCCTTGGGATATCCCTGATAAACAGATTATACATCCCTTGAGTTATCCCTGATAAATGGATGGTACATCCTGGATAAACGAATGGTGCATTCCTTGGGTTGGGCAGGTCAGGAGGAAAAGAGCTGGTAGAAAAATCAGGATAGTTGTAGGAGAATATCAGTTGGGTTATGACTATTATGAGCTGCGAGTGGACTGTGAGAGACCACCCTTTTTTGTGGATTACTAGCCTCAACTCAAGGGTGAATTTCTATTAAGATTTGGAACAATCAGTTTATGGTTGGGTATAACGTGTTAATGTTTTATGCTGATATTATAGTTCTTTGCATTTCATAAGATAAGAGCATAATATGAACAAGATCACTGAGAAATACACATCCACAATAGACACAACATTTATCCT
>JZKD02S1601071.1:196972-229194 GCA_000966675.3 Picea glauca
TGGGTATTAACCTAATAATAAAAATAATAATAATGACATGATTAATCCACAATGGGGATTTAATCCAATAACAAAATAATAAGAATGCTCTTCGCAGTTACATTATTTCAACATAACGCCCGTCCCAAGCAACTGGTTGCACGATTCTTGTTTAAAGATGAGTGTTTTATCTTGTTGCTAAGTTATTTACATGTGTTATTGTTGTGCATGAACTATACGTAAATGAGAATGAATTATATGCTACTGTAGTGAGTGGTTTAGTTGCATTTCATGTTCATTATTATCATGCTTTAGATGCATTTGTTTTATGGTTATTGATAGTAGTTAAATCTGTTTTAGATTTAGATGTAAGCTATAGGAAATCATATAATAGTAAAATAATTACTTTAGTTAGTAGAAGTTTCATTTTTATGTGTATTCCGCACCATAAGGTTCCTCGGTTGGGATGGGGAATGATTATATTATGGTATCAAAGTCGTAATAAAGAGATTTTTGGTGTGACGTGGCCCAACCTGGGTGGCTAGGTACATTACAAAGTGGTATTAGAGACATTTTTTCAACACTGAGCCTGGACGGGATGAGTTAGCATAATGTTGACGTGAAAACTCATAGAGAATTAATTTCTGAAGTATGTTTGCAACTTGGTTATTTAAGTTACTATAGTAAAATTGAGAGAAATTTCATGGGTAATGTGAAGAATTGAGCCTCTTTGGAAATTTCGAAAATAAGCAAATCGGAAAAATTTTGGTATTTTTCCATACGATGATGTCGACATGATGCGGAGGCAATTTGCCAACTGACGTGGTAGAATAAATATGTGTACTACCACTGTGGAAGGTACATGTTGGACATGATGACATTTTGTGGGTGATGTGGGCCATGTGGCAGGCCAACTGTTAGTCCCACGAAACCACGGTAAGATCTTGGAATTTTTCTAAGTGTTGAGACTTCTCAGACAGACTTGTGAAAGGAAGGTTACAATATTATGATTCCACAAGTTTGTGTAGAAGTGGAAAAATGGTTAAGTGTTGAGAGTTCTTGGACGAACTTATGAAAGGAAGGTTACAATATTATGAGTTCGCAAGTCAACGTAGAAGATTAAGTGTAGAGACTTTTCGGATGAACTTATGAAATGAAGGTTACAAGATTATGACTAAGAGAGTCCAAGTAGATGGAAAATGGTTAAGTGTTGAGACTTTTCAGACGAACATATGAAATGAAGGTTACAAGATTGTGAGTCCATGAAGGAAAAAAAAAAGAAGGTAAGTGTTGGTGGCGAGTTCATGGAAGGTATGAGGAATAGATATGAATTAGATCTTTGGTGAATCCATTAAGACAAATCGATGGTGGAGATATAATAAAGAAATGATCGGACTGTTGTTGAGTGTTACTACTATGTTTCACATGCTAATGAATGTTCCTTCACTATTTTTCCACCATAATTTTCAGCTCGGAGCTCGGATTGGAGAAAAAGAATAGTCGTTGGAAAGGTCTTGAGGAGTAGAATAGATATGTCGACCTAGAATTTTGATTTTGGCATTATATTCTCTTCAAAAGTGATAAAAGTGAATTCTGTAGCAGCAAACGAGTGGATTGCAACTTGTAATTGTTGTAACTATTCGCTCAAAAATCAGATTGAGGCATGAGGACAACCGTTGGAAAGTTGTTTAAAAAATGAATCCATTTAAGGAATCCTACTTGGGAGTAGTGCATTAGTATTCTTCATAACTAAAAAAAATGAATGACCTATAATATTTATGTAATTGATAAATATTTTGCAATATATTTAATTATAACAATAATTATTGTAGGCACATTCTTGTAGAATTAAAGATACAGAAAATCAGACTTTAGTTCCTACATGAGAAATAGAGGCATGGAGGATTCTAAATGGTTTTATAGCCATGAGGAAGAAATTGGAGGTTTTCATATAAGCATGGGTAATGCTAAGACTGAGGATAATGGGAGAAGATACATGCAAGGGAATTCAATTATGAGAAGCCTACAAAAAGAAGTGCAGAGCTATAGGGACAATAATGAGAGGATAATGAAGGCTCAAGAAGAGATACTTCAAAGCCTAAATATAATATAGAAGTAAGTTAACAAGGACTCTAGCACCAAGAAAGAAGCTAGTGCTAAACAAGTATCAACATCAAGATCCCATAGCAAAAGAGATGATCATGGGAATGATAGGTCGTCAAGAAGCATGAGTAGACACTATCATTCTCCAAGGCTTTCCACCATAAGAACTCATGTAAGTTTAGTTCTAGGGAGAAACCTCAGTGTGTCTCATGTTCGGAGGCAAAGGAGAAGAATTGATGCGAACATCTTGCAAGGTGAACTCAGGAAGATTAAGCCACCAACTTTCAATGGCGAGCATAAGAAAGGAGAATATGTTGAGGCCTAACCATTGGAAATGAAGAAATATTTATATCTACATGATTACCCATCCTGGGTAGAAGCTATAATTTCCACCTACCACTTGCAAGGGAAGGAGACTATCTAGTGGGATCAACTTAAGAAAGATAAGAGCCTTGATGAGAAAATAATCTCATGAAGGCAATTCAAGGAATATTTCCAAGAGAAATATTTATCTGAACATTACTATGAAAGAAAGATGAAAGAGTTATTTGAACTCAAGCTGGGAACCATGATAATGAAGAAATATGATAAGGATTTCTTTGAATTGTTGAAGTATGTTGAATTCATCAAGAATGATAAAGTCAAAATCCAAAGGTTTCTGTTATGACCCAACATGGGCATATGTATATCTAAATGTATATGATATGACCCCAAGGGGGGTATATAGGGGCCTAAATGTAGATGTAATGCATAAATACATATGTAATAGGGTTGACCTAGCGATAAAGGGGCCTCATGTGAAGTGTGAATAAGCTATATATAAGAGATCATGTATTCATTATTTAGATGTGAATTGTGAAGTATGAATGGTATTGGGTTATTTGGAAAGGGTTCCCCTATTCTTTAAGGAGTTATTGTGTAACTTATCTATATTGGAGTTTTTCTCCACGTTTAAATTTTGTACATGGTGTGTACTTCTGTAATTTTATGATATTTTCATCATTTGGATCATAACATTTGGTATCAGAGCTCAAGGTCTCAAGGTTTCACTTCTACATCTGAGACACCTTGGAATTTTCACTATAACTTTTTTTCTACAACGTTTCATAAGGAACCCCTTGGAGGATATTTAGCAGATGGATCAAGGTAAGTGGGGTTAAAATTTCATCTCCCGAGGCCTTATACTATCACATATATAGTGTGTGTAATATAGGGTTTTGGAATCATCCTGAATTTAGTCATCGCATAATTTTCGCTATAAAATTGATTTTGTAACAATTAAGACCCTGAAATCCCGAGGATATTCATATAAATTATCAAGCTATCTATGATAAAAATTTCAATGTCTGGGTCATCCTACGTTTTTAGATACACCCTTTGCAAGATAGGGTAGCTGACTAGTCTTATTGACTAGTCTCAAACAAGTGTTCCGAGAAAAACAACCATAACTTCTTCATAGAGAATCCAAATTGAGTGAGATCAGTTGCATTGAAAATTTTCTAAGTGGGTTACCCTCTTTATACAGTGATAATATTCAATATGATAACCCCAAAACCTTGGAGGAAACCATAAGGGGAGAAAGGCATCCGTATGAGCAGAGCAAAGGGAGACAATTTTTCCAAAAATCTTGGAATGACAAGATGAAGGATAATAAGGATCAAATGAAGAAGGGTTCTAAGCCACCCTTTTTTAGGAATAATTTCCAAGTGAATCAACCCAGTCAAGTCGCACAAAATGAACACAAGACTACATATTCATTTGGAAAATGGCCAAGGCAGTAGTTGGTGCAATGTTGGGAATGTGGGGAAAAAAGGAGAAAGAATGAGGACTATCCAAAACATTCAAGAGGCTGAAACAATGGAATACATGGGCATGAACATGTCAAGGATTTATGAAGCCTTGGATAACAAGCAATCTGAATATCAATCTTGCATGATTGAAGTGGAAGATAAGATCAATAATGAGCCCCGGTGCTTTTTTTGAAGAATAAGGATGGAACCTTAAGGCTGTGTGTTGATTTCAGGAAGCTTAATAAGGTTACCATAAAGAATAAGTATCCTTTGCCAATAATTCATAATTTGTTTGATCAACTAAAAGGTGTAAGAATATTTTCAAAGATTGACTTGAGATCATGCTATCAACAAGTAAGAATAAAGGAAGAAGACATAAATAAGACAACATTCAGAACAAGATATGGGCATTATGAATTCACGGTAGTGCCGTTTGGTCTATCAAATGCCCCAACAATTTTTATGTGCCTGATGAATGGAGTTTTCAGGGAGTACCTGGACAATTTTGTGATCATGTTCTTAGATATTATCCTTGTCTATTCTAAATAAGAAGAGGAATAGATCAACATTTAAGAATGGTGTTGCAAGTTTTAAGAGAGTATAAATAATGTGCTAAGCTAAGTAAGTGCATCTTTTATGAAAATAAGATTCACTACTTGGGGCATATAATTTTAGCAGTAGGGATATAAGTTGATCCTGAGAACATAGAGGCCATTAGAGGATGGCTAGCGCCAAAGAATGTGACAAAGGTTAGATAATTCATGGGTGTTTTTGGTTATTACTAAAGATTCATAAAACGGTTCTCAAGGATTGCAAGTCCAGTCACTTTTTTGCAAAAGAAGGGAGTGAAATTTAAATGGAATTCCAAGTGTGAAGAGAGTTTTCAACAGTTGAAGGAAATATTGACAAGTATTGCAAATACAAATGAATATTTTTTTGTGTGCATCGATGCATGCAAGGAAGGACTCGGTGGAGTTCTTAGTCAAAGGGACCATGTGATATGCTATGAGTCAAAAAAATTAAAAGAGCATGACAAGAATTATTCTACACATGACTTGGAGTCAGCAATGATTGTACATGCATTGCAAATGTGGAGGGATTACCTTATGAGAAATAAATTCAAGCTAAGGACAAACCACTATGATCTGAAACATTTGTTTGGACAACCAACACTAAATGCTTCACAAACTAGATGGCTAGAATTCTGAGTGAATATGACTTCAAAATTGAGCATATAAAAGGAAAAGAAAATCAAGTAGCTGATGTAATCAGTAGGAGATCTCATGAAGTGCATGTGGCAGCCATCAACATGTACATAACATATTTGAAAGATCAAATTATTGTAGCAGGAAATTCAGATCAACAATATGTGAAAACAAAAGAAACATTATAGAAAAGGTAATTTTCAACATAAATTTAATTTTTATGAGCTAAAATAAGATGGAATTCTCATGTACAAGGGAAAATAAAATGTGTTGAATTCCAATGAGATGGAAAATGTAGTTCTGAAAGAAATGCACAATGTGCCATATGTGGGGCACCCATGATATTAGAAGACAATTGTAGCTATGAGAAGCCAATATTTTTGGCCAGGACTCAAGAAGGAAGATGAGTTCGTTTGAAACATTATATGGCAGAGAATGTAACACTCCCATGAATTGGGATAATCTAGTAGACAGAGTAGTTGTTGGGCCATAATTGTTAAAATAAATGGAAGAGAAGATATAAAAGATAAAGAAGAATTTAAAGGCTACCTAGGATAGGTAGAAAAGTTATGTAGACAAGAATAGAGTTTTCAGAGTTTTTAAAGTAGGTGAACACGTGTTTTTGAAAGTGAATGCAAAGAGAAGTTCACTAATATTAGGAAGCTTCCTGAAGTTGGCATCGAGATATTGTGGGCCTTTCGAAATATTAGAAAAGACAGGGCCAATTGCATACATGTTAGCTTTTCCTGGATCCATGAGAGTGAATAATGTATTTCATGTGTCATTGTTAAAGAAATATGTGCTTGATCCTAAGTACATAATTTATTGGAATGTGATCCAGGTGGAACCAGTACGTATCCTGGACCAGAAATTCAAAGTGCTCAGGAACAAATCCATAGGATTGGTAAAGGTTCAATGGACCTGCTACGATCCTGAAGATGATACATGGGAGCATGGAGAAAACATGCAGGAAGAGTACCTACAATTTTTTGACAATTTTGAAGAGGACAGAATGTAAGACTCCATTTTTGAAAGCTAGAGTTTTGTAACCACATCCAAGAGTCCTAGCCAACTACGTTCGGGACCTTGATAAATGAATGGCTCATTCCTTGGGTTATCCTTGGTAAATGGATGGTACATCCATTGGGTCAACCTTGATAAACAAATGGTGCATTCCTTGGGTCGACGAATTGAGAGGAACAAAATATTGATGGTTGGAGCTGCTGCTAGAGTTGTTAAATTGCATAATTTTTATTTCTAAGTATTGTGATGTAAATTTTCATATATATATATATATATATACCGAGGACGACGCACAATTGTAGGGGAGGGGGAATGTAACATCCCCATTATAATCCCCAATTTAATTAATGCTTATGTGGATATAATATGTGGCTACAACCAAGCGATGTAATATGTGAATTGCATTCCAATGTTTAATAATAAAATGTGATTCTAGCTACTAAAGGGGACATGTAAAAGAGATGGGGGCTGAATTAATCCACAAGAGAGGAAAGTGTCTAGGATAATGACCAAGAGGGGGGTCAAAGGGGGAAATACCCATGTATATTAATTTAATCCATTTTTCCTAAAATTGCATATCGTATACAAACCTTCCCATTTCTGATTGAGTTTTCCCAAAGCCAATTATTAAATACATGTAAGAGGGTGGGTGTGAGTGGTCACATCCCAGATTTGTTGGGCACATGGGGGTTGAGTACAATCAACTTGGATAAGAGTGTGAGTCAAGAAAGGAAAACCACAAGAGAGGAAATTTGTATGGGTTGGGACAATAGTTTTTACAGACATCAAGTTTTGTGCACGAGAAGAAAGGAAGAGAGAAAGAAAGAGAGCTCGGAGAGGGTGAAATCATAGAGGGAAAATTCTAAAGTGTATCTGCAACATAAATGGAGTGAATTGGAGCTGGAAAATTGAAGAGCTAGGTTGTCAGGCATGAAGAGTGAACTCTAGAGTGAGTTGCACTGTAACAACAAGTGTTTGTTGTTAGTTTGCTGATATTTTTCCTAGAAACAAGTTCCCTTGAGTTCCCAGCTGAGATATTCCTAACTACCTGTGCCAGAGAGACCCTGATAAATGAATGGCACATTCCTTGGGTTATCCTTTATAAAAAGATGGTACATCCCTTGGGTTATCCATGATAAATGGATGGTACATCCCTTGTGTTATCCCTAGTAAATGAATGGTGCATTCCTTGGGTTGGGCAAGTTAGGAGGAAGAGAGCTGGAAGAAAAATCAAGATAGTTGTAGGAGATCATCAGTTGGGTTATGAGTTTTATGAGCTGAGAGTGAACTGTGAGAGACCACCCTATTTTGTGTATTACTAGCCTCAACGCGAGGGTGACTAGATGTTGAGATTTGGAGCAAACATTCTATGGTTGGGTGGAACGTTCGTCCCAAGTAGCTAGTTGCACGATTCTTGTTTAAAGATAAGTGTTTTATCTTGTTGTTGAGTTATTTACATGTGTTATTGTTGTGCATGAAATCTGCGTAAATGAGAATGACTTATAGTCTATTGTAATGAGTGGTTTAGTTTCATTTCATGTTGATTATCAACATTATTTAGATGTATTTGTTTTATGGCTATTCACAATAGCTAAATCGGTTTTAGATTTGCAGTGGTAACCTACAGGAAATTGGCTAACAATAACATAATTAATTTAGTTAGCATAAGTTTCATTTTTATGTGTATTATGCACTGTAATATTCCTTGGTTGGTATGGGGAATGATTGCATTATGGTATCAAAGTCGTAAGAAAGAGAGTTTTGGTGTGATGTGGCCCGACCTAGGTGGCCGGGTATGTTACACATCCACATATGATATGCCCATTATCATCTTTACACCCGCTCCTTTGGAAATTTGACAAGAACTCAACTGGGTTCCCTCATGACCATACTTTGGACATTCTGGAAAAATTTCACCTCCAAATGTGCTCTAGGATGATAGATACATACCACTAAAGTTTAAGGCCAATTTATCCTTTTAGCCTTGAATGCTACAGGTGCCTTCTAGGTCACCCTATACATCTTTTTATGTTCCCAGATTTTTGTTTTGACTCCATTGATAGATTATATGGCTCAATATATTTCCATAGAATGCTCCTATTCTCCCAACTGATTCCAGAGTAGGAAATTATGGCCCTCAAAAGTTATTTGGGTCTAAAAAATTACCCTCCATTGTTTGGCCTGTAACTCACTCATACTAACTTTGTTTGATGACCGATTTATGCCGTTAGAAAGATCTCTCTAAGATTTATTATTTTAGATGAAAACATTGTATGTAATAGAAGGAAATACAATTTCATACAATTTGGGGTACTCAAAAATGTTATTTATGCCTACAAAAATGGCTTGTAAGATGAACACCTGGAAAATTCCCATTTTCTAGGCAATTTTTCATTGTTATATCTAAATTCTAGTTAATTGATGTTGATTGGGATGATTAAATGGAATATGAGTCCATCGGGAACCTCAGGGTGGTGCCATGTCAACTCCCTAGCTACTCGGTCCTGTCTTATTGGCCTCTATCTTCTTCTTCCCTTTCAATCACACTCACATTTTATATTTCAGGCCCCACAAGTCTTTAGCTTCCATGTGGCACCTTTGTATTGAGTCACGAGGATGAGAAGGCCTCATCCCATACCCATACATCCCTATGAATTAATTTTCATGTCATGTTTATCCAATATTTAAGGTGCGGATGGTGTCAATGATGATTGGCAGTCCTCGTTGCATCGCATCCCCCCTACCCCACCGAACGTTAACACACAGGGGAGGGTCCATGAAACCTAACCATGGTTTTCACCTTGATGAAATGGTGCACAACAATGGATTATGACCCCCCACCTAGGTTTATCCTAACCACACCAGACCCCCCCCCATGACATAGTTATGCAGCTCGACTTGTGGTTTTGTTCGATATGTGAGCGCCCCAACGTCGCACCAACTCATTTGCGAAATTGCACTCTCCATGTCCACTTAAACTACCACTATGTATCTGCCACTATGGCCCCTCCAACTTGGAATTACATGTCACCTCTCTGCCATGTCAGCTGACACGTGGACTCCACATCACGCCGATGTCATCATACAAAAATTACCCAAAATTTTCCAATTTCTCCTATTTTCAAAATTTTCCAAATATGCCCAATTTTGAAATTCTTCTTGTGTCCACCATTGAAGTGTTGTAATTAAGATTTGTATGGACATTGTTTTTCCATATAACCATCAATCCCACTTCCTCATCGACCCATTTTTCCTTTGCACAACTGGCCGACATTCCTGGGCACAAATTTCATTCAAATTCGTCCACAAATCGATAATTTATTTAATCAATTTCGTCCAGTCTTCCATGGATTTATTGTAACTTCAAATTCAACCAATTATAGGTTTGAATTTTACTTAGACGAGAATCAAAATTTAGGGATTTATAATCTTTGGACCGAATTTCCCAATTTCCCATGAATTTAACAACAAAAATTGGGGATTTTGCCCCATTTCACCCAGTTGCTTCCAATTTCTCCATGGATGCATTGTAATATCGAAATTCAGCCATCTAGAGACCTAAATTTTCTTCAATTAGAGTCTGAAATTGATTTTTTCTAATTCTAGGGCTTGATTCTTTCAATTTTCCCATGAAATTCCTCTCAATTTCACTGTGATAATTTTTTCAAACAAATTGCAGACATACTTCTGACATTTTGTCAAACAATTTACTTGCATATTCCACAATTTCAATTTTTACGCTCTGTTAATTGGCCCATGCTGGCTCAATGTTGAAACTGGAGCTCTGATACCACTTTGTAGCATCCCCAACCTCAAGTTGGGATATGCCACATGAAATTTCCAAACACTGATACCAATAAATTTAATAAATAAAGCCATGCATATGAACATAGTTATGCAAGATAAAAATAATAATTCATAAACAAAATTATAATAGAGATTGCATAACATAAAATAATAATTACAGACATAGTAATTAAAATGAGTATACGAAAGACACTTATCTTATGAATAAAACACCAACTTCATGCAGAACTTCCATGTTCCTTCCAACCATAGACCACATAGCGCATTACTCTCAGCAGTGGGTCACCCCCGAGCTAGGGATAAAACTCCACCAGGGAAAAGGAATATGTTGACGGGCCATAATGACCCATTCAATCAGATGAGGGAAAACGCCTGATGGAATGTTCCAATTAGACCCGCTCTCATTTGGGATAGTGCTTCAGACCATATTTTGGCCTCGTTAACAGCTAACTAAAATACTAACTAAATATGAATCAGAGAACCGAAGGTTCTTAGATGAATTAAAAGAAATAAAAAGAGGTAAATACAACTAACTAAAGTTAAGCTAAGGTGTATGATTATTATTCTAAGATGCGGTTTCTAAACTAAAAACTAAACTAACCTATCCTGATAAGGAGAAAACTAGAAAACTAGATGAATACAATGAATAATGTATATTACTTGCATTGAATAAATTCATGGCACAAGTGATATAGAACCATGACCAAGAAGTTGTGTACAACCATTTTTTTTTTGTCAAACTAAGCTACAGAGTCGCTGTATTCATAAAGAACAACAATAACGATTGTAAATCACAATATATTAATCAAGAAATAGTTCAAAGATCAACATCCGTTATCAAAAAACAAACATGCATGGATATGAGTAGTCACATTCATACACATAAAAACCATTGTTTTCCAAATTGTCTTCAATCCTTTATTCAAATAATGGTAAAAATACCTATCCTTCTCAAAAGAACCAAAAGCCCTTGTTCAATTACAATTATCCCATTTATATAGGTGCCATGGGACTACGTTTCGATGCTCATATTGATAATGGTTAGGATACTTAAGCGATGCTCCAACTTTCCTTTTTCGATTAGGGCATAATTACGATGATCTGGTTTACCCTGCAAAATTTCAGTTACAAAATAATCCTCCAGGGGAGCTCTAATGATATTTCCCTCGTGTCCACGACTACCTTCCATTTCTTAAATTCTTCAAGTATGGAATCTACTCGAAGAAACTGTGTCCTCTCTAGGTTCTAGGTCAGCCTGAATCTTGCACATGGGAATGATGATATTCATTATGAGGCTTTTCTCAACACGTTGCATGGAATTTTTGGTTAGGGTGATTGTTTTGGAGGGTTGGATCAATATATTTTTGATAAACTCTGTGTTGATTTCACTGGTTTCTTTGATTTCTCTCTGATCCAGGTTCCGCTTGGTTTCCACGTCTTCGATGATCGTCTGGGTTGATGAATCTTTGCCAATGTCCCTCAGAGGATCCATTCCAAATAGTGAGAGTAGATCATCAGATGATCTCTATACCTTTGCACAGGATACCATGACTTATACTTGGGTATTTAACACCTTGACAATCATTTCCATACCTATTTCTAGCAGTAGGCGATCACAAATTCTCTGCTTGTCAGAATACGATGGGAGGTTTTCTGGGGACAAAACTGTTGGTGGTGATTCTTGCCATTTTGTTATTGTGTCATAAGCTTCCAAGTATTTTTGATACTTCTCCTGAACAACTTTCACTTGAGATTCAAACCAAGCCCGTTCATATTCAGTCACTAGAACTCTGTCGATTTCACTGAACAACCTTTTCTGCATGCTCCGAATGTCTTCATTTTTCTCTAGGGATTTTTTCTTCACCACCTCGAGAATCGTTGTTTGTCTTTGGTGATCTTCTATAGTCTTTCTCAAAACTTCGTTCTCCATTTGTACCCTTTGGAATTTGGATCGACCTTTTCATTGAAATCTCTCAATTCTTCCAATTCTGCTTTGAGTTTAGTCACTTCCATATTTTGTGAGGTTTCAAGATGTTGCATGTCGCTAGCGTGGGCCTTATGGACCAGTGACATTAAATGAATGAATTTTATTTGTATACGTTCCTATTGTTTCTGTAATTTGTTTTTAATTTTATCCTCATTAGCCTGCTTGGTCTGTTGAATTTCCTTTATTTTATTTTTGGTGGTAGTTTCTTGGATGGTTTCCAGGGTCATTTCTAGATTTGCAATCCTGAATTTTGCAGTGTCTGGAGCTACGATGACCTCATGCATGGACATGATACTTACCCCAACAAAAGTGATGAACACTGAGGCCACTTGTATAAAGTTATATTTTACATCAAGCCTAACTTTCCATTTGATATTCCTTTTAGGAATATCCTGGCATGATTCTATTTTCCCCCTTTTTATTTTGGGTGGCCTCTTTTCTATGGCTCAGGGATTGTGAGTATAGTATTAATCTCCAACTGCAACCATCGATCATTCAAACCCGAGTCCTTCTGAGTTGAGTGATAAGATACCTGGAATCGAAGCCAAAGGGGTGAATTCTTCTATTGGGATACCAACCATGTTGCTTTCAGGATCTAGGTCGATGATAACATTGACACCTCCTAAAACAGTGTCTCGAAATTTTATGTTGTCGACTTTATCTTTATTATTATTTTCCTTGGTTTCTCCCGGTGTGACCGATGATGGCTTACTAGTGTTTGTTGTTTATTTCTTCCTTGTGCCAGCCTTCTGAGAAGGAGAATATTTACTTCTTCTTTTTTCCAGTGCGACCTGCTTATCTTCAACCTCTTTCTTCTTCAACAATTGGTATCTTTCTCCGGCCTCATCAACTTTCCTTTCCAGTTCAACTTATTTATCCCTTCTCTTTTTCTCCTGTTCCCTTAGTTTTTTATTATCTTGGTGGAGGGGAGCTCAGAACTACTCTAGCTGCAACGTACTGGCTTGGTCTTCATCCTTTATCAAATTTTGTTGGTCTACATTGGTAGCAATCCTTTCCACCACTTCCTCAAAACTCAATGCACCTCAAAAAATGTCCTCAAAGAACCAATACTCATGCATGTTCTGTGGCACTAATATTACAACTTTAATGTGTTCATAAACTACATTTTTAGGTTTGTATGATTTGGGTTCCCTCAAACAGAGACACAACTCCTTGAGTGCTTCCGCTTCCTTTTCAAGTTGCTTCTTATTTTCGAAACAATATGACCCCACCTATATGGGGAAAATTGGCTAGTATTTCTTGTTCTTTTCTAAAAGGTAGGCAGTGGCTCCTTTTTCAACAGTCTAGTATGCGATCTCCCTGGCCAAGAGATTATCAGGAACATACTTTGGTAGCAAGTTTGGTGCTCTTGTGGCCCCATAGATCCAAATTTAAGTGTATTATTTCTTTATGTAGAAGTCTCCGATGTCCTTTAAACCTTTGAGAGCACCAGGGGAGATCCTTTGTGGAAGAGGATGAAGATGGCCTTATGTAAAGGGGCCAAGAAGTAATTGCATATATCATAGAAAAAACTCTTACAATTGACCTCCCACAATTGAGAACAATAAAAGCGAATTGGGCCTTTGTTCAGAGTCCAAGACCAGTTGAAAATTGGGAATGAGTTTGCAATGCACACAACGTCAATTAGATATGTCGACATGTAGAAACTAGGATTCTTCATTCTCTTGGGATATTGGTTGTGTTGAGCAATGCTAAAAAAGAGACTAGTTGCCCAATTGAACACATGGCCATTATGGGCAATCTTGTAGGCCATTGGGAACCATTCCATCCCGAAATGAGTGCTACTTTCTTCACCATAGAGTTGGTAGATCGTGGTATTTAGAACCATGTAGGGAATTTTAAGAGATATGGAACATATCTTTCATCCTTTTTCTCTTGCCACTCTTCATCATAAAACCAATCTTCCATGAAGGTATCAAAGTCTTCATGTTCAACTCCGAACCATTCGAGAAAAGACTCATTCAAGCTCGATGTTGGCTATGGGGTTTGATATCTAGCTCCGATGTCATATTCTTTGAGTGAGGTGATTGGGAGACCTAAAGCATTAAGTATTAACCATGTATCCTTTTGTAGATATGAGAAACATCATTTGGCTGCGTCGTTGTAAGGAAAACTTCAGGGGTGAGTGGTTACTATGTGGATTCTTCTCTTCCTGGTATTTTTGTATGCCTCAATGTATTGATCATCGAGAGGGAATATTTCGTTCTTGAACAAGTTGAAAATATCGACGTAACTCAGGTAGTGCATTCTGTCATGGTTGTTGGTGTCAGAGATAGTGTATGAATCTGGGATGGAGACTGTAATAGGAGATCCAAAGGTATGGGATTTTCCTTTTCTAGTGAGCATTCTAGACATCTCTTCACTTGCACAAACCAACATATTATAATTAACAGAGTCATCTTAGCCTCAAAATAACAATATTGAAAAGAAGAAAATAATATCGTAGTTGTTTACACAGCAGGAGTGATAGTTGATCAGATAGAGCTCATAGAGGATTGCTGACACGATTTTCTCTTTTTTACCTTAGTGAACCAGTGAGAAAGAATACAAGCCTTATTGTCCCTTTTAACAAAAATAAAATCCATCGATTCCCTCCTAACCGCGTGAAATCAAATAAAAGTGTGAAACAACTTGACTCAATCATGGGCATACACAAAGAGTAAATGCACACACAGATGATTGGAAGTTATAGTCGTTAAGGCATGGGAGAATTCAAAAAGTGGGGGGAAACATCACAACTGTCATCATCGGAAGATGACGAGGACAAGAGGTGCGTATGTGGGTGAAAAAAAACCCCGACGACGATTACTAGTTGATTAACTTTTTCAGCATGATTACATGGCCAAAAATTAATTTTAAAGTTCAATTACATGACCATTGGGTGTTACTCCTTCAATAAAGACGTCAAGGTGGAAGTGAGGGGACCCATTAACTAGACCGCGTGAGATCTATAGTGGAGGAGTGATCGGTGAGGAATCCGTTCATAGGAGCCACATGATCAAGGATGTGATAAATGGATAGAAAAGGGTGGCGTAGTCATCGACAAGGAGGGGAAGAAAAATAAGGAAGAGACCAGGGAGAAATTCGGCGACGAAACAAAATGTCCAAGTAAATTAGTATTTGTAACCTTGACATGCGTCAGAAGAGGAAAGGCTTACACATTGATTTAATTGAGGGAACCATGAAGGGGGGTTAGGATTAGGTGTATTGAAGAGAGAGGGTCACGTGTGAGTTGGGGAGTGACTAGGAGAGAGAGATGGATTATCATCATCAACAAGATGGATAGGAGTACAATGATGAGAGTGTATCATTAAATTCTAACAACGACATTGTGAGGTGTCATCGTCAGAGAAATATGCAGGGAGGATTGTGCACATGTTTGAGGAAAAACCCGACGACACAAAGGTAAGAAGGGAGGAAAAGAGAGAAGTAGATGGGAAACCCAGATTTAGTTCCAAACAAGAAAATGAATATTTAACCATAGATACCCCAGGAAAGAATAATGTGCATACCCCATTAACATTTGAAAAAATTTAAATGGGAGAAAGGGTTGTTGTTCCATCACAACAAATGGTGACACACTAGGAAGAATTTTTTTTCTCTAAGTTGGAAAGAACAATATTGAGACCTCATTAATTGTGTTGTTACCTTTAGATAGTTCATATAGTTTCCAGGTTGAGAAACCCACATTCAATTAGCCTTAAGAATCAAAGGAAATACCTAGTGTTGATGATATTCTGCATAATTCCAGTGAGTTTTCATGGGATTTACGTAATCCAACAATGAAACATGAGAGGGGTATAGTACAAAGAGATATTTATTGACTGATATGGACCATAGTTTGTTCCTCACCTCTCTTTCCCAACATTGCTTCGCTTCCAACGAGGATCCATAGCCATGATGAAGGTCCCTTGGTATCATACAAGAATAGCCCAGCTTCCAGCGAGCATCCATAGCCCTGACATGTTTGCTTATAATTCCCACACTTTAAAGTTCCTCCAACTTCCTGACATTTGTGTTTATTTTCCTTCATTTGTTTTTAGATATATGATTTATGTATTTCTTTTCCAACATGTGTGAAGGAGAGCAGGAACCGGGGTGATATGAGAGTTACTTAGATATGCATATATTGATCGATGGTTCTTTCTCATGTGTCCCTCACATGCCTTTCTGGTATAGTAATATTAATGAATAAAGGGTAACACCACCAAACGTATGCAGAGAATATCCATTTTTAGAGCAATTCTCTAAGCTGGTGTGGAACATAGGCCTATCTTGAGAGTGGTCACACATAGTAAATATAACTGATACGAGCTATCGGAAGGTATGAAATTTTATAGGTCCGAGGTATTCCCTTGGCCCGAGTGAACCAAATCCTCTTCGTGCAGAAACATGGAGTTATAGATATTCTGATGACTATCGAGTGAGAGGTGTCTGAAAAGAAAAGTGGTTACCTGGGTTGAAGCCAAAGGGTTATGATTATGGGAAAAAGACCGATAGGGAGCGAAAAACTGCTAATAATTGTGGATAGGCACTGGTGAAAAGAAAAAGGAATGGTAAATCGAGACATCTAAGGAAAATGATGCGAATAAAAGTAAAAGATGACTGATTATAAAAACAAAGGGACTAGGAAAGGAAAACTAAAATATAAAGGAACTTATACTATGTACAAGACTACCATCACCATGGGTGATTAGGAGAAGTATTGTTTTAGGATTTGGCCATTGACAGGGAGCTCCTCTTCCTCTCCATGTAATGTCTTAAGTCAAAAGGTACCATGACCTATTTTTTGGTGGATTAGATAAGGTCCCAACCACAACTTTTGAAACTTTGTGTGTTTTCCTTTTAATTCATTTGATTTATCCTGTTTGAGTACAAGATCCCCTTCATGAAAATATTTATTACCCACATATGACTTGTCAAACCACCTTATTATTGCTTCTTGATGGTGTATTAATTTCGTTTTAACTTTCTCCCATTCTTATACTAATTTTAAAACCATGTTTAACCTTTCCTGCATCACTAAGCAAGCCTCATCACAGATGGATTGGGCCAATTGGAAATCTGGTAAGAAAGTGTGAGTAGGTATGGTGGCCTCCTATCTATAGACTAGGAAAAAATTGGAGTTATCGATGGATGACTTGGGGGTAACTCTGTTGGACCAAAGGGAATTTTGCAGAGCAAGGTTCCAGTTCCTTTGATGGTCATTAACCATCTTCTTGAGGATGCTGATGAGTTTTTTGTTAGTGGGTTGTTCTAAACCATTCCCTTGTGGGTAATAATTTGCTGAATATTTAACTTTGATATTTCATTCAAGGGAGAGAAGAAAAGTATTTTTCATTATCAAAGACTAATGATCCAGGGACTCCAAAAATGGTGATGATATGAGATTAAAGGAACAACATCACCTGGATTTCATTGATAGTCTTTAAGGATACTCCCTCACTCCATCTGGTAAAGTAGTCAGTGGTTGAGAGGATGTATTTGTGTAGTTGGGAGGAATTTGGATTGATTTCCACGATTATGTCCAGCCCCCATTGTTGAAATGGACATTTGATGATCATTGGATGAAGAGGGAATGCATTTTTCTTCTCTCTTCCCGTTGAATTTTGACATTGCTGGCATTTTCTTGCATACACATGTGAATATTTAAATATGGAGGGCCATTAATATCCAACTCTAAGTATTTTTTGTGCAGTAGTATATGCACCGTAATGTCCTCCCATGGGTCCATAATGGAGCTCGGACATGAATTTTTCAATATCTCTTTTCTCCAAGAATCTTAGGAATACACCATCATAGTTTTTTCTGCATAGAATTTCCTTGATAAGTTGATATTGGGAGGATTTGATCCTTAGGGCCCTTTTCTTTTTTGGGTCCAGATAATGTGGAGTTGATCCATGAGTCAAGTAATATTTCATTTCATAGAACCAGGGGTATGAACTGACTGGGATGTACCACGATTCTTTTTTAAATAGCTCAGATTCTTGATACAGAGCATCTTCCTGAGACTCAACGCAGGGGGATTCATCATCTAGTTTGCATGGCCCTTTCCCTTTAACGATTTTTGAGCTTTGATCTCCAGGTCATATTCTTGTAGGTCCGTAATCCAATTGTCTCTTTTCTCTGCCAAATATCTTTGTACTAGAAGGTTTTTGACAGCTGGGTAGGGAAGAATAACCTTGGTTTTAGATTTGAGTAAGAATGACCAAAAGCACTTGACAACATTGAATATTGCATATGCATGCTTATCAACTTTAGGATAATTTATCTCATCTCCTTGTAGTCACGAACTCATAAAATCCATAGGAAACTTGTATCCTTCTGAATTCTTTTGTATTAAGACAGCCACAAATCCAATATCGAAGGAGACTGTGTAGAGGTTGGAATCTCTATCAAAATATGGGCTCAACAATGCGGGCACTATCTCAATATATGATTTGATTTTAACGAAATCCTCCTTCTCTTTAGACCCCCATTTAAATTCAACATTCTTTTTTATCATATCTTGTAGGGATTTTACCGTTTCGATGAAACTGAGAATGAACCGTCTTACGGAATTTATTCTCTCGAGGAACGACTGCACATATTTTTTTTGTTGTGAGAGGGAGGGATCTTAGCAATCGCTTCATTTATTTTAGGTTCAATCTGGATACTTTGCTTGGAAACGATGAAGCCCATGAGTTTTCCTTCATCAACAACAAACATGGATTTCTTGGGGTTTAGAGAGATGTCCTATCTCCTGCATCTGTTTAATACCTTCTCCAAATGAGAGATGTGGTCCTATCTATTATTAGAGAAGATGGTTACGTCATCTAGGTATACTACCACACATTCTCCCAGTAGACCTCTAAAGGAAATATCTATTGATTGTTGAAAAGTTGCTCCAACATTTATCAGTCTGAAATGCATCTTCCTATAGGCATATGTTCCCCATTTGGTTCTGAATGTTGTCTTTAGTTGATCTTCATGATCTACTAAGACTTGGTTATAACCTGAGAATCCATCTAGTAGGGAGAGTGTTTATGATCCAGACACACACTGTAAAATTTGTTCCATGGGAGGCATAGGGTAGTTATCTTTCTCTGAGGCCCTGTTGACATTTCTAAAATCAACACAAATCTTGATATCCCCATTCGTTTTCCTTACTGGCACTAAATTTGATATCCACTACACATGTCTTAAACTATTTTAGCAGCCAATAATTTGTTCAACTCTGCTTTAACTTGGGGTTCAAGGCTGAGATGCATCTTCCTCAAATTTTGTTGGAATGGCTTGGTTTGAGGTTTTGTGGGGATGACTTGTTGTATAATATTTGTATCATATGTCTCGAGGTCCCCATACATCTAGGTGAAGATGTATTTATACTCTTTGAATAACTTTATGTATTATTTCCTTTCTTCAAGAGAGAATTTTTTCCAAGGTTAACATTCCGAGGGGTTGTCTCTTATGATGTGCACGCTCCTGTCTAGGAACCTACCTCAGCAGGTCCTGTGCCCGACCTCCCAGTCTTAAGGATCGTTCAAATTCCCCTTTGAGTCGAAGTGACTCTTTGATTCCCCACTAGAATCTTTGTTAAAAACCCAATCCAGAGGTCCTTCCTTTTCCTTCACAGCCCAAATGTGATCGTGAACAATTTCCCCACAAGAAATGTGATTTCGGGCTTCGGGATTTCCTAATTCCCGATGACAATGATTCCCCGATCATCGAAATCTATGAAATGTCGAAACACTTTTTTTTTCGGTGACTATCCCTAAGGGCCAAGTCTTGGCCCACATGACCACTACAAGTAAAACCACGGCTCTATTTTCGGGGTTGCGCAACCCAACTGCTCAACCTCTCATCCACTGGACCCCCAAAATGCCGATCCATGAAATGCCGATGTGCCGAAACGCTTTAATATACTTTAGCCCCCATGGGTATTTCCTGGTCCACATGATCTTTCCCTATATGACCACAGTCCCTTTCAGGGTTTCGAGCTTTCAAATGCCGAAACACATTTGTCCTCAGGATTCTCGATCCTCCGAATCCCGATTTTTCAATATTACGTCAGCTGGCCCCACAATGGAGCTTTCCACCTTGTCGGGGTTTTGGATTTCGCGTTTCCGAAATGCGCATTCTTCTTGTCTTCAGGATTCGCAAAATGCTGAATCCCGAAATGCCGATGGACTCTCCCCTTTCGAGATTTTCCCAAAGGCCTCGATTGTTGCCATGCATCCTCTTGAAATGGATGGTCCTGCTGACTTTGCGATTTTGGGTTTTTAAATGCCGAAATGTATTGGACCTCTTGATTCCCGAAGTTCTGAACTCCGAAATACCGACAGATCTCGATCTCGTCCGACTCCACAGAGTTCAGAAATGCACCCTCTGTGCACGGCTACCAGAACCCGCAACGTTCTGTCACACCCTCCTGGTGTGAAGCCTCAAAGACCTCTCAAGCTTGAAATCAAACAAAACCCTGCAAATGCCAACCTACATCATACATCTACAGCATAAAAGAACACTCACAAACATTCATTCAACACATGAAAGATGCAGGAAAAAATGCTATTTATATTAAATGGAAAATGCATGTTTGCAATGGTGTTCCTGAGCACATACTGTAACAAGGTCTCAACTCCTTCTCTTCTTCTCTCTAATCGCAGACCCTAACTCTTACCATCTATCCCTTCTACCATTCTCTCCTCAAAATGAGATTGAAATCAATATTTTACATGAGAGGGCTCTTCGAGATCTTCCCTCCAACCTACCTACCCTATTCAATTACATTGAATGGGCTATCTAGTCCACAAATCTGGATCTAGATATCAGCCTTACAAACATTTAAAGGCCTACCTACTCTAATGCCTGCACAAAGGCACAGATCCATGGCTGAACAACCTACAACATTAATTACATTCTAATTCAAAAATGAAGATGAGGGCTGCGCCTCTCTTCATCCTTGAATGCATGTGTTGACGTGGCTGGATGGCTGACTAGATGGATGACGTGGAGTGATGCTCCTGCATCATACTCCTCAGCTGCAAAATTCATGAGCTCCTGATCATGAGCTTCCCATCTCAGCTGTTGAAATCCTCCTAGATCCCAAAAAAATTTCTGGAGCCGCTTCATCTGCTCCATCTCCCTGTTGCTGCTGTTGCTGCTTCTGTGTTGTTGTTGCTACTTCTTTCCTTCTGTTCAGCCTCCCCTTGCTGACATTTTTTGTTGACTGGATCATCAGATCCTTGATCATGTTGATCACTTCGTCCAACTACTCCAATGGCTGGCCCTGTTCATACAGTCTCCCCAGCTGCAAAACATTTCTGCAAATGGGCATATCACTATGATCTCCCATGCCTTCTTCATCTGCTACCAACTTCACTTGTTGGATGTGCATGCTTTGCACCTTCACCCTTCTCTCCAGGGCTTCAATCTATTCATACATATCAACAAAGCTAATGTTTTCTGCCTCTTCCTCTTCTTCTATTGCAAACTCCTAGGTTGCAGTCTTTTTAGTCTCTTGGCTGAAAATATTGAGCCATTCCTCGGAATGCTCATCATCCTCTTCTTCTTCTGCTTGGGCAGTCTCAAATACCTGCTCCAATTCTTTTTCCCTTATAGTCTCAACTAGTTGCCTTTCTTCTATTGTAGAATTGGAAACACATAATTTTTCCTCCCCCGGGTTAAGTGGTAGGAATATTCCAATTCTCCCAATCATTAGAATATTTTTCTGACCTTCCTTCCTTGTCAGCTGCTCTGGCTGATCCACATCCATGTATGAGATCACTTGCTCTGTCAGATCCTCTGGCTAATCCCAACTCACCTGCTCATCCCTTCCCACCTGGCAATATGGGATTTCCCTTCTGCCCTCCTGGCAGTCCATGGAATCAATTGATTCCATTTCTGTTCCCTTGCCCACCTGAAAAACTGGAAACCTTTCGCTGCCCTCCTGGCAGTCTTTGAGATCCCGCAATGACCTCATTTACTTGCCCATATGGCAATGTGAAATTCCTTGGCTATCTTCCTCATAGTCCGTGAGATCTTTAGCTGATCCCAACTCCTTTCCCACCTGACAATTTGGAATTTCCTCTCTACCCTCCTGGCAGTTCTCGAGATCTCCAGTTGATCCCATTTCATTCTCTTCACTGAGAATTTTCCCAGTCTCTGGTTCACATATCTGAACCATCTCCTCAGGTTCATCGAGGTTTTCAGTATACCTCAACCATCCTTTTAACAACCTTCACTGTCTTATGACCATCAGCTCCTTGACTAGACATTTTACCTTCAGCTTCCTCATGGGCCATTCATATACCCATCTTGACCTGGTATTCTGCTACATCCGTAGTTTAAGCTCTTCCATTCTTTCCCTGATGTCAGAAAGTTCTTTCTCGCTTTCGACTGTGCTCATCAGCTTTGGGATTTTCCTTCCAGCATACCTATGGCCTTCAATAGCCATGTTGCTATCTCTGTCTGCCCTCCTGGCAAATCTGTTTCTCACTCCTGCACCCTGAGTGTCTCAGCTTCTCCTACAGTCCTCCTGATTGTCTTCTTGATTGTTGCCTACCTGCAAACAACCATCACAGATTCTCCAACAACCCTGTCTTCTTTTGTCTTCTCCCTCTTCTTGAAATATACAAACAAATTTATCGCTTTGATACCACAATTGATGTGTGTATCAGAGTGCTCTCCTTCTCTGGCTTCCCTTGCCTGAAATGTACAAGCAAGAATCAGGATCTGATACCACTTGATGTGTGTATCAGAGTGATCTCCTTCTTTGGCTTCCCTTGCCTGAGATGTACAAGCAAGAATCAGGCTCTGATACCACAATTGATGTGCATGCTCCTGTCCAAGCACCTACCTCAGCATGTCCCATGCCTGACCTCCCGGTCTTAAGGATCGTTCAAATTCCCCTTTGAGCCGAAGAGACTCTTTGATTCCCCACTAGAATCTCTGTTAAAAAACCAATCCACATGTCCTTCCTTTTCCTTCATGGCCCAAATGCGACCGTGAACAATTTCCCCACAGGAAATGTGATTTCAGGCTTCGGGATTTCCTAATTCGCGATGACAACGATTCCTCGATCACCGAAATCTTCGAAATGCCGAAACACTTTTTTTTTCGGTGACTAGCCCTAAGGGCTAAGTCTTGGCCCACACGACCACTACATGTAAAACCACAGGTCTATTTTCGGGGTTGTGCAACCCAACCGCTCAACCTCTTGTCCACTGGACCCTCGAAATGTCGATCCATGAAACGCCGATGCACCAAAACGCTTTAATAGCCTTTAGCACCCATGGCTATTTCCTGGTCCACATGACCTTTCCTTATATGACTGTAGTCCCTTTCAGGGTTTCGGGCTTTCAAATGCCAAAACACATTTGTCCTTAGGATTCCCGATCCTCCGAATCCTGATTTTCCAATATGACGTCAGCTGGCCCCACAATGGAGCTTTCCACCTTGTCGGGGTTTCAGACTTCATGTTTCCGAAATGCACGTTCTTCTTGTCTTCAGTATTCGCGACTCACCAAATCCCGAAATGCCGATGGACTCTCCCCTTTCGGGATTTTCCTGGAAGCCTCGATTGTTTCCACACGTCCCCTCGAAATGGACAGTCCTGTTGACTTCACAATTTTGGGTTTTTAAATGCTGAAATGTATTGGACCTCTTGATCCCCGAAGTTCTGAACTCCAAAATGCCGACAACTCCTGATCTCGTCCGACTCCACAGAGTTCATAAATTCACCCTCTGTGCATGGCTACCAGAACCCACAACGTTCTGTCACACCCTCCTGGTGTGAAGCCTCAAAGACCTCTCAAGCTCGAAATCAAACAAAACCCTGCAAATGCCAACCTACAACATACATCTACAACATAAAAGAACACTCACAGACATTCATTCAACACATGAAAGATGTAGAAAAAACTGTTGTTTATATTAAATGGAAAATGCCTGTTTACAATGGTGTTCCTGAGCACGGACTATAACAAGGTCTCGGCTCCTTCTCTTCTGCTCTCTACTCACAGACCCTAACTCTTACCATCTATCCCTTCTACCATTATCTCCTCAAAATGAGATCAAAATTGATCTTTTACATGAGGGGGCTCTTCGAGCTCTTCCCTCCAACCTACCTACCCTATTCAATTGCATTGAATGGGATGTCTAGTCCACAATTCTGGATCTAGATCTCAGCCTTACAAACATTTAAAGGCCTACCTACTCTAATGCCTTCACAAAGGCATGGCTCCATGGCTCAACAACCTACAACATTAATTACATTCTAATTCAAAAATGAATATGAGGGCTGCGCCTCTCTTCATCCTTGAATGCATGCGCTGACGTGGCTGGTTGGCTGGCTAGCTGGCTAACGTGGAGTGATGCTCCTACATCATCTGACCCCAAGTTTGCTATTTCAAACTGAATGTATGAGTTGTTGGTCTTGTAGTTGGTGACCTTTTTGAATTTGTCTTGAAGGTCATATAGTTTTTCTAGTCTGACCACACTCCTGGGGATATTGTTGGTCAAGCCTAATGTGTTTTTTGCTTCAATAGTATCATTATTATTTGTATTTATCAGCGTGTCATGCTAACCTTCATCTATGATAGAATCCTTGAAGGTATCTTTGAGGTGTAGGAAATTTATGAGTTGCTGGTCATCATTAAATACCCTCCAATTCACGATATTGTTAGGAATTGATGGTTTGTACAATAGTTCAATAGCGAAGGAGTCAGACATCATTCTGTCTGACAGTATTAATATAGATGCTACGTTAGCTAACAAATCAACTTTAGAATTCAATGATCAGGGAATGGTGTTAATATTAAATGCAATGAAAGATTTAATTAGTTACCAAACCTCATACCGGTAATTGTTTAAGTGACTTGAAAGACAATGAATGGTGTTTTTACCTGTTTGATGATGATTTCAGAATCGCCAAATAGCTCAATTTTTTCCTTCTTTCAATTTGACTACCTTCCTTAGCTCTTGTACTAAGGCCTCGTTTTCGACAATATTGTTGGTGCAAGGAAATTCTAGTCTGTATGCAATTAAAGTTTTAGTACCTTTCAGATATTTTAGTATGCAATGTGCACCTGCACCTTCTAAAGAATTTGATCCATCGAAAAATAACGTCCACATGTCAGGATCTCCTTTTTTTATTTTAATTGGTATTTTTGAATTTTCAGGTTTTTTTGTTTTAATGAGGTTAATAGAGTCAATGCATTTTTCTAACTTATATCTAGAAACTATGTTAGTTTGTACATCAGAGGAACCGTTATTTTGATCAGCTATATTACAATTGGGCTCAATAATCTTGGTGCAATGAAGGATTTGAGATTGAGTGTCAGATTCAGCAAGAGAGGATGGTTCAACTGTGAAATTCCCAAAGAAAGTTTCATACAAATAGTTTCAAAGAATTGAATGGTTGTACACTACCATTTCATTTGGGTTATTCAAGTTAGTGACAACATGTTTCATATACCTTTCTCTGTCGATCTCGATCTGATTCGTTTTACCATTGTAAGGGAGCCACGAATGGGACTAGTCGGTAGCAAAGTATCCATTTAACATAGATGACCAGTCTTGACTTAACAACATGCCATAGTTGTCTGGAATGTCTACTACTATTATATCTATGATTTGATGAAATTTTGGATTAGCAGACATCTTGATCAAAACCTTTTTCAATTCTCCAATAACCTTAACTTTGGTTTTGTCTAACTGAATAATCTGGATGTTAGATGGTTAAGGTTTGATATTAAACTTCTCACAGAATTTTAGAGGCATGACATTAGATGAAGCTCCTAATTCCACCATGAAAATTATGAAAATTTCTATTAAAGACTTCAAAAGGGATGAGGAAAGGAGGGGTGGTAGACTTGTATCTTTGACCAGCTAAGGATGCATTAGTCACAACTTGAATTTTAGATGGAGTGATGTTTTCAGCCAAATTTACCTTGGTGATTCCTTTCTTGGTTCCAGTGTTTTCTTCCTTTTTGCCATGAGATGTTTTTCCTTGCAAAGTTCTGATAAAATTCTCTTGGATTTGTGGAATATTCATGAGTTCAAATGAATAAATGTTAACTTTTGTTTTCTTTAGATCTTCTAGGAAGTCATATTCCAACCTGGCCAAGGGTGTATGAGAAATATTTGGTTGGTTTCTTGATATATTATTTTTGGATTAGAATGTGTCGTCTTGGATGAGTTAGGAGTAGTATTGGTCAAAGGAGAATATTGTTTGGGAGTAGAGGTGGCAGGAGAAGTAGTATTAGTGGTGTTGGGGGTGTCATCAGAAATATTCTTACTGGAAATCCTAGTGGTTACGAAGTTTTGTGAGATGTGCACTTCTTCAACTTTTTCTTCATCTTCACAAAAATCTATGTCCCAAAATGAGTTTAACTTTTGTTCTACACGATCCTTAGATTCCGGAGGTTGTTCTTGAAATTCCTGATTTTCTTCTCCCTCATCAATAGTTTCAGTCATATTATATGTTTCCCACGTTTGAAGGGCCTGGAAAATATCTTCCATGTTGATGCCTTCCATCTGAGAAGGGGTGTTTTTTTTGGTTGGTGTAGTGTTGTTATATTTCTTTGGGGGAAACTTAAAAAATGTTTTCTAGTTAGAAGATCCATGTCCACTACCCCTTTTCAGGTCAACCAAGTCATTAGATAGCTTCTTAATGATTCTCTGAAGAGATTCCATATCCATTGAATCAAAAGGATTCTTATCTTCACTGAGTTTAGATGTATAAAATTTACCTTTACCCTTATCTTTAGATGGTTTTGAGATAGAACTATCTTTTAAACTCAACATGTTTTTTTCAAACTTAAGGGCTTCTTGGAAAGCTTCTTCTAGAGTGCCTTTTTAAGATTTTTTCACGTACATGGCCATGGAAATGGGTAAACCAAAGGTGTAGAATTCAATAGTGACATATTCAATAGGTTTTGAGGCCCACGAGATCCGTTTTAACAAAGTAAGGAAACATTGATTATAATCGGTAGCTAAATATTTGAATACATATTGACTCTTGAGAGTTCAGGAACCCAGGTGGTTGGTATTTTGTTTTCCCTGAACTTTTAGAGAAAAGGGGTTTAAAAAATTCTCCAGTTAGGAATGGAGGATTCTTCTAGTGAGAAATACCATATCGATGATTTTTCTTTAAAAGTAAGGGGGAAAAAACGACAAAATACGTCTTCATGTCGAATTCTTTGTAACCTAATAGCCAACAAAAATTTCTTAACATGGTTTTCGGCTGAATCCTTTTTTTCATGGTCAAATTTAGGCAGGAAATTTTCAGGGTGTCTCAACATATCATGTTGGATCCCTAGCACAATGAATGCATCAACAAACAACCATGGCTGATAGGGAGGAGGATTTTAGTTCTCATTCGCTCCAACCATGTTTAGGGGAAAATATACAATGATTTGATAAGGGTTATCTTCAGGTTCACTCTCAAATATGTCTCTTTATTTGGATTTGTCCTTTGAATTGTCTCTGGGAGTGTGAGGGGGTGACTCAAGAGGAGAGGGTGGTCTACCTCCTGCCCCACCAACGAGTATATGATATTCAAGATTAAATTCTGAAGCCTCATGGAAATCAAAAGTGTCTTCAGGAACGTGATATTCAGGGCTCCCAGTTGAACAGTTTTCTTGAAAGGAGTCTTGGTCAAAAAAATAGGGATCCGTATGTCAAAGGTATTCATGATTTTCATGAAGAGACTAATCCAAGGGAAATTGTCCTAGTCAGTGCGTGGTTGGTTCATTCGGTCGAGTCTCTGACTATGGCTTCAATATCCGACATGGTTAGGGCACGTGGTTGGGGGGAAGAAAATGATGTTTCAGGGTGAGCGGGAACGCAATGAGTTCTAAACTGAGATGGTGTGTTCACAATATACTCTGAAGGGAAAATAGTATGTTCGGGGTGAACTTGATGGGAATCACTTGTCGAGGAAAATATTACTTGCAGGGCAGAACGTGAAGGATTTAAATTTTTGTTTGTAGCCATTCATTTATGTGGTCCTCCTTTTTGAGCCATTTCTGTTGATGAGACAGAATGACCCGTTCAATCAAATGAGGGAAAATGCATGATGGAAAGTCTCAATTAGACCCACTCTCGTTAGGGATAGTGCTTCCGACCATATTTTGTCCTAGTTACCAACTAACTAAAATACTAACTAAATATGAATCTAAGAATCAAAGGTTCTCAAATGAATTAAAAGAAATAAAAAGAGGTAAATACAACTAACTAAAGTTAAGTTAAGGTGTATGATTATTATTCTAAGATGCCATTTCTAAAATAAAATCTAAACTAACCTATCTTGACCAGGAGCAAACTAGACAAATAGATGAATACAATGAATAATGTATATTACTTGCGTAGTATAACTTCATGACACAAGTGATATGGAACTTTGACCAAGAAGTTGTTTACAACCAATAAAAAATATTTTTCAAACTAAGCTACATAGTCATTGTATTCATAAAGGACAATAATAATTATTGTAGATCACAAAATATTAATCAGGAAATAGTTCAAAGATGAACATCCATTATCACAAAACAAATATGCATGGATATGATTAGTCACAGTCATACATAGAAAAGCAATTTTTTTCCAAATTGTCTTCAGTCCTTTATTCAAATAACGGTAAAAATACCAATCATTCTCCAAAGAACCAAAATCCCTTGTTCAATTACAATTATCCCATTTATAGAGGTTCACCGGGGTTGTGTTTTGATGATCATATTGATAATGGTTAGGATACTGAAGCGATGCTCCAACTTTCCTTTCCCGATTAGGGCATAATTGTGATGATTTGGTTTACCCTGCAAAATTTTAGATACAAAATAATCCTTCAGGGGAGCCCTGACGGTATTTACCTCATGTTCACAACTACCTTCCATTTCTTGAAGTCTTCAAGTATGGAATCTACTAGAAGCAACTATGTCCTTTCCAGGTGAGCCCGACTCTTGCACATGGGAACGCTGATCTTCATTCTCAGGATTTTCTCAACACGTTGCAGGACAGTTTTGGTTATGGTGATGATTTTGGAGGGTTATATCAGTCTCTTTTTTATAACCTCCACATTGATTTCACTGGTTGCTTCAATTTCTCTCAGATCCAGGTTCTGCTTGGTTTCCATGTATTCGATGATCGTTTGGGTTGATGAATCTTTTCCATGAGAGTAGATCATCAGAATATCTCAATACCTATGTGCAAGATACCATGACTTGTCCCTGGGTCTTTAACACCTCGACAATCATTGCCATATCTGTTTCCAACAATCGGTAATCACATAGTCTCTGCTCTTCAGAATACGATGAGAGGGTTTCTGGGGATGAAACTGTTGGTGGTGATTCTTTCCATTCTGTAATTGTGTCGCAAGATTCCAGGGATTTTTGATACTTTTCTTGGACAACTTTAACCCGAGAGTCGAACTGCAGTCATTCACATTCAGTCACCAGAACTTTGTCAAGTGCACTGAACAACCTTTTCTACATACTCCGAAGCTCTTCATTTTTCTCTAGGGATTTTGTCTTCACTGCCTTGAGAATCATTGTCTCGATTTGGTGATATTCTATAATCTTTCTCAAAACTTCGTTCTCCATTTGTACCCTCTATAATTCGGCTCAACCTTTTTCATTGAAAGACCTCAATTCTTCCAATTGTGCTTTGAGTTTAGTCACTTCCACATTTTGTGAGGTTTAAAGCTTGTAACAACCCTAATTAATTCTTTAATTATCATGAATGATAAATATTAGTTTAATGAATTATTAAAACAGATTTATGGACACTTTATTATAAAATTAGTATTATTTGTAGTTGAACCAATTAATGGGAGCAATAAGGTGGTTGAGGAATTAATGGGGGGTAAGAATGTTTGGGAAATGGATTCAAGGGAGGAAGATAAGGGAGATCTCGGAGAGGGGGATCTTTTGGTTGGGGGAAATTTTTGGTTTATGGCAAGGTAAGACAATTTGGAGAGGAGAAAGGAGGAGGGAAATAATAGTTTTGGCTGCAACAATTTTTCTTATAGTTTTGCTTGAGGACTCTCATAGGGGGCACCGTTGTTGCTGGGAATTTTGGGCTCGGGGGCCAGGAAACCGTAAGGATTCTTGGAGCTAGGGAGCTAGAGAGGCTGTTCCTAGTTGGTTGGGAGGTTACTCATTTTGGGTAGTATCCATCAGCTTTAGGTTCAACATCAGGTTGAGGTAAATACCTTATGCATTCCTTTCCCTTATACTGCTGTTCATTATGCTCATTATGTTGTTCATTATGCTCATTATACTGATGTTCATTATTATACTGTTGAACATTATTATTATGTTGGAACAATAAATAAAGAAGTAAATTATAAAGAATTTCTGTATTTATATTTAATTTTATGAGGCTCTCTATGCACAGTCCTTACATATGGTATCAGAGCCAAGTTTCAAAACTTGGCCCAGAGCCTACCCACCTATAAGAGTGAAGGTTTAAAAATGTTGTTCCAACAATAACCCAAAAATTTAAACAACCCTTAAATATTTATATTGAAACCCTTTACAACAAATTAGAAATGTTCCTTGAAACCTTTGGACTTAAGAACAAAAAAAAAAAAAAAAAAACTCAAATTTGATCCAGAAATAACCCAGAAAACCTTAGAAATTGTTGTAAGTTTGAAGGGGGAGGTGGTACAAAAGAACCCCAAAATGTCCATGAATGTTTTGGAACTTGTTAATCTATGAAAACCAACGCCTATTCACCTGTGAAATTGTAAGAATCCTCACTTGTAAAAGGGGCACAATTAAAAATAAAAATTAAGCTTGACCTATAAAAGAGGTAGAGAATAATTATTTTTTTATTTTTATTTTTATTAATAAAAGTTAGATGAACTATTTATTTCACAAAAATTCTGTAGCATGATGAAAAAAAATGAAAATTGTTTTTTTTTAATATACAAATCCACTTAAACTTTTCTTTATTACTTAATTTTCTAAATAAATTGGGAACTGTAATATATATACTAGTGAAAATAAAAGCAATTTTAATAGGGTATTTAAATAAAATAAATAAAAGTTAAAAAAAAAATATATGCCAACCCTAATCGTGGGCAGAGAAGGGAGCATTTCTCATTCTTACCATTGGCCACACCCTTCCAAACTGAAACGAGCCAACTTGGCCGTGTCAAAATCCCCCATACATTCTTGGGTAGTATCTCATTCTTGGGCGTTGGTAGGCTCGGCCATGGAAGCCATGGCCCTTAGCCTCTAATTTAAATGCCACAATACAACACACAACCCAGTGCCCAAGCGTGAATCCCACAAGCTACAAGTTAATACAGAAGACCGAGACTTAATCTACCAAGGGAAAGCCCACAGGCCACGAGGATTGAGGTTCTCACAAGAGGCAAAAATTTTGTGCACAACACACTAGCACCAAACTAGCACCCAATCTAAAACCAAGCGTCAAGATCCCAACACCCTATTTTAGCGCCAAGCCAATGGAGGAGTTCATACGCTAGCTGTGCACGACGCATCAACTCAGTAATCAAAGAGCCCAACAAGCTATTGAGATAAGCATGAAACAACAACACAACACGAGTTAGTCACAACTCCAAGCCTAATCATAGGCCCAACACCAAGGTAACGAAGGAGGAACACAGAAAGGGAAATTCTGCGCATCCCAGGCCCAAGCCACGAACAAGGGAGAACGAGTCCATAGACTATGGACAACAACTAACCCAACAAGTATTAGTCCAAGTCCACAAGCTAAATCTGGAGCCTTAGACCACTTGAACAAACTATCACAAGCTAACCCTCGTGTCTGAGACCAAGCACACAAACAAGCACAAGCCTCAAAATAATGAGAATAAAGTTTCTCACCTGAGCTTGGGGACCCACCTCTTGGTTTTTAACTCGTATAGGATGGCCTTTGGCTTGACAACCCACTCGTGTTTTCCATTAACATTCTCGTGCACAAGCTCGGTCGTCTGGTAGTCATAGATCAAGTCGATGCTTTCTTCAAAGTACTTAACGTTGGGGCTCTTGACGCGGAAGCTCTGGATACACATCCCTACCACACGACACAGAGAAGAGACATGATCAAGGAAAGAGGAACATGCCAAGGGTAGAAACAAGCGAGGCAAAGACTAGTTAATATATTTTGTTATTCTAAAGAATCGAGGGCAGAGCTAGGCAAGAATAGGGAAAACCCCATGTGCTTGAATTAGAAATCACACAGGAGTGAATTCGGGGTTAGGGTTTGTTTAATTGTTTTATTTATTTATTATTATTTTATTTTTTTATGCTTGGACATGCGGGAAAAGAGGGAGGGGGTACGTGGGCCTCATGC
>JZKD02S1601071.1:246081-267226 GCA_000966675.3 Picea glauca
TGAAGGTGGCTTCTATCCATATACCGCTTCAAAAGGAGTCATGCGTGTAGCTGTATGGTAGGAAGTGTTGTACCACCATTTAGATAGGGGTAACCATTGAGCCCATTGATTTTTCTTTTCAGAGGAAAAACACCTTAGATATGTTTCCAAACACTTGTTGACAACTTCCGTTTGACCATCAGTCCGGGGATGATAAGCTATGCTTATATGCAATTGGGTGCCCTGTAGCTTAAATAGTTCTTGCCAAAAATTGCTTGTGAAAGTTGGGTCACGATCATAAACAATAGAGTGCAGCATGCCATGAAGATTGAGGACCTGGTCCATGAAAATTTGAGCCACCGTGGATGCAGTAAATGGGTGTTGAAGAGCACATAAATGAGCATACTTGGAAAGGCGATCCAAAAAAACCATTATGACTGATTTATTTCCTAATTTGGGTAAGTTGGTAATAAAGTCCATAGAGATATCCTTCCAAATAGAAGGTGGGATCGGAAGCAGTTGTAGTGTGCCCGGAGATTTGACTGTTTCTCCCTTGTTGCGTTGACACACCTCACATTCAGCGACAAAATTACGGATGTCCTATTTCATACCATCCCATAAAAAAGATTGTTTGACCCTGTCATAGGTTTTGGTGAACCCAGAGTGCCCTGCTGTGGGTGTAGCATGAAGCTCATAAAGTACCGTGGATTTAAGCTTTGATTGTTTACTTAAATACAAACGACATTTGTATCAAATCTCATCGTGGAGCCAAGAGTACCCTGGGGGAGCCGGAGCATTGGTCTACAATTATTGGATCAGATGCAAAGTTTTGGGATCTTGTAGCCATTCCTGGCGCATAGCTTGGAGCCAATCTAGTACAATGAAGGAAAGAGAAAAAAGGGATCCTTCTGCTTCATATTTTCAGGACAGTGCATCCGCCACCACATTGTCTTTGCCCTTCTTGTAAATGATCTCATAATCATATCCAAAGAGCTTAGTCACCCATTTTTGTTGCTCCGGGGAGGAAATGCGTTGTTCAAGAAAGTACTTGAGGCTTTGATGTTATGTCTTAATTCGGAAATGTTGCCCCAAGAGATAAGGGTGCCATAGATCAACGTCATGAAAAATAGCCAACATTTCCTTTTCATAGATGGGTTTGCCCAGATTCCTTTCAGCTAGTTGCCTGCTGGTGAAGGCCAAAGGTCGACCCTCTTGCATAAAGACAACACCGATTCCTTTCCCTGA
Organism: Picea glauca; assembly: GCA_000966675.3. Taxonomy (NCBI): domain Eukaryota; kingdom Viridiplantae; phylum Streptophyta; class Pinopsida; order Pinales; family Pinaceae; genus Picea; species Picea glauca. The sequence goes on from JZKD02S1601071.1 coordinate 247,306, forward strand.
GGCATCACATTCCAACACAAAGGTCTTTGTGAAATCAGGAAGGGCCAGAACCAGAGTGTTGCACATGTCCGTCTTCAAGGTTTCAAAAGCTTGAGCAGTGACTGGAGTCCAAGTGAAAGAGTTCTTTTTTAGGAGAGTCGTGAGAGGTGATACAATCTTTCCATAATTCTTAACAAACTTGTGATAATACCCTGTTAAGCCCATAAATCCACGCAAGATTTTGAGAGTCTTTGGTTGCGGCCAGTCTTGCATAGCTTCAATCTTTTTTGGATCCACCCTGACACCATCCTTGCCAACCAGATGGCCCAAGTATTCTACTTCTGAGGCACCAAAAGCACATTTAGACTATTTCAGGAAAAGTTGGTGCTGAGAGAGTAGATGGAGAACTCGATCCACATGAGTAAGATGGTATGTCCAGGTTTTGCTATAGATTAGGATATCATCAAAGAAAACTAATAAAAAATGACAGAGAAAAGTACAGAAGACATGATTCATGAGGCTTTGGAAGGTGGAGGGGGCATTACACAAGCCAAAGGGCATGACCAAAAACTCATAGTGGCCCTCATGAGTTCGAAAGGCCATCTTGGGAATGTCTGCCTCCTTCATACGTATCTGGTGATAGCCCGAGCGAAGATCAAGTTTAGTAAAGAATTGGGCGCCACTCAATTCATCCAGGAGGTCATCAATGATAGGAATGGGAAATTTATCTTTAATGGTTAGTTTGTTGAGGGCATGGAAGTTAGGAAACATTCTCCAAGAACCTTCTTTCTTCAGGACCATGACTACAGGAGGAGAGTAAGGGCTCGTACTAGGGAAAATAATGCCTACAGTAAGGAGTTCCTGGACCATTTTCTCAATTTGATTTTTTTGTAAAATGGGGTGGCGATATGGACGGATATTGGGAGGAAGGCTTCTGGGTACAAGGGGAATGGAATGATCATGAGCATCATGGGAAGGAGGGAGTCCTTAGGGAGCAGAAAATACCATTTGGTGTTTATAAAGGAGGGCTTGGAGGTCTTTCGACACTGGGGGTGTCTCTATTGCTTGTATGGCATGGAGTTGGGCAATGACACCAGAATAACTTTTTTTGAGCATCTTTTCCATGCGATGGGAACTAATGACCTCAGGTGAACCAACAATGATTCCTTGGAATTTATATTGGTGGCCTTCCTGGTCGAATTGCATGGTTAATGCCTTAAAATCCATGAGAATGGGACCCAAAGTCATCAGCCAGTCTGCACCCAACACAATGTCACAACCACTCATGTCGATAGAAAACATATGGGATTTTAGGTGGTAGTCGTCGATTTGGAGACACACATTTTCATAGCACCCTCCACATTTCATGGAACCACCATTGGCAATCATGATTTGGAAATTGTTGACGACATGTATGTAGCAATGAGTTTCTTGGGCAATGCGACGATGAATAAAATTATGGGTGCTTCCACTATCAACCAGAATTATGACATTTCGATGCTTGATGTAACCGATTAACTTAAGGGTTTGGGGGGCAGAGAAGCCAGTGAGAGCATTGAGGGAAATGATCCGTTCCACTTCGGGAGGGTCTGAGGGAGGGGTCATGTCAGTGATTTCAGGTGATTCAGGCACAAGGGGAGTTTCAACATCCTCTTCTGAAATATCCTCAGAGATGGTCATAAAAAGATTTTGTTCCTTACACTTGTGGCCTGGGAAATATTTGTCATCATAATTATAACAAAGGCCTTTGAGTTGGCGTTCAACCATTTCAACCCTGTTCAATTTTTGGATCTTTAATAGGGCAGAGGGAGTAGTGGGATTTACGAGTTTAGGGTGAGGTATAAAGGAGGGTTTACGGTTTTGAGAGGATACAACCTGTTGTGCTTCTTTATCTTTTTTAGTAGCCTCCACCCAACTCAAAGGTCGAGCCATGAGGACATGGGCCCGAATCTCCTCCTTGAGGCCACTGATAAAACACTCTCTAAAGAAAGCATCAGTCATGCCCTCTGTTTGAAAATCCAAGCGCTCAAAGGCAGCTATGAATTCTTCTACTGTTCCTGATTGTTTCAACTTTGTCAAACGGCCCAAATGGTTGGTGTCAGTGTCAAAGCGTTCATAAAGCTCAGTCACAAATTGGGTCTAAGCAATATACCCTTGACGGGAAGTTTTTCTCCATTGCCACCATTACCAACGTTCTTGATCTAGATGGAGAACACCATACCGGAGTTTGGCCAAGTCATCTGTAATGTCGTATAAAGAGAAATAATGTTCCATTTGGGTGACCCAACCAGTGGGGTCCCAGCCATCAAATTTGGTCACATCCACCCGCGGAAGGCGTAGGTCACGTTGAAAATGATGGGGCTGAAAGCTATGGGTATGGGAGGAATGTTCACCTTCAGTCTTTGGAGGTGCATCAAAGAAAGGGTCATCTGTAGGGATCTTTAGTTTGGTGCAGAGTGATGCAAAGACAGATTCAAGATGGGTGGTTATTTCTTATTTGACTTCCTCCATTGAGGACTGCATGGTTGTATTTATGGTTGTATTGATGGATGAATTGATGGAGGCAACAATAGCACTAAGTTGTTTCACTTCTTTTTGGGTCTTGAGGAAACCAGATTGCAAGGTGTTGAAGCGAGCTTCCAGGTCTTGGCTATGGGTATGGGCCATGAGGATGGGTGAACTGAAAAGGGGCTGGTGGGGTCAAAAATTTTGCCGAAAAATGATACGGATGAATGTGATAAGGGCAAAGAGATGAATCCAATGGAATAGGTCTAAAATAATGGTGAAAAAATTTCCAGATATTTTNTTACACCTGTAGAGTTATACTCCGGTCTGAAGAAAACTACAGTGATGAAATCCCCAAATTCTTAACTATAAATAAATGTGTATTTACTTGGCAACCCGAACATAGTTGCGCGACAATAGATCTTGTCTGTTTTAATTTGTTTATGTTTCTGTCCCCCAAAGGTTAGGTATTCAAGGGTTTGCCCTGTGTTATAGCTCTTTGATATACGTGCGGGGTCCAACAGTAGTACTCAACCCCTTTATATCAGGGCAATAACTAAGGAGGATAGACCGTACCCTTAGCCGTACTACCCGACTACTCAGGTACTAGAGAGTATCTTCTCGAGTGTTGTTCTCGGTGGCACTATAACAGTCATGCAGCCGATCGGTTTATCTAAAGAGGGATTCAGGAAATCTAGGTCGATCTGTACACATGTGCTGTCTAATGCACTACCACTCAAAGAGGTACCAACAGGGGTTACAAGGGTGGCCAACAGATGTGCACTTAAGAACCACTTGTATTTCCTGTGTGTATGAATCCCTCAACCGCGGGTTTATGCGTGTAACGACAGATCTCTGTGGCTTAAAGACGTCGGAATATGTCTCTACCCTGAATTTTTTTTTCCACAATTTCTGCCAAGGACAGTGCTCTGATGCCACTTGTAATATACCAGATATAAAAAGTATGCAGAACATAAATAAAATTCTAGAAATGGTAGAATAACAGTAATATAACTAGCATAATCTCCACAATAACACATAAATGATATAAGAACAACAACAGAAATAACACTTTGATTCAGAAAGCAATGTTCATGGGCCTCTTCGAGGGGGAAACCTCCAGTCGAGCAGCGCTCTGTTACAATAATCTTCAATCTATGGTTTTCATACCCTCGACCCTTATTTATACTAAATATGTTTATCAAGAGAAGCATCTAGAGGAAGATCCTTCTAGAAGAGGAAGCTTCTATTAGGTCTTCTTACATCTACCTTATTCTATTTTATTGAAAGGCCTTATTAATATTGACCTTTATTACATCCCAATATATTGATCTACCTATGTGCGGGTTAGGACCCTAACACAATTAGATATGCCGACATGTAGAAACCAATATTCTTCATGCTCTAGGGATCCTGGCTGCGGTGAGTGATGCTAAACGAGATAATGGTTGCCCAATTGAACACATGGCCATTCTAAGAAATCTTGTAGGCCGTTGGGAACCATTCTATCCTGAAATGAGTGCTACATTCTTCACCATAGAGTCGATAGATCATGGTATCTAGAACCTTGTAGGGAATTGTAAGATATCGTGATAGGACATACCTTTCTCCCTTTTTCACCGCCCACTCTTCATCATAAAACCAATCTTCCATGAGGGTCTTGAATTCTTCATGTTCAACTACAAATTGTTTGAGAAAAGGCTAGTTCAACCTCGTTGTTGGTTCCGAGGTTTGATATCTAGATCTGATGTCATCCACTTTGAGCGAGGAGATTGGGAGACCTGAAGAATTGAGTATTAATCATGTATCCTTTTGCAGATATGTGAAACACCATTTGGATGCATCGCTGTAAGGAAAACACTAGGGTCAAGCGGCTACTGTGTGGATTCTTCTCTTCTTGATATTTCTGTATGACTCAATGTTTGGATCATCGAGAGGGAATCTTTCATTCTTGAACATGTCCACAATCTCGGTGAAACTGAGGTAGTGCTCCATTCCTTCATGGTTGTTGGTGTCAAAGATAATGTATGACTCTGGGATGGAGATTGGAACAAGAGCTCCAGAGGTCAGGGATTTTCCTTTTCTAGTGAGCATTCTGGACATCCCTTCACCTGCACAAACCAACATATTATAATTAAAAAATTCGTCTCGACCTCGAAATAACAATATTGAAAAGAAGAAAATAATATCATAGTCGTTTATAGGCAAGGAGCGACAATCGATCAAACAGAGCTCACAAAGGATTGCAGACGTGGTTTTCTCTTTTTTTACCTTCATGAACCGGTGAGAAAGAATATGAGCCTTAATGTCCCATTTAACAAAAACAAAATCCATTGATTCCCTCCTAACCATGCACAATCAAATAAAAGTGTGGAACAACTTGGAGTTGGTCAGGGGCGTACATAGAGAGTAAATGCACACGCATGTGATTGACAGTTATAGTTGTTAAGGCGCAGGATAATTCAAAAAGTGGGGGGAAACATTGCAGTTGTCGTTGTCGACAGATGATGAGGAAAAGAGGAATGGACGTGGGTGAGAACAAACCCCGACGAACAAAAATACTTTATTAACCGTTTAAGCGTGATTACAGAACTAAAAATTAATTTTAACGTCCAATTACATGATCGTTGGGCATTAATACTTCAATAAATAAGGCTAACAAGAAGTCAAGGTGGTAGTGAGGGGACCCATTAACTAGATCGCATGAGATCTACAGTGGAGGAGAAATCGATGAGGACTTGGTTCATAGGAGCCGCAGGATCAAGCACGTGATAGTTGGATAGCAAAGGGCAGTGTCGTTGTTGGAAAGGAGGGGAAGAAAAATAAGGAAGAGCCCAAGGAGAAATCCGACGAAGAAACTTACTGGCTGAGCACGTTAAAGTATTTGTAACCTTGACACACATTGGAAGAGGAAATACTTACGCATTGATTGAATTGAGGGACCCACGAGGGGGGGGTTAGGTTGAGGTGTATTGAAGTGAGAGGGTCATGTGTGATTTGGGGAGTGACTAGGAGAGAGAGAGAGGGATTATTGTCCTCAACAAGATGAATATGAGCACGATGATGAGATCATATCGTTAACTTATGATGATGACATTGTGAAGCATCGTCACCTGTGAGATATGTAGGGAGGCTTGTGTGCATGTTTGAGGAAAAATCCAATGATGCAAAGGTAAGAAGGGAGGAAAAGAGAGAAGTACATGGGAAAACCATATTTAGTCCCAAATAAGAAAATGAATATTTAACCATAGATACCTCAGGAAAGAAAAATGTGCATCCCCCAATTAAGATTTGAAAAACTTTAAATGGGGGAAAGGGTTGTGGTTCCATCACAACATAGTCCTAAGATAGGATAAGGCATGTCTACATCCAAATGCTCAGAATAAGGTGCCAACTATGGAAAACATCCTATTGTCCCTCATTCCCCACATGTCCGTTCCACCCTAGGAGGTGTGCCCCTTTTCTGCTCAATAGTCGTTCGTCTGCCCCACTTCCCTTCTCGGGTTTTAGAAATTAGACGGAAAAGAAGTCTTAGAGCCATGTAGTTGTATCTTGGCACCTTGGGAATCAATTCCCAATAGTTCTCTCACTTGGAGAGAACGCTCACAATCCTGATAAGCCACTTCTTCAACAACACATGGGCCTGACAACCCACCTCTTCCACGCAATCGAATCTCAAGATTCCCCAAGTATAGGTACAATTGTAGAGTATCGCTGCCATGTATGGATGATGGAATAATGAAGGAATAATCATAGAAATTGCACTATATCCACAAATTATATATGCATGTGCCCTATGTGACACTTGGCACATAAGGGAGTAATTTTGTCCCCTTCATGTAATTCGTTCCCTTTCTTTAGGAAATTAGGATAACATAATGTTATATGAATTTAGGAATTAGGATAAATACTATTTTATTCCTATGCCTAAGTCCCTTGACTTAGCCCCTTAACCTTAGACTCTTAGCCCCCCTTTCCCTTTCTAGTGGAGTTTAGCCCCCCATACTTTTTGTCTGTTTTTTCTTCGGTAGTTATGTATTTTTATTAATATCTAAGTGTGATTTCATTTTACAATAATAGGCTCACTGAACTTTTAGCATCTAGGCTCTCTGGCCTAATAATCACATAGTATCTATGGCCTATAATATCATAGCTCACTAGCCTATAAAACATATGTACAATTAAAACTGGGGATCAACCTAGGTATTATACCCCCCCTTATTTATGCATTGCCCTCAGTGCATTATATACAATATACAATCCAAAATTCTTCAAAAAGCTCCTTACCTTTGCTTTTGAATTTTGTTATCCCTCTGGTGTTCTTCTTTTCTATTTCAAACACCAAATTCATGTCTACAACAACAAATATGTTTTTTTTCTAATGAGTATTATTCTATTGTATTAAGATATGTAATTATGTTAATTACAATCTACCATAATTATATTTACAAAATGTTTACTATGTATAATATATTTATTCTATTGCTGAAATTGTAAAAGTATACACGGATTATAGTATAGTGTTAATTCTACATATTGTTGCATATGCAAGGAATTCTTATTTATTAAATGGTATGAGAGACGCAATTTTCGTGTGACATATAACCCAAGAAGGATACTAGGATGCTACAAAGTTAACATGGTTTCATAATAAGTAGATTAGTGAGTACCTTATAAATTTATTTCAAAATCATGTTACATGGTGTGATGAGATATATGAAAAATAATATTTTTCGTTGTGTTGTGCCATGTAAGCTTATATACACCCAAGCTTGTTGTGTTGTTGAGTAATGGAAAACTTAAGTTCATAATCACGTTAAATGGTTTCATAATAAGTAGATTAGTGAGTAACTTAAAACTTTATTATAAAATCATGTTAAATGGTTTCATAATAAGTAGGTTAGTAAGTAACTTAAAACTTTACTTTAAAATGGTATTAAATGTTCTTATAGTAATGTTATTTCAAAATCATATTAAATGATTTTATAATAATGGAAAATCATGTTAAAGTTTTTAAATATGTGTGAAAATAATATGAAATTTCAATTTTGGATTTATAATTTTATTTTTTTAAGAATTATCAAAATATTTTATTTACATAATTTTATATGTTTGAGTGGATTTAATAGTAAAGATGACTGATATGAGTTATCAGAAGGTATGTAATTTTATAGGTCCGAGGTATTCTCTTGGCCTGAGTAAACCGAATTCTCTTCATGCAGAAACATGTAGTTATAGATCTTCTGATGACTGTCGAGTAAGAGGTGTCTGAAAAGAAAAGTGGTTACTTGGGCTGAAACCAAAGGGTTATGATTATGGGAAAAATACTGGTAGGGAGCGACAAACCGTTAATAATTGTGGATAGGCACTGTTGAAAAGAAAAAGGAATTGTAAAGTGAGACATCTAAGGAAAATGATGCGAAGAAAAGTAAAAGATGACTGATTAGAAAAACACATGGACTAGGAAAGGAAAACTAAAAGAGAAAGGAACTCCTACTATGTACAAGACTACTATCACCATGGGTGATTAGGAGAAGTATTTTTTTAGGATTTGGCCATTGACAGGGAAATCCTCCTCCTCTCCCTATAATGTCTTAAGTTGGAAGGTACCAAGACCTATTTTCTAGTGGATTAGATAAGGTCCCAACCACAACTTTTGAAACTTTGTGTGTTTTCCTTTTAATTCATTTGATTTATTCCATTTGAGTACAAGATCCACTTCGTGAAAATATTTATTACCCACATACAAATTGTCAAACCACCTTGTTATTACTTCTTGATTGTGTATTAATTTCGTTTTAGATTTCTCCCATTCTTCTTCTAATTTTAAAAACATGTTTAACCTTTCCTTCATCACTAGGCAAGCCTCATCATAGATGGATTGGGCCAATTGCAAAGATGGTAAGAAACTGTGAGTAGGTATGGTGGCCTCCTGTCCATAGACTAGGAAAAAAGGGGAATTATTGATGGATGACTTAGAGGTAACTCTGTTGGATCAAAGGGAATTTGGTAGAGCAAGGTGCCAGTTCCTTTGATGGTCATTAACCATGTTCTTGAGGATGTTGATGAGTTTTTTGTTAGTGGATTCTGCTAAACCATTCCCTTGTGGGTAATAATTTTCTTAATATTTAAATTTTATATTTCATTCAAGGGAAAATTCAGTCAATTTCAGAGAAGAAAAATATTTTTCATTATCAAAGACTAATGATTCAGGGACTCCAAAACTGGTGATGATATGAGACTGAAGGAACAACATCACCTAGATTTCATTGATAGTCTTTAAGGAGACTCCCTCACTCCATCTAGTAAAGTAGTCAGTGGATGTGAGGATGTATTTGTGTAGTTGGGAGGAATTGGGATTGATTTCCTCGATTATGTCCAACCCCCATTGTTGAAATGGACATTCAATGAGCATTGGTTGCAGAGGGAATACATTTTTCTTCTCTCTTCTTGTTGACTTTTGATATTGCTGGAATCTCCTTCCATACACATGTGGATATTTAAATATGGAGGGAAATTAATATCCATCTCTGAGGATTTTTTGTGTAGTAGTATCTGCACCGTAATGTCCTCTCGTGGGTCCATCATGGAGCTCGAACATGAATTTTTCAACATCTCTTTTCTCCAAACATCTTAGGAATATTCCATCATAGTTTTTTCTACATAGAATTCCCTGGATAAGTTGATATTGGGAGGATTTGAGCCTTAGGGCCCTTTTATTTTCTGGGTCCAGATAATGTGGAGTTGATCCATGAGTCAAGTAATATTTCATTTTGTAGAACCAGGGGTCTGAACTGACTGGGATGTAAAAAAATTATTTTTTAAATAGATCAGAGTCTTGATATAGAGCATCTTCCTGAGACTTGATGCAGGGGGACTCATCGGCCAGTTTGCATGGCCCTTTCCCTTTGATGATTTTTGTAGGTTTGATATCGAGGTCATATTCTTATAGGGACATAATCCAATTGTCTCTTTTATCTTCCAAATATCTTTGTACTAGGAGGTTTCTAACAGCTAGGTAGGGAACAATAACCTTGGTTTTAGATTTGAGTAAGAATGACTGAAAGTGCTTGACAACTTTGAATACCACATATGCATGTTTATCAACTTCAGGATAATTTAGCTCAACTCCTTGTAGTCTTAAACTCATAAAATCCATAGGAAACTCGTCTCCTTCTAAATTCTTCTATGTTAAGACAACCGCAAATCCAATATCAAAGGATAATGTGTAGAGGATGAAATCTCTATCAAAATTTGGGCTCAAAAATGCGGGTGCTTGCTCAATTTCTTCTTTGATTTTAACGAACTCCTCCTTCTCTTTAGACCCCCATTTAAATTCAACATTCTTATTTATTATATCTTGTAGGGGTTTTACCGTTTCAAAAAAACTGAGAATGGACCGTCTTACGAAATCTATTCTCCCGAGGAACAACTGCATATATTTTTTTGTTGTGAGAGGGAGGGATCTTAGCAATCGCTTCATTTATTTTAGGTTCAATCTACATACCGTTCTTGGAAACGATGAAGCCCATGAGTTTTCCTTCATCAACAACAAAAATGAATTTCTTGGGGTTTAGAGAGATGTTGTATCTCTTGCATATGTTTAATAGCTTCTTCAAATGAGAGATGCGGTCTTATCTATTATTCGAGAACATGGTTACATCATCTAGGTATACTACCACACATTCTCCCAGTAGACCTCTAAAGGAAATATCCGTGGCTCGTTGAAAAGTTGCTCCATCATTTATTAGTCCAAAATGCATCTTCCTATAGGCATATGTTCCCCATTTGGTTCTGAATGTTGTCTTTAGTTGATATTCACGAGCTACTAAGACTTGGTTATAACCTGAGAATCCATCTAGTAGGGAGAGTGTTTATGATCCAGACACACACTGTAAAATTTGTTCCATGGGAGGCATAGGGTAGTTATCTTTCTCTGAGGCCCTGTTGACATTTCTAAAATCAACACAAATCCTGATATCCCCATTTGTTTTCCTTACTGGCACTAAATTTGATATCCACTACACATGTCTTAAACTATTTTAGCAGCCAATAATTTGTTCAACTCTACTTTGACTTAGGGTTCAAGGCTGAGATGCATCTTCCTCAACTTTTGTTGGAATGGCTTGGTTTGAGGTTTTGTGGGGATGACTTGTTGTATAATATTTGTATCATATGTCTTGAGGTCCCCATACGTCCAGACGAAGATTTATTTATACGAGCTTTGAATAACTTTGTGTATGATTTCCTTTCTTCAGGAGAGAATTTTTTCCAAGGTTAACATTTCAAGGGGTTGTCTTTGACCCCAAGTTTACTATTTCAAAATGTATGTATGAGTTGTTGGTATTGCAGTTGGTGACCTTTTTGAAATTTTCTTGAAGGTCATAGAGTTTTTCTAGTCTGACCACACTCCTAGGGATATTGTTGGTTGGGCCTGCTATGTTTGTTTCTTCAGTAGTATCGTTATTATTTGTATTTATCAGTAGGTCATGCTAGCCTTCATCTATGATAGAATCCTTGAAGGTATCTTTGAGGTGTAGGAAATTTATGAGTTGCTGGTCATAATTAAAGACCCTCCAATTCACGATATTGTTAGGAATTGATGTCTTGTACAACAGTTCAATAGAGAAGGAGCTAGGCATCAATCTATCTAAGGGTATTAATATAGATGCTATGTTAGCTAAAAAATCAACGTTATAATTCAATGATTAGGGAATGGTGTTAATATTAAATGCAGTGAAAGATTTAAATAGTTCCCAAACCTCATACTGATAATTTTTTAAGTGACTTGAAAGACAATGAATGGTGTTTCGTACCTGCCTAACAATAATTTCAGAATCGCCAAATACCTCGATTTTTTCTTCTTTCAAGTCAACTACCTTCCTTAGCCCTTGTACTAAGGCCTCATATTCGACAATATTGTTGGTGTAAGGAAATTCTAGTATGCATGCAATTAAAGTTTTAGTACCTTTCAGATATTTTAGTATGCAACCCACACCTTCACCTTCTAAAGACTTGGATCCATCGAAAAATAATGTCCACATGTCAGGATCTCCTTTTTTTTTATTTTAATTGGTATTTTTGAATTTTCAGGTTTTTTGGTTTTAATGAGGTTAATAGAGTCAATGCGTTTTGCTAACTTATATCTAGAAATTATGTTAGTTTGTACATCAGAGGAACTATTAGTTTGATCAGCTATATTACAATTGGGCTCAATAATCTGGGTGCAATGAAGGATTTGAGATTGTGTGCCAGATTCAACAAGAGAGGATGGTTCAACTATGAAATTTCCAAAGAAAGTTTCATACAAATAATTTCAAAGAATTGAATGGTTGTACACTACTGGTTCATTCAGGTTATTCAAGTAAATGACAACATGTTTCATATACCTTTCTCTGTCGATCCTGATATATTTCATTTTACCATTGTAAGGGAGCCACAAATGGGACTAGTTGGTAGAAAAGTATCCATTTAACACAACTAACCAGTCTCAGCTTAACAACATGCCACAGTTGTCTAGAATTTCTACTACTATTATATCTATGGTTTGAATAAATTTTGGGTTAGCAGACATCTTGATCAAAACCTTTTTCAACTCTCCAATAACCTTAACTTTGGTTTTGTCTAACTGAATAATCTGGATGTTAGATGGTTCAGGTTTGATATTAAGCTTCTAACAGACTTTTAGAGGCATGTCAATAGATGAAGCTCCTAAGTACACCATGCAATTATGAAATTTCTATTAAAGACTTCAAAAGTGATGAGGAAAGAAGGGGTGGTAGACCTGGATCTTTGACCAATTAAGGATGCATTAGTCACAACTTGAATTTTAGATGGAGTGATGTTGTCAGCCAAATTTACCTTGATGATTCCTTTCTTGGTTCTAGTGTTTGCTTCCTTTGTTCCATGAGATGTTTTTCCTTGTAGAGTTTTGATAAAATTCTCTTAGATTTGTGGAATCTTCATGAGTTCCAAAAAATAAATCTTAGCTTTTGTTTTCTTTAGATCTTCTAGGAAGTCATATTCCAACCTGGCCAAGGGTGTAGGCGAAATAATTGGTTTGGTTTCTTGATATTTCATTTTTGGATTGGAAGGTGTGGTCCTGGATGAGTTAGGAGTAGTATTGGTCGAAGGAGAAGATTTTTTAGAAGTAGGATTAGTGGTGTCGAGGCTGTCATCGAGAATATTCTTACTGGAACTCCTAGTGGTTACGACGTTTTGTGAGATGTGCACTTCTTCAACTTCTTATTCATATTCACCAAAAGTTATGTCTCAAAATGAGTTTAACTGTTGTTCTATAGGATCGTTATATTCTTTAGGTTGTTCTTGAAATTCCTGATTTTCTTCTCCCTTGTCAGCAATTTTAGTCATATTCTTTGTTTCCCAGGTTTGAAGGGCCTCGTAAATATCTTCCATGTTGATGCCTTCCATCTAAGAAGGGGTGGTTTTTTTGGTTGGTGTAGTGTTGTTATCTTTCTTGGGGGGGAACTTAAAAAATGTTTTCTGGTTAGAAGATCCCTCTCCACTACCCCTTTTTAGGTCAACCGAGTCGTTACATAACTTTTTAATGATTCTCTGAAGAGATTCCATATCCATTGAATCAAGAGGATTCTTATCTTCACCAAGTTTAGATGTAGAAATTTTACCTTTACCCTTATCTTTAGATGGTTCCGAGCAAGAACTATATTTCAAAATCAACATATTTTTTTCAAATTTAAGGGCTTCTTGGAAAGCTTCTTCTAGAGTGCCTTTTTTAGATTTTTTCACATACATGGCCATGGACATGGGTAAACCAAAGGTGTAAAATTCAATAGTGATGTCTTTAATAGGTTTTAAGGCTCGCGAGATTTGTTTTAACAAATTAAGGAAACATTGATTGTAATTGGTAACTAAATATTTCAAATCCATATTGACTCTTGAGAGTTCAGGAACCCGGGTGGCTGGTATTTTGTTTTCCCTGAACTTTTGGAGGAAAGGGGTTTCAAAAATTATCTAGTTTGGAATGGAGGCTTCTTCTAGTGAGAAATACCATGTCGATGCATTTTCTTCAAAAGTAAGGGGGAAAAAACGACAAAATACGTCTTCATGTCAAATGCTTTGTAACCTAATAACCAACAAAAATTTCTTAACATGGTTTTTGGTTGAATCCTTTTTGTTAGGGTCAAATTTAGGTAGGAACTTTTCAGGGTGTCTCGGCATATCATGTTGGATCCCTGGCACAAAGACCGCATCAAAAAACAACCATGTATGATAGGGAGGAGGATTTTGGTTCACATTTTCTCCAACCATGTTTGGGGGTAGATATACAATGATTTGATAAGGGTTATCTTTGGGTTCACTCTCAAATCTGTCTCTTTATTTGGATTTGTCCTCCGACTTGTCTTTGGGAGTGTGAGGGGGTGACTCAGGAGGAGAGGGTGGTCTATGTCCTACCCCACGAACGAGTATATGATATTCAATATTAACTTCTGAAGCCTCGGGGAAATCATAAGTGTCTTTAGGAATGTGATATTCAAGGGTCCCAGTCGAATATTTTTCTTGAAAGGAGTCTAGGTCAGAAAAATAGGGATCCGTATGTCGAAGGTCTTCCTGATTTTCAGGAAGAGAGTAATCCAAGGGAAACTATCCTAGTCAATGCGTAGTTGGTTCATTCGGTCAGGTGTCTAACTATGGATTCAATCTCCGAGATGGTTAGGAAACATAGTTGGGGGCAAGAAAAGGATGTTTCGAGGTGAGCAGGAACGCGATGAGTGCTAAAATGAGATGGAGTGTTCGCAATATACTCTGAAGGGAAAATAGTATGTTCAGGGTGAACTTTATGGGAATCACTTGTCGAGGAAAATATTACTTGCAAGGAAGAATGGGAAGGATTTAAATTTCTGTTTGTAGCCATTCATTTCTGTTGCCCTCCTTCTTACGTCATTTCTGTTGATGAGCCAGAATGACTTGTTCAATCAAAAGAGGGAAAACACATGATGACAGGTCCCAATTAGACCCACTCTCATTAGGGACAGTTCTTCCGACCATATTTTGTACTCGTTACCAACTAACTAAAATACTAACTAAATATGAATCCGAGAACCAAAGGTTCTCAAATGAATTAAATGAAATAAAAAGAGGTAAATACAACTAACTAAACTTAAGTTAAGGTGTATGATTATTATTCTAAGATTCCATTTCTAAACTAAAAACTAAACTAACCTATCTTGATCAGGAGAAAACTAGAAAAATAGATTAATACAATGAATAATGTATTTTACTTGCGTAGAATAAATTCATGACACAAGTGATATGGAACTTTGACCAATAAGTTGTTTACAACCAATAATTTTATTTTTTCAAACTAAGCTACAGAGTCACTGTATTCATAAAGGAAAACAATAATTATTGTAAATCGCAGAATATTAATCAGGAAATAGTTCAAATATGAACATCCATTATCACAAAAAACATATGCATGGATATGATGATTCACAGTCATACATAGAAAATCCATTGTTTTCCAAATTGTTTTCAATCCTTTATTCAAATAACGGTAAAAATACCAGTCCTTCTCCAAAGAACCAAAGTCCCTTGTTTAATTACAATTATCCCATTTATAGAGGTTCCATGGGGTTGCGTTTCAATGTTCATATTTATTACGGCTAGGATAATGAAGCGATGCTCCAACTTTCCTTTCTCGATTAGGGAATAATTGTGATGATATGGTTTACCCTGCAAAATTTAAGTTACAAAATAATCCTTTTGGGGATTCCCGAGGGTCTTTCCCTCACGCTCACGAATACCTTCCATTTCTTGAAGTCTTCAAGTATCAAATCTACTAGAAGCAACTATTTCCTTTCGAAGTGAGCCTGACTCTTACACATGGGAATGACGATCTTTGTTCCGAGGCTTTGCTCAACACATTGCATGACATTTTTGGTTATGGGAATGATTTTGGAGGGTTGGATCAATCTCTTTTAGATAACCTCCACGTTGATTTTGCTAGTTTCTTCAGTTTCTCTCTGATCTAGGTTTCACTTGGTGTCCATGTATTTGATGATCATCTGGGTTGATGAATATTTTCCGCGAGAATAGATCATCAGACTATTTGCATACCTATGTGCAAGATACCGTGACTTGTCCCTGGATATTTAACACCTCAATAATCATTTCCATACCTATTTCCAGTAGTTGGTAATCACAGATTATCTGCTCATCAGAATACAACGAGAGGGTTTCTGGGGACGAAAAATGTTGGTGGTGATTCTTTCCATTCTGTGATTGTGTCGTAAGCTTCCAGGTATTTTTGATACTTTTCTTGGACAACTTTCACCTAAGATTTGAACTGCACTCGTTCATATTCAGTTACTAGAACTCTGTCGAGTGCACTAAACAACCTTTTCTGCATGCTCTGAAGCTCTTCATTTTTCTCTAGGGATTTTTTCTTTACCACCTTGAGAATCGTTGTCTCAATTTGGTGATATTCTATAGTCTTTCTCAAAACTTTGTTCTCCATTTGTACCCTCTATAATTTGTCTCAAAATTTTTCATTGAAAGACCTCAATTCTTCCAATTGTGCTTTGAGTTTAGTCACTTCCATATTTTGTGAGGTTTCAAGTTGTTGCATGTCCCTAGCGTGGGCCTTTTGGACCAGTGACATTGACCTAATGAATTTGATTTGCATATGTTTCTCATGTTCTTGTAATTTATTTTTAATTTCCTCCTCATAAGCCTATTTGGTCCGTTGAATTTCCTTTGTTTTCTCACTGGAGGTAGATTATTGATGGTTTCCAGGGTCGTTTCTAGCTTTTCAATCCAGAATTTTGCGGCGTCTAGAGATACAATGACCTCCTGCACCGACACAATATTTACCCCAACAAAAGTGCTGAGCCCCGAGGCCACTTGTAGAGCATTATCTTTTACATTGGGCCCAACTTTCCATTTGATATTCCTTTCAGGCATATCCTGGCCGACTTCTATTTTCCTCCTTTTTCTTTTGGGGGCCCTCTTTTCTATGGCTCGGGTCTTGTGACTATAGTAGTAATCTCGAACTGCGACCACTGCTCCTTTGAACCCGCGTCCTTTTGAGGTGAGAGATGAGCTGCCTGGAATTAAGTCCAAGACCGGTTGAAAATTGGGAATGAGTTTGCAGCACACACAACATCAATTAGATATGCTGAAATGTAGAAACCGAGATTCTTCATGCTCTTGGGATCTTGGATGCGCTGAGTGATGCTAAACAAGAGAATGGTTGCCCAATTGAAGACATGGCCATTCTGAGAAATCTTGCAGTCCATTGGGAACCATTCCATCTTGAAATGAGTGCTACATTTTTCACCATAGAGTCTATAGATCATGGTATCTAACACCTTGTAGGGAATTTTAAGATATCGTTATGGAACATACCTTTCTCTCTTTTTCACCATCCACTCTTCATCATAAAACCAATCTTCCATGAGGGTCTTGAAGTCTTCATGTTTGACTACAAATTGTTCAAGTAAAGACTAGTTCAGTTTCACTGTTGGTTATAAGGTTTGATATCTAGCTCTGATGTCATCTTCTTTGAGCAAGGTGATTGGGAGACCCGAAGCATTGATTATTAATCATGTATCCTTTTCCAGATATGTGAAACACCATTTGGATGCATCGTTATAAGGAAAAAGATAGGGGCAAGCGACTACTGTGTGGATTCTTCTCTTCCTCATATTTATGTATGCCTCAATGTTTGGATCATCGAGAGGGAATCTTTCATTCTTGAACATGTCCACAATATCGATGTAATTGAGGTAGTGCTCCATTCTGTCATGGTTGTTGGTGTCAGAGATAATGTATGAATCTGGAATGGAGACTAGAACAAGAGCTTTAGAGGTCAAGGCTTTTCCTTTTCTAGTGAGCATTCTGAACATCCCTTCACCTGCACAAAACAACATATTATAATTAAAAAAAATGTCTCGACCTAGAAATAACAATGTTGAAAAGAAGAAAATAATATCATAGTCATTTAAAGCCCACATGGGTGTAGACGGATTGGCAAGTGCCGTGTAAATGGAATGAAATTTGTAAAATGAAGTCTCATGTTCGATTCTCACCCTAATTTACTTGTGCGCCATTCTTGCGGGCTGGGTGGTTGCACCTGGGGTTATAGTGGTAGCCGACAGGGATCGACCCTGTGTCACACGAGTACGAGAACCGCCAGTTGCCGATTCCCCTAGTACAAAAAAAAAATAAAAAAAATAAAAAAAATATCATAGTCGTTTACAGGCCAGGAGCGATAGTTGATCAGACAGAGCTCACAGAGGATTGTAGATGTGGTTTTCTCTTTTTTTACCTTCATGAACCGGTGAGAAAGAATATGAGCCTTAATGTCCCTTTTAACAAAAACAAAATCCAACAATTCCCTCCTAACCATGCACAATCAAATAAAAGTGTGAAACAACTTGGAGTCAGTCAGGGGAACACATAGAGAGTAAATGTACACGCATGTGATCGATGATTATAGTTGTTAAGGCGTAAGATAATTCAAAAAGTGGGGGGAACCATTGCAGTTGTCGTTTTTGATAGATGATGAGGACAAGAGGAACGAACATGGGTGAGAACAAACCCTGACGACAAAAAATACTTTATTAATCGTTTAAGCATGATTATAGGACTAAACATTAATTTTAACGTTCAATTACATGATCCCTGGGTGTTAATACTTAAATAACTAAGGCTAACAAGAAGTCAAGGTGGCAGTGAGGGGACCCATTAACTAGACCGCGTGAGATCTACGGTGGAGGAGAAATCGATGAGGACACGGTTCATAGGAGCTGCAGGATCAAGGATGTGACAGTTGGATAGAAAAGGGCAGTGTCGTTGTTGACAAGGAGGGGAAGACAAATAAGGAAGAGCCCAGGGAGAAATCTGACAAATAAATGAACTGGATGAGCACGTTAAAGTATTTGTAACCTTAACACACATCAGAAGAGGAAAAACTTACGCATTGATTGAATTGAGGGACCCAAGAGGCGGGTTAGGTTGAGGTGTATTGAAGAGAGAGGGTCACGTGTGATTTGGGGAGTGACTAGGAGAGAGAGAGAGAGATTATCGTTGTCGACAATATGAATATGAGCGCGATGATGAGAGCATATCGTTAACTTCTGACGATGACGTTGTGAGGCGCTGTCGCCTGCAAAATATGCAAGAAGGATTTGGGCATATTTGAGGAAAAACCCGATGATGCAGAGGTAAGAATGGAGGAAAATAGAGAAGTAGATGGGAATCCCTTATTTATTCCCAAAGAAGAAAATGAATATTTAACCATAGATACCTCAAGAAAGAAAAATGTGCATCCCCCAATTAAGATTTGAAAAAATTTAAATGGGGGAAAGGGTTGTGGTTCCATCACAACATAGTCCTAATCTAGGATAAGGCATGTCTACAACCAAATGATCAGACTAAGGTGAAAACTATAGTAGACATCCTATAGTCCCTCATTCCCCACATGTATGTTCCACCTGAGGAAGTGTGCCCGTTTTCTGCTCAACAATCATTCGAAAGCTCCACTTCTCTTTTGGGGTTTTAGAAATTAGTCGGAAAAGAAGTCTTAGAGCCATGTAGTTGTAGCTTGGAAGCTTGGGAATCAATTCCCAACAGTTCTCTCACTTGAATAGAACGCTCACGATCCTAATAAGCTGCTTCTTCAATAACACATAGGCCTGACAACCCACCTCTTCCACGCAATCCACTCTCAAGATTCCCCAAGTATAGGTATGATTGTAGAGTACCGCTACCATGTACGAATGCTGGAATAATGAAGGAATAATAATGAAAATTACACTATATCCACAAATTATATATCCATGTGCCCTATGTGACACTTGGCACATAAGAGACTAATTTTGTCCCCTTTATGTAATTTGTTCCCTTTCTTTGAGAACTTAGGATAACATAATGTTATATGACTTTAGGACTTAGGAATAATACTATTTTATTCCTAGGCCTAAGTCCCTTGACTTAGCCCCTTAACCTTAGACTCTTAGCCCCCCTTTCCCTTTTTAGTGGAGTTTAGCCCCCCATAATTTTTGTCTAGATCAACTTGGGTACTACCCCTCCTTATTTATCCATTGTATTCAGTGCATTATATACAATGTACAATCCAAAATTCTTCAAAAATCTCCTTACCTTTACTTTTGAATCTTGTTATCCTTCTAATGCTCTTATTTTCAAGCACCATATTTATGTCTGTTAAGAACCAAATATCAATATAGCATAGAAAATCCTTAGAAAAAGTACTCAACGCCTTGAAAAAGAGATAATTTCAGATAATAATCCTCTTCTAGGGGGCAACCTCCTTTTACACCACTTAAATGTTCAATTACAAGATGATTCAAAATGAAAATGTCTCCTTGGTATATATAGGAGACTAGGAGGTATAATTACAACTAATGGCCTAAAGCCGACATAAATAAAATAA
>JZKD02S1601071.1:269990-281218 GCA_000966675.3 Picea glauca
CTGTGATACCTCTTAACTCAATTTATTTTCCTTCCAATGAAAATTTCATAAAAAGTTCTTGAAAATTAAAAGCCACTGTTCCTAATGATTGTAACCATTGGATTCCTAGTACAACCTCTGCACCACCCATGGGTATAGAAATCATTGGACTCATTACATATCCCCCCATAGTAAGTGTTGGCGTTGGAAGTCACTCCTGGATTGCAGCAGCAACAGAGCCCGATGCCCATCAGTTTTCTGTCACGATTTGTTTTAAAGGGGTGATCGAATGGATAGAGACTCAAGAAGATATCGGTCTAACTCAGAAAAATAGGCTTGGTATGTAGAAAAACAAAGGAGGTATTGATCTAAATTCAGTCAGTGAGTTGATTGTAAAATGAGTAGATGGAAGACTTAGTGAGATGAGTGAGCAAGATTGCTTTGGGCATCAGGCATTTCAGCAGCTTGAGGAGGAAAAAATCAGAATACAAGATCCTCTTGGTCCAGAGTTTTAGGGAATTGAAGGGTGACTTGACTGGATCTTCTAATTCCAAATCATTAAGTGTTGAGAAAATACAAGAACTGATTAGAAACAATACAACTATTACAGTGATCCAACATACATCATCCTATAACAGTGCAACTCAATTGGATCCTCCAATTCCGAGCTGTTCTAACATAGTGTACACAGAGAGATGGAAAGAGGCTGACATTCATAAGGAAAGAAGTCTCAAATGCCAATACATAACCAGAGAAACTAGTGCTTCATCAAAAATTTACAATTGGGAGCCTAGCTCAACCATCGATACTTTCAAAAATACAAAAACTAAGTACATATACTTAGAAAAATTTACCCAACAGAGGCATGCTCAGACCTCCAAGGCGTGGCGCCCCTTTAGTCAAACTCGGATGGAAAGCTTTCATCAGACGCCACCTTAACTGTGCATGGCTCTTGCAAGGGGGTAGCTGAGCCATTAAATGTTGAGTTAGCATGTGCAAACTTCTCTGGTTAGTCGAGGACTCGACATGGCTTCTTTGAGAAAAACCAACACATAGGACTGTCTCGGGTAGACTGCCTGCCAGATCCTCCATACCTTACAATTAATGAGTGAGGAGAGGTTTCAACCACCTCCTCCCACCTTCATTTACTTCTAGCAAGAACCAGGGTTGAGACCAAGTTGGACTGGCACCTAGAAATCGCGGCGATCCCTTCTACAGCTAAACCTGTCTCTTTTGTCCCTTTCGCACAACTCTTTATATTTCCCCGAGTGACCACGGGTTGTGACCCTGCACTTATCCTCAAAGGTGCTTTCGATGTTTCAGGGTTTGGGGCTAGGAAGGAGATGATCCTTTCTCTTCAAAGTCACGATGGGCGAAATGCCGACATGGCCTGATCGGGCGTCATGCGTCCTTTTGGATGGACAACTGCGATCTTTCGGTGATACTGTGGGCCCGAGTACTGAATGCCTTCGGCATCTCGCGTTTCATGGATGGGAGGAGGTTGCTCCTTATGCTTCAAAGTCACGATAGGAAAAATGTTGACATGGCCTGATCGGGCGCCATGCGTCCCTTTGGATGGATGGCTGTGATCTTTCGGCAATACTGTGGGCCTGAGTCCTGAACGCCTTCGGCATCTCGCTTTTCGTGGATGGGAGAAGGCTACTCCTTGTGTTTCAAAGTCACGACAGGCAAAATGTTGACATGGATTGATCAGGTGCCATGCGTCCCTTTGGATGGATGACTGCGATGATGTCGATGTTCTAGGACCAGTCTTTATCATATGGTGCGTGCTAGTGCCTTTTCCCCAGGCATGTTTCTCTGTGGCCGAGCGCCAAAACCGTTGGGCCCAATTCCTGA
Source organism: Picea glauca (assembly GCA_000966675.3). Taxonomy (NCBI): domain Eukaryota; kingdom Viridiplantae; phylum Streptophyta; class Pinopsida; order Pinales; family Pinaceae; genus Picea; species Picea glauca. Next base: position 271,827 of record JZKD02S1601071.1, read on the forward strand.
GAGCTTTCGGCACTTCGCAGCTCGCGGATGGGAGGGAGATGATCCTCACTCTTCAAAGTCATGATGCACGAAGAGGCGATAGAGCCTAATCACGTGCCACGTGTCCCTGTTTGACCGGATGGCCTGGATTATTTCGGCAAGACTATGGGCCCACATCCCGAATGCCTTTGGCACTTCATGTCTTGTGGCTGGGAGGAGGATGATCCTCGTTCTTCAAAGTCGGGATGCATGAAGAGGCGATAGAGCCTAATCATGCACCACGTGCCCCTGTCTGATCGGAAGACCCTGAACATATCGACAATATTGTGGGCCCGACACTAGGTGCCTTCAACACTTCGCGTCTCATGGATGGGAGGAGGTTGATCCTCATTCTTCAAGGTCACGATGCACAGAGAGGCGATAGAGCCTAATCGTGCACCACGTGCCCCTGTCTGATCGGACGACCCTAAACATATCAACAATATTGTGGGCCCGACATTGGGCACCTTCGACACTTTGCGTCTCATGGATGGGAGGGAGCTAGTCCTTACTCTTCAAAGTCACGATGCGCGAAGAGGCGATAGAGCCTAATCGTGCACCATGCGCTCCTCCGGGATGGACAACTGAGAGCTTGTTGGTGATATATAAGCGCTATCCATTGCACTAATCCTGGCGTAACTCTGCTAACCGCGATTACTCGCCGATCATTGATCTACTCTATAGATGGATCTTGGCCATTGACAACATAACTTCACCTGCTCACTTGATTGGTAGCCAGAAACGAGATTTTTCTGTGCTACGCTTGGGCGCTTGTCATGTATCCTGTAGACCTAGATACTCTTATGCCCAAGAAACAAATTGTTTCTAACATTAGGCTCCATGGGGGATAGAGTCGTCCGTACGATGCTCTAAGAACTCATTTTTCAGCTTCAGTGCCTTGCTATTGGGCCATGGAGTCATTTACTAAGCCGAAAAATAAAAATAAAAATAAACAAAGAACCAAAAGGACAATATTTACAAACAAAGAAGCCATCTAAGGCTCAAACAAAACATTTCTTTAGAAAATGCCCATTTACTGGGATGTTGAAAACCTCTTCACCCTCCAAATCTTGCAACCTGTATGTGTTATTTGAGAAAACCTCAGGGATTTTGAAGGGCCCGATCCATAGGGTGTCAAACTTGTTGTGTTTTCCCTTATCCTGTCTGGGTGCATCCCACTTAAGAACCAAATCCCTGATTTCAAACTCCTTCTTCCTAACTTTCCTATCAAAGGCCTGTTTGACCTTCTGCTGATGACTATGAGCTACGTCCATCACCTGTTCCCTGGTCTGTTATACTTCCACCATCTGATGAATCCTTATGATCATATGATTTGGCTCTCCTTCATATTCTTGAAATAACTTCACTACAAGTAAGGCGAGCTGAGTGGGAAAAACCGCCTTTGTTCTGTAAACTAGTTGAAAAGGCGAGGTGCCCAGGGACTTCTTCATTGTCACTCGATCAGCCCATAGAGAAAATTTGAGCTTTGAATCCCAAGCCCTCTTATTGTCTTCCAATAATCTTTTAATGCGATTGATTAGGCTTTTATTGGAAGATTCTGCTAGTCCATTTCCCTGAGGATAATAGGGGGTGGAGTGAATTAGCGAAATCTGGAACTGCTCACAGAACTTAATCAGAGGCTCATATTTGAACGAAGCAGCATTATCAGTGACAATCCTGCTGTGAAAACCAAATCTGGCTATGATATCCTCCAGGAAGCTGATAATTACTTTGTGTGATGCACTTCTGGTGGGGGCAACTTCTATCCACTTGGTGAAATAGTCTGTTGCAGTCAGGATCCATATGTGTTGGCCACATGAGGGAGGATGGATTTCCCCAATGAAGTCCAACCCCCACTGTTGAAAAGGTGTTGAAGCTACTACAGGCTTCAGTGGCAGTGGTCTAAGCTGCTGCTTTCCTGAGAACTTTTGGAATTTGATGCAAGCTCTGACTTCTCTACAGACATCGGTGAATAAGGTGGGCTAGTAGTACCCAACTCTGAGAATTTTGTGAGCTGTGGTATTCCAAAAATAATGTCCTCCTCAAAGGCCGCTATGGAATTCAAATATAACCTTCTAGGATTCTTGTGGGCTCAAACACCTCAACAACACCCCTAGAGGGTCTCTCCAGTGCAATACTTGGTCATTGAGGCAATATTTGATCGCCTTGAGTTTTAAAGACCTTGCCTTACTTTTACCCATTCCATCAGGTGGCTTCAACTCCTGTAGAAAGTACAAGATGTCTTGATACCGGGCACATTCTATTAGTGACAATTCATCCAGAGAGCTTTGGCTGGGCAACTCAGCTTGTTGAGTTCCTGAGAAAGTATTGATTAGACTAACCCCCAAGGCTCTGCAATTGGATTCAACCAGTATCTTGGCCAAACCCTGCCCCTTAACCAACTTGGTGGGCTTTATTTCCAGGTCAAACTCAAGAATCTTAGCAATCCATTTACCTCTTCTCCCATCTATGTTATGCTGTACAAGGATGTCCTTCACAGAGGCCAAAGGAACGTATGTGGTCACTTTTGAGTGCAAGACATAGACTCTAAAAGCTTTGAGGGATTTCACCAAGGCATACGCCTATTTCTCCATGATTTCGTACCTGATTTTTGCATCTCTTAATGCTTTACTAAAGAAGACAATGGGTTGCTGTCGCCCTCCCTCATTTTTCTGCAATAAGACCGCTACTACTGTATCAAAAGAAGCGAAAGAAAAGACTAGGAAGTCTTTGGAATAGTTAGGACTGATCAACACAGGTGCCTCAGTCAATGCCCTTTTTATTTGGACAAAAGATTCCCTGGATTCAGTGGTCCATTTCACTTCATTCCCCTTTTCTAGCATGGTTGTGATGTGTTTCACCAGCTCAACAAAATTTGAGACGAACCTCCTCAGAAAGTTAATCTTTCCTAGAAAGGCCTGGACTTCTTTCTTAGACCTAGGAAGTGATAGAGTCTGAAGTGCCTCTACTCTGCTGGGATCAATTCTCACTCCTTTTGCTGATACTATATGACCTAACATTTTCCCCTCCTTCATAGCAAACAAAGATTTTTTGGGGTTTAAGGATAGGCCAAACCTCCGAAACTTCAAGAACACTTTTCTTAGGTGACAACAATGCTCTTGGTTAGATCTGGAGAAGACTATGATGTCATCCAGATAGATCACCACAAACTGATCTTTTTCCCCGATGAAGGCTATATCCATGGCTCGCTGAAATGTTGCTCCTGCATTCATCAATCCAAAGGGTATTTTGGCATACATGAATGTGCCCCAAGGAGTGGTGAAGGCCGTCTTTTCCCTGCCCTCTAGCATGACCGATATATGATTATAGCCAGAAAATCCATCAATCATGGATATCCTGGATGCACTAGTTACCCTCTACAATATGTGTTCCATCTTAGGTAGGGGGTAGTTGTCCTTTCTTGAGCTTCTGTTCAGATTCCTAAAGTCAACGCAAAGCCTGATCTCGCCACTTTTCTTCCTTACTGGGACCAAATTGGCCACCCATTTAGAATATCTCAAGGGGACAAAGATTTGGGCATCTAACAACTTCTTCAATTCTTTTTCCATGACAGGCAGCAGCATCGGGTTTATCTGTCTTAGCTTTTGCCTGAATGGTTTAGCCTCTTCCTTCAATGGGATCTTCTGTTCAATGACGGATGTTTCATATGTCTTGAGGTCTTCATAGGTCCATGCAAACACATCAGCAAATTCTCTTAATAACTCGGTATATTCGACCTTCTGTTCTTGGGTCAGGTTGCTTGACAACTTGACAAACTTAGGCTCCTCCTATGTGCCAATGTTGCACTCAACTGTGTCAACATATTCATCTGAAACCCTACCCTTTACTACCACATCATTCCCATCGAACAACCTTTCTAAAGGGACTAGTCCCCTTGGAATGTGATTGATGGGCAACTGAACAATATGGTGATTAACAATTTTATTTAAGAATACCTCAGAGGGATGGTCACCTTCGGGATCAGGGTCCTGATCAATGTGCAATGAAGAAAAACCATCAATAGAATGAATAAATTTTTCAATTTTAAGGTCTTCGTCGAATACCTTCCAATTCTTTACATTGTCCAGGACGGATGGCCTGTATCTTATCTCGACCCCACAATTGATCTTCGGCGACAGAGGGATCCTGAACAGACTAGCTGAGACCGCTAAGGAATCGGCCGAAGTATTCTCTTCCCTTGGGACAAAATAAATATTGAAAGCCGAGAAGAAATTATCCATGAGGTCCCATACCTCGTTTCTGTAACTTCTGAGCTGAGGATGCTTGGCCCGATAAACATTCCTGACTTGTTGGATTATCAATTCAGCATCTCCGAACACTGCCATCTCCCTTATTCCCATTTCTTTTGCAGCCCTCATACCCAGAACAAGAGATTCATACTCTACCACATTGTTGGTGGTTTCAAATTCCAGCTTGTATGAAAAGCATATGGTCTCTTGAGAAGGTGACATGAAAACCACTCTAGCGCCAGTGCCTTTGCTAGAAGAAGCTTCGTTGAAAAACATTTTACAAATGGAGGTGTTTGGAGGAGGTGTCTCGATATCAAATAAGGGTTGCTTTCTGATTTGGGAAGGGGCTTCAGGAGCATCAGTGATCTACAATAGATTAGACCCCAAATCAATGTCCAGTGCAAATATGGGATGATTGGTGGGGTTTGCTTCATCACTAACAATATAGGCTAGCTGGGCTTATCTGTACAACCTCCTGTGTTCCCCTCCAAAGACTAGAATAGTATCATATGTGAGATCCATCTATAATGTTCCTCCAAGATTTTTAATCCAATATCTTGACAACAACATACCAATCTTAGGGGGAACATCAGCTACCACAATGTCCATGACCACACTTTTCATTGGCAGCTGAAATAAAGAGACCACCAAGTCTTTGATGACTCCGAGGCATTGCACCCTTCTTGAATCGAAAGAGTATAGATCATGGTAAGCCCTGGTCACCTCCAGTCTCAATTCTTCCATGACTATTTTGGGCATAAGGTTGTGGGAAGCCCCTGAATCCATGAGGCAATTATGCAGCACCTTATCATGTATGTTCAGGGATGTGTATAAGGGAGGGGATGAATCGTCTCTTTTTTCTACCATGGGACCTAGGACAACTGCTGGATTTTCATCGTGGAGATTTATTGAGTCCATGGAAGGCTGGGGGGGCTCAGATTGTAGCAGCTTGGAGAGGGAGCTTTTGAAATCTTCATTTTTCATTAGTTTGGATAGGGGTACAAGAATTCTAATCTTTTGAATCTCATGCTCAAAACTAAAGGAGGAGAGAGACTTAGGAGCTTCCCTTACCTCAGAGACTGGTTCCTTGGCTGCTGGCGAAGCATTCTGATTTTTCTTTTCTTTAGTAGTGGTTGCTGCAACTTTAGTAGGCCTTTCCGCTATGAGGGGTTGTTCCTGACTATCAAAATTCCCTTATTTATTTTTTGACCCGAGATTGTATCTGTTAGGAGTGTTGCTGGCCTTTTCCCCTTTACTCAACTCATTGATTTGAGTGTTGATAAGGTATTCTTCATATGCAGATTGAGTCAAATGAGGAAACGAGGAAGTTTCCTCGATGTAGTGAATCTCAGGGTCAAGTTCATCCACCTCCTCCCCTTCTTCATGAGCAACTAGGCTATTCTGGAGAGGGGTCTGAATCCTCTAATCATCCTTGTCTCTGCTTCTTTGTTCCTTTGGCAAAGTCTATGGCATATTGTTACCAGGCCTCCTGAAACCTCTATTATCAGTATTCTGGGGGTTTCTGTACGTGGGCTTCCCCTCTAACTCCCACTTCTCCATTCTAGATGAAAGGGATTTCAGTATTTTAGCTACCTCATCCGTCTGAAGGGGAAGGGGAGAGGAATGGGATGGGGAGGCCTCTGTTCTTCTCCTGGATACGTCTCTGTCGGCCTTATTTCTGAGTCGGTCAACAACCAATATGTTAGACTCTACTTCCACGGCTGTGTCCTGCATGTGAGCCAGAGTGGTGGCTCTCCTTTCCCTCAGCAGGAGGCAGAAATCAGGATCAAAAGTGCTGGCATAAGTGGTCTTTGTAGAGGCTTCAGAGGGCTTTATCTCGGTGGGGATATTATTGTACATTTTATTAAATCTTTTGGAGAAGTCAGAGACAGACTCTCCTTCCTTTCTCTTCAAAGACCCAAACTCAGTCATGTAATACACGAAGTCCTTTTTGTCTCCCCATTGTCTCAAAAGGGCACTATCCAAAGCCTCAATCCCATCAATAGATCCAGGAGGCAGGTCCCTAAACCACTTTCTAGCCTTGCCTTCAAGACTATGGATGAAAATCCTCATCCATACATCTTCATGCATGATAACATGATCATCTGTAAAACTGTAGAAGGCTTCAAGGTGTTCTTCTGCAGTTATGTCCCACTCACCTGTAAACTTGGGTAGCTGCTTGAGGTAGCCATCTGCTGGGAGGGCATTGAGAGGCTGAGGTAACACAAGGGGAGCATACCTAGTGGCTATAATAGCCTCCATTCTGGTCATAGGGGGATTTGCTCTTGCCATAGTAGTATTAGGTGGAGGAGAACTTGGAGGAGAAGGAGTTCGAAAAGGAGATACTGGGAATGAACTTCCAGGAAACAATGGGGGATTTAGAGAGAAGGCTAACGGGCTTGAGTTAGCAGATGCTTCTCTCTATGCAGAAGTGGCAACCGTTACAAGAGGAGGAGTGGAAACGCTAGGAGTGGGAAAGCCTGCTGTGGTCCTGGGTCCACACTAAGGTACAACTTCAGGGGAAAGGGGAGTGACAAGGATTTCTCCCTCCAATCCTAGATCAGGAGGGGAAAACTCAGCAGGAACACTCTCGAAATTCAGGAAACGGGAAACTTCAAAAATAGGTCTGCTAGGAAGCTGAGGAGAAGAAAATGGAGTTTCTATAGAAGGAGATGGCAGATTACCTGGTTCGGTGGTGGAAGTTTCTCCTTCAGAGGCCTTTCCTTTTCTGAAAATCACCTCCAGGTCAGCTACAGGTGTAGCTAGAGGCAGCTGTGGATGGGATCGCGTGTGTCTGCCTCTGAAAGACACAACTAAAATAGAAGGTTCGTCCCAGTGGAGTCATCACAATGGAGTCGCCAAGTGCACAATAGCAATCTTCAAAGGCTATGATGCCTGATGCACTTTGAGAATCAGAGGCTCAATGTCGTTCAATCTCGGGGAAAATTTTTAACTTCATCCCAGCAACAGCGCCAGAAATGTTGGCGTTGGAAGTCACTCTTGGATTGCAACAGGAGAAAAGCCCGACGCCCATCAGTTTTATGTCACGATTTGTTTTAAAGGGGTGATCGAATGGATAGAGACTCAAGAAGATATCGCTCTAACTCAGAAAATTAGGCTTGGTATGTAGAAAAACAAAGGAGGTCTTGATCTAACTTCAGTCAGTGAGTTGATTATAAAATGAGCAGATGGAAGACTTAGTGAGATGAGTGAGCAAGACTGCTTTGTCCATCAGGACTTTCAGTAGCTTGAGGAGGAAAAACTCAGAATACCTCTTGGTCCAGATTTTTGGGGAACTGAAGGGTGACTTGACTGGATCTTCCAATTCCAAATCATTCAGCGTTGAGAAAATACAAGAACTGACTAGAAACAATACAACTATTACAGTGATCCAACATACATCATCCTATAACAGCGCAACTCGATTGGATTCTCCAATTTCGAGCTATTCTAACATAGTGTACACAGAGAGATGGAAAGAGGCTGACATTCATAAGGCAAGAAGTCTCAAATGCTAATACATAACCAAAGAAACTAGTGCTTCATCAAAATCTTACAATCGAGAGACTAGCTCAACCATCGATACTTTCAAAAATACAAAAACTGAGTACATATACTCAAAAAAATTCTCCCAACAGAGACGTGCTTGGACATCCAAGGTGTGGCGTCCCTTCAGTCAAACTCGGACGAAAAAATTTCGTCAGACGCCACCTTAACTATGCATGGCTCTTACAAGGGGGTAGCTGAGCCATTAAATGCTGAGTTAACGTGTACAGACTTCTCTTGTTAGTCGAGGACTTGGCATGGCTTCTTTGAGAAAAACCAACACACAGGACCGTCTCAAGCAGATTACCTGCCGGATCCTCCATACGTTACAATTAATGAGTGAGGAGAGGTTTCAACCACCTCCTCCCACCTTCATTTACTTCTAGCAGGAACCAGGGTTGAGACCAATTCAGACTGGCACTTGGAGATCGCAACGATCCCTTTTGGCCCTTTCACACAACTCTTTCTATTTCCCTGAGTGACCGTGGGCTGTGACCTTGTGCTTATCCTCAAAGGTGCTTTCGACATTTCGGGGTTTGGGGTTAGGAAGGAGCTGATCCTTTCTCTTCAAAGTCATGACGGGCGAAATGTTGACATGGCTTGATCGGGCACCACGCGTCCCTTTGGATGGAAGGCTGCGATGATGTCGACATTCTGGGACCGGTCTTTATCATATGGTGCGTGCTAGCACCTTTTTCCCAGGCATGTTTCTCTGTGACCTGTCACCAAAATCGCGGGGCCAATTCCTGAGCGCTTTTGGCGCTTCGCATCTCGCGACTGGGAGGAGGCTGATCCTCGTTCTTCAAAGTCGTGATGCATGAAGAGGCGATAGAGCCTAATCATGCACCACGTGCCCCTGTCTGATCAAACGGCCTTGAACATCTCGGCAATATTGTGGGCCCGACACTAGGCGCCTTTGACACTTTGCATCTTGTGGATGGGAGGACGCTGATCCTCGTTCTTCAAAGTCACGATGCACGAAGAGGTGATAGAGCCTAATTGTGCACCACGTGCCCCTGTCTGATCGGACGGCCCTGAACATCTCAGCAATATTGTGGGCCCGACACTGGGCACCTTCAACACTTTGCATCTCATGGATGGGAGGGAGCTAGTCCTTTCTCTTCAAAGTCGCGATGCACGAAGAGGCGATAGAGCCTAATCGTGCACCACGTGCTCCTTCGGGATGGACGACTGAGATCTTGCTGGTGATATATAAGCGCTATCCATTGCGCTAATCCTGGCACAACTCTGCTAACCGCGATTACCCGCCGATCGTCGATCTTCTCTATAGATGGATCTTGGCCATTGACAACATAACTTTGCCCGCTCACTTGATTGGTAGCCAGAAACGAGATTTTTCTGTTCTACGCTTGGGTGCTTGTTGTGAAGTCTGCAAGCCTGGATACTCTTATGCCCAAGACACGAATTGTTGCTAACAGTAAGATTGATCTTATTGCATTTTTCTGAGCAATTGATAGTTCCTCCATCTGCAATCATTACTTGAAACTTTGGCGTTGGATATACAAAGCAATTGAGATCTTTGGCTAATTTATAGTGAATGAAATTATGAGTACTTCC
>JZKD02S1601071.1:312440-334937 GCA_000966675.3 Picea glauca
AATATTAGTGAATATTCCAAGAACTGGTGTCAGAGCGGGTCCTTTAGAAAAAATCTAACCATTGGAAGGTATATCATGGAGTGCACCAAGAATGGAATGATAATATTTGATGGTCAAAACTATGCCTTCTAGAATATAAGGATGAAAATATTTTTACAGGCATAGGGGTTTGATGTTTGACAAGCAGTAGTAGAAAAATACAAGACACTTGCCACTCCCCTGATAGATGAATATGGAAATAAAAAATTTGAGAACAATTCGAAGGTTACAAATGCTATTAAGAGTGCTCTAGCTAGCTCGATATATTTCAAGGTTATGCACTGTCACTCTACAAAGAATATTTGGGACAAACTTCAAAATGTTTATGAAGGAGATGAAAAATTCAAAGGGGCCAAGCTTAAAACTTATAGAGGTCAATTTGAACAACTAAAAATAAAGGAATATGAAGATATTGCAACTTATTTTATGCGAGTTGATGAAATAGTGAACGCTATTAAAGGTTTAGGAGAAGAAATGAAAGAACCAATAATTTTTAAAAAAGTACTAAGGTCTCTTCCAATGATATTTGATCTTAATATTTCATCCCTAGAAGAAAGAGAAGATCTTGCTATGTTGAGCATGGATGAGTTTCATGGAATACTTACAACTTATGAAATGAGAACAAAGTAGGATAATCCTTCCAAGAAGGAAGAAACTTTCAAAGAATCCAAGAAGATAAGAAATAATTTAAGCAGAAGTCAAAGTCAAATTGCAATTGTAGCAATGATTCAAATGAAGATGAAGAAATATCTAACTTCGTACGAAAGTTGAAGAGAGGAACTGGAAAGTACAAAGGTAAGCTTCCCTTAATGTGCTTTAATTATGGTAAAATTGGTCATTTTACTTCTAAATTTCCTTATGCTAATAATTCAGATAGTGATGAAGAAGAAGTTCCCAAGAAAGAAAATAAAAGAAAAGTCTTCAAGAAAATTCTCTACTCAAAAAAAGATGGTACTTCATCTGATGAGGATAATGATTGTGATAATGAATCAGAAAGAGTTCTCCTTATGGAAATGGAAACTCAGAAAGAAACCTTTGAAAGTGATGAATAATTCAAAGTACATATTGAGGCATAACTCATTAGTTCCTTAAGTGAGATAAAAAGAGAAAGGAAGAAAAACAAGTCATTGAAGGAAGAATTGTTCAAGCTAAAGGAAAATTCTCAAAATCCCCAAAAAAATTATAAATAAGTTGCTCACTTAAGAATCAAGGTAAAGGAAGCAAAAAAGGGAGAAGAGAAAATCATCTTGAAGATCTGAGGACTTAAACAAGCTTGAAGAAGAATTTAGTCAACAAGAAAAAAGACTCAAAGAATAAACCATCCCCTTGAAAACCCAACTTGAAGAAGTAAAGAGAATGGAAGAATTAATGAATATCTAGATAATGAAGAAAGAAGAATATTGGGAGAATCTTGAAGAAGAATTCATCAAATTAAGGGTTGAAGTTAAAAAGCTCGACAAGAACATGAAGAGCTCTAGAGTACTAGAAGATATTCTCAGTTGAAAGGTCACCCTTCAATAAAGCAAGTCTTGGATACATTGGTGAGGCCTCATGCAACGAAGATGCAAATTCGAATCCCAACAAGAGCATTGAATAAAGTTGAAGCTTCACTCAACCAGTAAAGAAAGTTGAAGAAAAGTGTTCTAGGTTGCTAGAAAGGGAGAATTATGTAAATATGGATCATGGTCAACAAGAGTCAAATAAGAATGAATACATAAAAGGTGTATCTCCAAGTAGACCTTCTACCTTCAGGTATTAAATAAAATTCAATCATTATGAAGGAAATAATAGAAGAGAAGATCATGATTAACTAAGGAATGAATTCAAAAGAACTACATCACAAAGAAGATCATTTACTCCTAGGTATCAAAGTTTATTTTATGGTTATTTTTTTACTTGTAATAACTTTAGACATAAAGTTGTAGATTGCAGATCATATGGAAGAAATATTCAAGTAAGAGATGTTTATGTGGCCCCTTACAATAATGAATGTTACAAATTCCACAACTATGGACATATATCTCATGATTGTAGAAGCACGATGAAGTATTCCTTGAAGGAAAACATTGGTATTCGGTACAAGAAGGGTTGGAGAAGAAAGAAAAAACAAGAAGAACATGTGAATGAAGAAATCCTAGAGATCATACTAACAAGATTTTCAGAAGTATGAGATCATGAATAATCTACAGGTAAACATGAAGATGTCAATATTTAAAAGGATTATCCTACAATAGAGAAGGTTTATACATTGTTATACGCCATCTGGCTTGGAGACTCCCGGTAAATGGAATGTTGAAGAGGGAGAGTCTAAGAAAAAACTATTATAGATTAGAGAACTATTTTTCAAGCAGCCTGAAGTGTTTGTTTGTAGATTTTGGGAAGGTATATTCTAAATAGTCCGATGGTAGAGGTATATAATGTCTCATGACAAATTAGTTGATTACTTCAAGGTGCAATTTAGAACACATTTCTATGCAAATGTGAAGGGATTAGATGACATACACAAGGAATATAATTATTGTATTTTTGAGGCAGAGATTCATGATTATATAGAGGATTCTAGGAATGTATTCAAGAAGGGATATATTCATTAAATATTCAAGAATATGTATTTGTTTCAGAATCATAAAGTTCGATTTGAAGATATATCATACTAGTGGACATATTTGTTTTATCTTGAGAAGTAGGAATATGTTGTGATCAGTTGTAGAAAATATTGGAGAAGTCTTCAGAATAGTAAAGTGATTGATTGTTCAGTATTATGTATAGTTGAGTAGCAAAGTCATGGAAAATTTTGTGACATATTGACGGAGATGAATTCATTAGATATTTGATAGTGGAACCAGCTAGTCACATGAAAGAAAGGTGTAAAAGCACAACAAGATAGGGAGAGAGAAAGCATCAGGAGGAGTTATATTGTCAAGGAAAGATTGTTGAATTATTGTGTCATCGATGTTAGCTCAATGAAGACATGAAAAGCCAATAATATTTGAATTCAAGTGATGAAGGAACCTTAACATGAAGTATTTTAATATACATCAATGGATTACACCATGATGTACCAATGGAAAAGAAGCCCCAAAAGAGAGGACATGAAGCATATACAAGAAGCCCCACATTGATATACATCAAATCTTGCAAAGAAGACCAGGGGAGAGAAAGGACAAAAGAAGGAGAGAAAGATCATAAGAAAATAAGAAAGGGGGAGATATATTGTCAAAATAAGGTATATTGTCAGGGAAGTTACCCTTTTCCATTGATGTCAAAGGGGGAGAGAAATTTCAGAAGCCTGAAGATAGGGGGAGTAGTGATCACATGGGGAGTATGAGTGTTTCAATAAATTTCAAACGGGGACATTGTTAGAAATTTAGTTGTCATTGATGTCAATGTTGGAAATTTGGTTGTCATTGATGTCAACCCTAGAAGAAGGCTCGAAGCAAGTTTGGAAATATTTAGAAGTAATTGGTGTATTTGAATAAGTCTCCAAAGTGGTCTCCTTATGGAGTATCTTTAAGCATGGTCCTCATGGGAAGACACTTTGAATAAGTATTCAAGAATCCCTTGAAGTATGGTTAAGTGGTTAAGTAGTTATGAATCCCCAAAGGAGTAGTCATGAAGCCCAAAGTTGATTGGAGAAAAGGAGGGTGAAGGAAATTGAAATCACATGAAAAAACCTCATAGATGGATGGTCCTCGTCATGTCCTTTCCAATGATGGGTAGTACGCCATGTGGTTCCTCATGGTTGATAATTTATACCCTCTTAAAGATGAATCCCCTAAGTATGGTTAAAAATCCCCTAAATGGTTGCAAAATGAAGTTACAAGTCGGACCCAAAATTAATTAAAGGAGAAAATTTGTTGCAAACAATAAGTTACAGGTCGACCCTAAATTTGAGTAAAGTATTTACTTGGAATAGTATAAAAACACATCAAGAAATGACTCATTTGATCGATCAAGTAAGAAATAAAATAAGTATGTCTTGGTTACTTATGTCTTGCTACCTTTCTTGGGCTGACCCAGGTTCAGATCTACTATGGTTTCCAACAAAACCCCTTTAAAACTATCGTCCCCTTTGGTAAACTAGAAGGCGTACACATAGTGCACTGTGCAGTCTCACCCGAGATAGTTCTATTGGTGGTTGCAACGCTCAAGCTCTTTCAGCCTAGGAATGAGTGGGGATCTGAGATTAAACTCTATGATATTAATTTGTTACTTTAACATTCAACTTATATTGAATACCTTGTCATTCTTATTCATGCATGTAAAATATAAGATCTAACTAGTCATTCACACATTTTTCTAACATCTAATCATTGGAAGTAAAGGAAATACACAATATTCAATAGCATAACACATGATCTATAATGGATCACCCCTCCTGGGATACGTCCACAAAGATTTTGTTGCTCATCTCTTTTATTATGGTTTTTCCAAAACTACAACGTCGCACGCATTACAACTCTCCATCAGGGGGTCGATATCTACAATGAGGTGGACTAGATCACACCAGGATCCTCAACCTATGATATATCCCTCAATATCTACCCTGTTTCCCCTCCTCAACTCAACAACTTACAAAATAGATCGGGTTTTCATTCATTCTGGTCCTCTCTCATCAAACTTGAGCAGTAAGAAACAAAAACTACTGAACCATCTTCGAACAACAACCGACCTAGACCTCCTAGGTACCTACTTGTACATGTTTTTGGCTTACCATACATTACATATTCTTCCCAAAACCCTAACCATATCATGGCTAGGTATTCTTGCATGCGTGCCTCACATGATTTCCTCTTCTTCATGCACTTATGTCTTGCATGTGTTTCTTTTCTTGCATGCATGTCTTCCTTACACGTGTTTCTTTTCCTGCATGCACATCAGCCTTACATGTGCTTCTTTTCCTGCATGGGCACTTGCCTTACACATGATGCTTTTACTTAAAACTGGGCATGCGCCCAACAGACCCCCAACACTGACTTCGTGACTCGTTCTAAGTCACTTCCTAACTCTAGTGTCTATCACTTCTTGTGCAAGCGCGTCATACATTTCGGTGATTCTCTGGCACTACGCCTAAGCCCAGCTTCTCCTTTCAGTCATATCTTCCACGAGCTGCACGGTGACTGGTTTTTGTAGAAAATCTCATCCTTCCACTGTGATGCACTCTACACTCATTTTTTCTGCATTGATCTCGACGACTAGTTGTTTTTCCTTTTATTACAAGGGCTCCAACTAAGCCATCGTGTCACCTTTTCCACTTGTACTTCCTTTTCCTCTGCTTGTAAGGTTTTCATATCCACGAATCTTTTGATATTTTCTGGCAGTGACATCGTTCTCTGTCACTATTTGATGTTTTCCATGGTTGTTTGTAGTTTGTCCTCCTTCCCTTGCATCTCTTGTAAGATTCCATCCTATAGAAGTTGTGTCCATAGTTGGGCACTCTTCTCTAGCAGTTGTGTCATCCTGTGTATATTATGCGCGATGCTCTTTGTAGAAGCTATCACATCCCACTCCCTTTGTGCTCTGATTTATGGATGGGTTGTGGGAACTGTGCACTCCTCTAGCTCTTTGATCTGGTCCTTATAGTGTTGCATCGTCTGCACTATCTTCTGCATTTTCTCCTGCACTGACACTCCCTGTATTCCTTCGCTATCTGATATGGCTTGGAACACTGCATGGATATGGTTTTCCATATCATCCACCTTTTGTTGCACCATATTCTTCTCTTTCCCTTCTTGGCTAAGTGCCTCCTTCAGTGAGGTGTTGTCTTCCTACGCCAACTATAAGTTTGTCATGTCAGATCTTGCTCTGGATTGAATTTCCTGCATGACGCTCACTTGTAATTTATAGAGTGCTTTGGTTTGAATCTTAGGAAATGACAAGTCCAACATCTCAATCTCTCTAAGCAGCCTATGTGATGTCTCCTCATCCATGAATAGCATGTCGAGAGTAATCCTGAGGTTTACACTCCCCTGTGCCATGAACTGCACTGTCTAGCCCACCAGTACCACTTCTTTCATTGGTGTTGTTGTATTTTTTTGTTGCTGCTCTATTTTTACCTTTAACTGCTCCAATGCAGTTTTCACCTCTTGTATTTTCTCTAAAATTGAAGCTCTGTGGTTCTTAACGTTCTCCCACATGTCTGACAACTGATCCTCTACTATCGTGGCTATCAACTCCGCGTCATTTGTCGTTAGTGATGTTTCCATGGGCTTCTTGTGGGCCTTCGAGTTCTTTCTAGAACCACTTGGTTGCTCCCTTGTTCTCTTCCTTTGGGCCTCTGGTGGTTCATATGCTTTTGGCATCTATGTATCCCTACTTCTATCCTTCCCTTCTCCTTCTTCCATTGAGACTTATTGTGTCTCCGTCTGCTTTTCCTTCGGGTCCACTAAATATGTTGTTTCTCTTGTTGTTTGCTATGTGCGCGATGATCCCTATGTAGAATCACGTTGTGATGGATTATTCATTTTGTTTTTATTTTTTATGGGAGTGTTTTCCCCTTCTTGGCCCTGTGCCGTAATTTTCTTGGTGATTGCTTTGTTTGTGCCTGCATGCTGCGCATGGATTGTTCTGTCCTGCATCCTCGTTCGTGCTCCTGGCACCATCTTTGGGATTATTGGCACTCTCCACTCCTCATTCCATTCCTGGACCTCCATCTGGATGTCCTGCATTGTTACGCAGTACTTCAACTAAAACCACTCCTTAGTTGTATCCCTCTTTGCTTGTAGCCACATACTGTGGTGCGATCCCTGGAAGTTCGCTATCTGCCCGAACTCCTGGAAAGTTTCTATGGGAATCCTCCATGTCTCCATGACTCTATTTTGGATCTCTTTCAAGTATATCACAAACATGTGATTGTTAAGTTTCTTATTTTTTGGATCAGCTATACTGCGAACGGATGTGTAGCGCGTTGAACCACATTTTCCCATCCTTGGCAGGAACATGCTGTATGTGGGTTCCTGCCACCCCATAAGTGCAATGAGGATGAGTAACTATGAATAATGGAACTTAGAGCCCTATTATTGCATGTCCTTGTAGTATTCAAGGAGTGAGTTCAGTAGATAAGGAGCCCAACTCATCAATCTCCCCTTTGTGCATTACACCACAACTGCTACTACTCTTGTGGGCACTTCTTCTTTTCAACACTTGCACATTAATTTGCAACTGAGCAATATTGTTGCAAATTGTGTCGTAAAATCATTGATGTCGATGAAACTGATACCTCTATTACCCCATTCTACGCCATACTTTGCTTTGATCTCATCTGAGATGGTTTTCACCTTAGTTTTGTCTTCTAGGTATTGTTTCATCTTCTCCCCATCTGTGGGTATCCCTATAATCACTACGATGAGGTTGACATTGATAGGCACTGACCTATCCATCCATAATATTCCTCCATGCACCCTCTCTAATAGTTGTTTGACACATTCGTTTATGTGTTTCCTGCACCTGAAGTGCGATATGTCTAATAAGTTCATGATGTCGGTGTTGCACAGTCCCAGGATCCACTGTGTAGGCTCCAACAATGCATGCCTAATGGGACTTCTCCCCTTCTCTCCAGGTAGCTTTGTGCTACCAAAAATAGGAACTTTATGGAGTTAGAGAGATCATGGTCAGAGAATTTAAGGCTATCGACTCCTACCATGTTATCATCGGTCTTCACTCCCTTGGGAATTTTTGGCATCACTATGGACAATTCCCCCTATACACGTTGTATGTCCTGCACACTATTCTTTGATTTTTCCCTCTTATTCCCTTGTGGGGACGATACCCCACCCTATGGTATGGCCTCTTGCTCCATTTCATGCTCTGGTTCCGACTCTAGGCCCTACTATGTGGAACCCATGGTTGGTTCTTCTTGCTGCGACCCTTTTCCCATGGACACGTCGGATTCCGTCCATTCAACATCCCCTTCCAGATGCTCGGGCTCATGTGCAGGTTCCTTCTGCTCTTCCACATGCAATGTTGTATTCTCCTACTAGGGTGTGTAGATTTCGTCCACATCCACCACTTTGGGAATATCGTTTGTTCCGGTTTGTGGCACCCGAGTGCTACTCTGTGTGTTTCGTTTGGTTCTTCTTGACGCTCCAACCCTTGATGGTGACATGGAGAGGAAATATGAACTACATGCTTCCAAATCCACAGATGGTAGCACAAATTCTCACTCTGTCACTCTTCCGCTCGACTCTGCATTATTCTCAGAAAATAATACAATGGGTTTCTTTCGCCCCTTTTTCAACTTTATAGCAGGATGGAGAAGTGACAGTTGTGTCGGAATGACAGTTGTCACTTTTTCACTTTTTTTTTTGTGTTTCTCGTGTGATGTACCTTTCTACCCGTTAATTTCTCTTCTGCGTGCAATGTTTTCGAACCCTGGTTTTCTTGTAGCACACTATTCTGTTCTACGAGTTCTATTATGTCAAGACCCTCCATGTGCATCGATCTGTTTTTATTTTTATCCCCTTTTTACTTTTTATGGATTTCCTTTTTTTTCTTCTTTTTATTTGTTTTTATCATTTTCTCTTCCTTGCTTATACTATAATACACTATATACATACCTTCTTACAATGCGATAACTTTCTAAGTACTAGGAGGTCGATTGTCCCTTTTAAGTTTCATTCGACTCCCATTGATCATTCCTTTGAGTTTTGTACCTCCTAAATCTTTCAACTGTACAACTCCCCCCTCCGCGACCATCTTCACTTCATATGGTCCCAACCAATGCATTCTGATTTTTTTTGGGTGCTGAAGAAATTTACTGTCATACACCAAGACTAGGTCTCCCTCCTTGAAACTCTTCCTTTTAATATGTTTGTCATACCAAGATTTGTCCCTTGCTTTCTGTACTTCTTGGTGAAATCCTGGTAGAATCCTATATTCTTTGATCTCCATCAGTTGGCTTAGCCTTTCTTGTACTATGCCTCATTATGTCATGTTGGCGATTGCTTCTACGTGTAGACTAGGTACCAAAAATTCTAATGGCACCACTTCTTCTTGTCCATACACCAACTAGAATGGTGTCTGTCCTGTCAACTTTTTGCATGTAGTCATGTATGCCAATAATATTGAAAGTATCTTCAAATCCCAATCATCCTTTTTGACATTGTAGATATTTGTCAAAGCATTCTCTAGGATCTTATTAAAGGTTTCCACTGTTTCATTTCCTTGAGGGTGATAAGGTGTACTCTTTTGATGATAGACTTCAAACTCCTCAGTCATAGCCTTGATAGTACTATTAATGAAGTGAGTTCCTTAGTCACTCATCAAAATTCTTGGGCATCCAAATTTAGTGATCACTTGCTCAAACATGAAGTGTGTTGTTGTCTCTAAGCTACAATATTTTACTGGTGTTGTTTCTTCCCATCTCATTAAGTACTCCATCATAGTAATGATATACCTTTCTCCTGACCTCTTTGATGGTGGGTTAATTGGTCCCACAAAGTCTATTGCTCATTTTTCGAATACTTGCAAGGTTACTTGTGGTCTTAAGGGCACCTCATCCCATCTATTAGGTTTTCCAACCCTGTGACATACATCAAATCTCTAGAAGTAGTCCTTTGCATCTCTGTGAATGGTCGGCCACCATAGTCCTGCGTACAATACCTTCTGCGCGGTAGATTTTCCTGCATAATGTCCTCCAACTATTCCTTCATGAGCCTTTGCTAAAATCCTAGGCCTTTCATTTTCTAGTACACATCTTCTGAAGATGTTATCTATGCCCATCTTATATAAGTGTCATCCCATCAATCAATAGTCTGTAGCTCTAACTACAAGATTTTTCTTCTGCGTAGTCTTGAATTCTTGTGGCACAGTCCCTATACTCAAGTATTCAATGATGTCGTCAAAATATTCATCATCTACTTGGACCGAAAATAACTTCGCATCAAGGAAGTTGTCCTCTAAATTTGTAGGTTTCTCTCCATTGGTTATCCTCAATAGGTGATCGGGTCCTACATTCAACTTCCCTAGTTTGACTATCACTTCAAAGTCAAATTCCTGAAACAAAAGTAACCATCTACAAATTTTTCCCCCCAACACTAGCTTATTGACTAGGTACTTGAGGGTAGAGTGATCTGTGAACATTTAAAGTGTTTCCCAAGTAGATAGTGTCTGAATTTTTGTAGTGTATAAACCATTGCTAGGTCTTCTCTCTCTATATTATTTTGTTCTGCTCCGACTCTGATAGTTTCTACTTGCAAATGCTATAGGATGGTATAACTCTCCTTCTCCTGGCTGCACCATAAGAGCTCCAAGTGTTATGGTTGATGCATATACATGCACATGAAATGTTTTTTCCCAGTATGGGAATACTAGTATAGGTGTTGTGACCATTTTTTTCTTTTAGAGTGTCCAAACCTCACTGACAGTCCTCATTCCACTGGAATTTACTAACCTTCTTCAACAGTTTTTCCATTGGCGCAATGTTCTGCACATACCCTTTTATGAATTTCTTGTAGTATCATGTGTGTCCCAGTGTTGCTCTCAAATGGCGTACTGATTTGGGTGGTGGTAAGTTAACAATGACTGCAACCTTTGCAGGATCCACCAATAGCCCTTGTTTATAGACTATATGTCCCAATAGTATTCCAAAAGGTGTCACAAAGATGCACTTCTTGATATTTAATGATATCTGACACTGCCTACATATTTACAACATCAACCTTAACACCTCTACATGATCTTTCAACAGACTGTAGACTTTCCAATCATCCAGATATACTTCTATAACTGATGGATGAATTCTTTGAAGGCATCTATGACTACCCTTGAGAATATAGTTGGTGTATTCTTCATCCCAAAAGGCATGAATTTGTATTGGTAGGATCCCCATTCTGTGGAAAAGGTGGTATTGTACCTATATTCTGGAGCTATCTTGATCTAATGGTAGCCTGAGAATCCATCTGTGAATGAGTATGCTTCCTGGCCTCCCACATTCTCTAATACCTCATCTATAAAAGGGGTGGGAAAAGGGTCATGTAGGAAAGAATCATTCATATTTCTCAGATCGAAACATATCCTTATGCCTCCTTGCTTATTCTCCTAGAATACCATAGTTCTTATCCATTCTGATTCTTCTACTGGTTCTATGATTCCATCTTTCAACATTCTGTCCATTTTTTCTTTTACTTTCTGCTTATATATTGGATTCAGTCTATACGGTCATTATCTGACAGGTCTATCCTCATGTTTGAGAGGTATATTCATCTCTCCTAGCTCTCCCTCCATGAATTTCATCTCTATAAAGGTTGTTGCGAACAAGTCACTGTACTCGTGCAACAACCTAGTTATTCTTTCTGCTATTTGTTCATCCCAGTAATCTCCAATACTGGCCATTTTGGGATTATCATTTGTCCCAATATTTACTTTCTTCACCTTGACTGGCACAAAAAATACTTCTGATATCATATATGGACCTTCCACCTCTCTTTCTTCTTCAATTTATGTAATTTGAATGTTGCGTGGGTCATCTTCATCTAGTGCTTCTTCCTGCACATGATAGCATGATAGTAGTTCTTTCATTGTCTGTCTATTCTGTTGTTGATACTCTATTATAAGTTCAACCCCTAGTTCCTTAATAAATATCACCCCTATGGTTTGTTTGAGTCTAGAAACAATGTTGAGGTTCTCATTTTCAAATGAGAAAGTGACTATACAATTCTATTGTAATGTTGTCCATTCTATAGTGCCTTTGTGCAGTTCTTGGTCTACATACCAGTTTGTTGGAATTCCTTCCAATCTGTGAATGAAGTGATGAGGCCATTCTTCTGGTGGTGTCATTTTCCATAGTGTTCTGCACTTCTCCAAGTGTTCTTCTGGTGTCCCCTATCCATCATATATTTGTAGTTCATTGCTTCCATGTTCTGCACCGAATCTAATGCCCAATAACCACTTACATTGGTACCAGTCCTTGAATGTCTCTTTGTGTGCACCCCACCATCTTGCAGGTGTTTCCTTGAGTGCTATGTACAGAGCTAGGAGCCTCTAATTTTCTAACACTTCATATTCATATCTTGTTAGGAATTCTTCTAATTCATTCACCCCATGGAAATTGGGAGGTTCTTGTATCTCTGTACCTACCCATCTTACTGTGCAGTCTATTATTGTGTACCTTCTTGTAGATACTTCATGTAATCTCTGTTGCAAATTATCTAACCATGTATCTGAGTCTGAAGTGCATAATGTGATGCTTCTCCAACTGATTACTCCATCCGCAATTGGATTCACATAATCTTCTTCTCGCACGGTGGTTCAGTATAACTGGTTGATTTCCTCTAGGTCTAAGAAAGTGGGTTCTACAAACCTTTCTCCTTTTGATGGGTCTAGTGGCGCAACGACTTTGTACTCTCCTAACTCGAATGTCATCTTCCATGTCTTCAAATTGATTATGGAATGGTTGTCAAAATCCTAATCCAAAACAAGAAATGTTGGATAAGGTGTTGTGCCATCCACTATTTCTACCACTTCAAAATCAGATTTAGTGCACACTTCATCCATATCTACTATCACACCCTTTAGCCTTCCAATTGGAAAAACCCTGTGTTGATTTTCTAGTTTCAGTTGAACAGGTGAATATCGTAATGTGAGATATCCCATACATTGCCATGTCTTCTTGGGTAACACATTTAACTTGGAGCCTAAATCCATTATAATATTGCCCATGTTGAAATTTCCAATGTTGGCATTCAGTCTAAACTCTCTACTTGTCCTCCTCCTTGTATGCAAGTGATTAATTGTTTTCTTCTCTAGATTTCCCTCTGTGTCTATTACATATTTCTAACATATTTTGTAATACTTTAACAGATGATGGATCATTTAGAAGTTTAACATAGGATTGCAAAAAATACTTTATGATACTTGTCCTAGGGGATGTGCTTCATTAGTGTGATCCAGTGATGAAGGAATATCATACATTGGTATGTCCTGAGTATGTTGCGTAATTGATGTAGATGCAATGTATGGCTTCAAGAATTCTTGTCTAGATTTCTTGAATAGCTCCTTTTCATTCTACACATCAAACTACTTCTATGGTTTGACATTATTCTTCACCCAATAGTGTTGTGCTAGATCTTGTCTTACTACGTCATCTCCTATTTTATCTCCTTCGCAAGTAACTATTTTGATATTTCTTCCATCATCCCCTGATTCAGAAGAAATCCATTGAAAATTCTGATTGTTTTGATTCCTCGCTTTCTAGATCATCCCCAATAGTGTCAGACAGTCTTTTGTGTCATGATGTGATGCGCGATAATACATACATGTTGTAGGTGGAAGTGGACATTCTTTTTCATAGTTTCATGGTTGTTGACAATTATGGCATCCCACCAGTACTTTTCCTTTTCCAAAGCCTCCTCTACCTCATCCTCCAACTCTATATCCATTTTGATCTCCTCGCAGGCCATTGTACTGAGGCACCTGGTTATACTACGCGAGATTATACTATGGTTCATGGTATTGTACTATGGGGTAGTGTTATATGGGGATGGTATGTGGTTAAATTGTGGTGTAACATTCCCTCTCATCATTTATGCATGCACCTTATAGGTTTCTGATGTTCTTTCCCTCATCATCTCCATTGTCCTGCAATCTTTGTCATCATGGCCCAATGACTTGCAAAAGTTGCAATATGAACTCTTAGGCATTGTCTGGTATTTCTGCATCATTGGACAATGATATGTATCATGCCTGTGTGTCTTACATATCTCACACCACAGTCCTCCTGATGGCAAAGGGTTTGTCAATCTTTTTTCCATGTACTACATGAAAGTTGGACATTCATTCTTGTGGTGTCCTTATGTCCTACATGTGGTACACCAAACAACTTCTCTTTTGTCCTTACCCCTATTCCAGTTCAGTTTAAATGTTAAATTCTTCAGATCCTCCTTTAGCTCCTCTATTTTTGGATCTATCTTTTTGTATTGGTTCTCTTCCAGTTGTAACTCTACCTATAGAGCCTCTGCCTAAGTTTGAAACTTATGTTGTCTCAAAGGGTATTTCAAGTGTGGTAGCAGGGAATTCACAAATAGATGTCTATGATGCATATTTGTCATGAGATACTTCAGCTTTCACTTCAATCGTTTGAATCTCTGGTCAATCTACCAAAAAAATTCCCCTGGTTTCTGTCTGATCTCTATGATCTCATTCATGTACTGATCCTCTGAGCTAGGATTCTAGAATTCCTTTATCAACAAATTCTTGATATCCACAATCGTTCTGGTTTTTCCTGGTGGACTGTTTACATCTAATCTCATGTACCAATCCAGTGCGCGGTCTCTTAGTGTGATAGCTAACTGTGCATGTTTTGTATCCTCATATGTGATCTTCTTTGCTTCCCAGATATTTTCATAGATGAATAAGTGCTTCTTAGGGTCCTCAGATGCCTCTCCTTTGAATTTTGGTAACCTGATGTTGGGATCATGTCCTGCCATCTTGAATGATGAACTGCTACCTCCATGCAGTGTAGATCCTTGACTATTGCTTCATGAACTAGCTCTCCCAGTTGTTTCTCCCTTTGTAGATGTACTTCTTATTGCATTTCTTCCACTGAAATTTGGTTGTCTAAACGATGGTGTTCTCTTTAGTGTATTGGTCTCACATGGGTTTATGGGTTCCACACTAACACTAATATGGATAGGAGTTCTGCCTACGATACCTACCCTTGGAATTCTTGTCTTCCTTTCAAATGTCTTGTACAGGATTTTCTCAATATTCTCCACATCCCAGAGATCCTCTACCTCTTCTTCATCACTTTCTAAGCCTTCCCTCGCGGCTATGGCTCTCTTCTTATTGTTCATCTTGTATTGGTAGGGTGCTCCACTGCGCCTTCTTCTAGTTGTTTCCATGATCTTCTTGATCTGTTCTTCCTCCATCATGATTGGATGAAAGACATCCTCCTTCTTTCCTTTATCCATCTCTTCCTCCATGTCTCCATCCCTTGTCAATGCTTCCCCACTTCCCCCATGCACGCAAGGAATTTTAGCTATCTGATGCCATTTTCATTACACCTTTGTTATACAGTAGAATATTTATGGAAGTATACAATAATATAATATACCTACATCTAGGTCCCTTTAGGAACTCTTTCTCTAGTGTGTTGTAAGACTTCGCAATATCTACTACGAATTTTGTGATAAATTCTGCAACAATGTTGTCTAACCAGAAATCTACTGTGTGTAAATTTATTGTCAAATTGTTGTAACTGCGTGATCTCCACATAATTCCACTCTAGATGTCTGATCCGATATGTAGGGTGGTTTTCTTTCAACCTCAATATCCACTCTTGCAACACATGTAGGAAATCATAGAAAAACACTTCATGCAAGTCGCTAAATATGTACTTGTCCAAATATTTGTGCGGTGTTAACTTTGGGTTTCTGTTATCTTTCTGTGCAAATTTCAGCTCTATTTTTTTCACCTAGCTCTCGATCTCCACCTACGTTGGGTTCCATGGTCTAAACATCCCATTTTATATTCTCATTCTTTTTAACATTTTCTGACAAGATATGACATTCTTGTCACGATTCTTCAATAGATTTCATTCACTCAACCCCATTTTGTTCCAGCTGGAAACATAACCATTTGTTGGTTACTTCTCTCTTGCTACCTTTCTTGGGCTGATCCATTTTCATATCTACCATGGTTTCCAATAAATTCCCTTTAAAACTATCGGCCCCTCTGGTTAAGTAGAAGGAAACGCAGTACATAGAGTGCACTACACAGTCTCACCTAAGATAGTTCTATTGGTGGCTACAATGCTCAAGTTCTTGCAGCCTAGGAATGAGTAGGGATCTGGGATTAAACTCCACGATCTTCATTTGTTACTTTAACATTCATCTTATATTGAATACCCTGTCATTATTATTCATGCATGAAAAATTGCAGATCTAACTAGTCATTCACGCATTTGTCTAACATCTAATCATTGGAATTAAAGGAAATACACAATATTCAATCACATAACAAATTATCTACCATGGTTCACCCCTCATGGGCTACATCCACAAAGATTTGGCTGATCTACTATTTTATTATGGTGTTTCCAAGACTACAATGTCGTGTGCATTACAATGAGGCGGGTCAATATCTACAATGAGGCAGACTAGATCACACCAAAATCCTTAGCCTGTGATCTAACCCTCAATATCTACCCTATTTCCCCTCCACATCTCAACAACTTTCAAAACAGATCAGGTTTTCAGTCATTCTGGTCCTCTCTTATCAAACCTAAGCAATAAGAAACAACAACTATGGAACCATCTTCGAACAACAACCGATCTAGACCTCCTAGGTACCTACTTATACATGTTTTTGGCTTACCAACCATTACATATTCTTAGAAAAACCCTAACCCTATAATGGCTAGGTCTTCTTGCATGTGTGCCTCACATGCTTTCCTCTTCTGCATGTGCTTTTGTCTTGCATGTGCTATTTTTCCTGCATGCATGTCTTCCTTACACCTGTTGCTTTTCCTACATGTGTGTCTTCCTTACACATTCTTCTTTTCCTGTATGCATGTCTTCCTTACACGTGCTTCTTTTCCTCAAAACTAAGCCTACGCCCAACAATATGTGATATCTTAGTGAATATGAGGTAGTGAATATGAGGTAGCGGAGGAAGGGGAAGAAGGAACTCTTAGAGATGCAAATTGGAGAAGGGTTTATGATCCATATTTAGGAGTGGAACGAATTGATCTGGGTCTACTCTTCATTTATTTTTCTTTGTGCATGTCCCCGAAAAGATATGGGTACAAGAATTTGGGACTTGAACTAATCAATCCATTGCAAGATCGATCACACCAAGCCCGACAACAACCCATGGGATATGAAAAGAAAGATGATGTAGCAGGAGATCCTTTTAAAATGTTGCTCGAGGAAGCCCTTGTGCGATAAAGGAGAAAAATGATGTACAAATTTGCATAGATCCTTTGGAATCTACCCAAAGGAGAATAATATTCATCAAGCGGCCATGCAACCCCCTTCAAGGTATAGGTAAACTTTGATATTTTATGATAGGGAAAATATTACTTTTTCACTCCTCAAGGCCGTCCCCCATGTTAAGGACTAGTGGGACACTTACTCTAAGAAAAGGGTCATAAAGGAATATGCAATATTTATGGTTTCCCCTACATGGGATTCCTTCCGGGATGGAATTAAAGAACAATGCTACCCTGTTGGAAGCTACGAGGACTAGTACACCAGATGGACCACCCTGCGTCAAGAAAGGGACCAGACAATACCATATTTCACCAATATTTTCCATACCCTACGCACCAAATTGGGTATCAAAGACTCTGAGCGACATCTAGTGCTCAAATACCATGGTTGTTTCCATAGATACATTCAAACATAAATGGATTTTCTGGAAATCGCCTCATTGGGTACGACTTATAGATATGTTGTCAAGATCGAGCAAAAATTTAAGAGAAAGAGGTGAGAGTTTGGATCTGCAAACTCTTCACATCCGATGCAGGGCAAAGGAGACCCCAACCCACACAACAAGGGATAGAGAAAATATGGCCACTCTCAGGACATCCGGTCCAAGCCACAACACAATAAGGGAAAAGAGAAGATGAAGAAGGACATGGGAAAATGGTGTGAATACCATAAAATCCCTTGGCACAACACTGAATAATTTCGCTCCAAGAAGTCACTCATGGCCGAGTTGAAATATTCTGAGTCAGAGGTCAATTCTGATTCCAAATCAAATACAGAAGGAGGGAAGAAGATTATCGATGTTGAACCCAGTTCCACTATCGCTAGCACCAAAGTCCAGCCAAGCAAACCAAAATAACCAGAGGAAGGGGAATGCCTCTTTCACTCACATATGTGGGTAAAGGGGGCTCCACTTGATTTCATCATCGATAGAGGCATTCATAAGAACCTGATCTTAGTATAGGTCATCAAGTGGCTAGACCTGTCGATGACACCACACCCAAAACCCTACACCATCAGTTGGCTTCGCCAAGGAAGAGATCTATGTGTCAGCCAACAATTTCATCTTCCCTACGACATCAAGCCTTTCAAAGATGAGGTATTGTGTGATATTTATCCCCTTGAAGTTTGTGATTTTCTTTTAGGAAAACCATATTTGTGGAAGATTCATGCTATGTATGAGATTAGACCCCATAGTTTTATTATTACTTTGGGTAGAAAATTGCACAGGATACCAGAGGTAGCGCCACCTACCGCTAATTCTTTAATATTTGCTAAGAAATGTAGTAAGGTCATTTAATATACCGAGAATTTCGTCTTCTTTGAGTTCCATTCTCACAATAAGAAGAAGGTCACCACCACATCCATGGCCTCTACACAGAGCCTCTCTTTGCAGAAGAAGCAAGTGGACGGGATCGTGGAAGAGTACAGAGACATATTCTCCTCACCCATCAGGGTATTGACACATTTCCAAGTCAAGAATCCAATTGATCTAACCACTGATGCACCTCTACCTAATGGACCAGTCTCTCATTTCTCGCTGATGGAAAATGACAAAATCAAGTGTCAGATCCAAGAGCTTCTTCAAATGGAGAACATCAGACCCAAATCCTCCCCTTACGTAAGCCCGATTTTACTGGTGCAGAAGAAGGATGGGACTTGGTGTCTCTTCATTGATTACAGATAGTTAAAAACTAGTACCCAATTCCCAGTATTGATGACCTTCTTGACCAACTCAAGGGGGGAAATTTCTTCAACAATATTGACCTAAATTCTCGCTACCACCAGGTTCCCATCAAACCAACTGATATATGGAAGATAACTTTCAAATATAAAGAAGGTCTCTTCGAATGGTTGGTCATGCCCTTTGGATTAATAAATGTACCAACCACTTTCATGAAGTTGATGGATGATGTATTGATACCCTTCATGAACTCTTTTGTGGTGGTATATTTGGGTGACATCCTCATCTTTAACATAACTTGGGAGGAGCACATGCGACATATTCAACAGGTTTTTAAACTCTACGGCAGCATAAGCTATATGCCAACTTGGAAAAATGATCCTTTGGCATTAATAGGGTCCAATACTTGGTCTACATTGTTGATGAGCATGGGGTACATGTTGTTCCCGCTAAGATCCAAGTCATATGTGAATGGTCGACCCCGACCAAACTAACCGAGCTTCAGAGCTTCTTAGGACTGGCCAACTTCTACCGACGATTCGTGTTGGGATTCTCCCATATTGCATGGGTCCTCAGCCACATGACCAAGGGAAGTGGCAGGGAAAAATTCATGTGGGGGAAGGAACAACAATGAGCATTTGATGATCTAAAGCATTGATTGAGCTCAATTCCAGTACTCTCCTTTCTCAATCTGCAACAACCATTCGAGATTGAGATGGATGCATATGACTTTGATATAGGCATAGTTCTCACTCAACATGGTCATCTGGTGGCATACCATAGTGATACACACTCAAATACTATCTGGAAATACCCCACCTATTATAAGGGAATTCATTCCATTGTACAAGGTTGTCGTCAATGGAAACATTACATTCTGGGAAAGGAGACAATCATCCACATTGATCACAAGCCTCTGTAGTTCATAAAGACACAAGGAAAGTTGCAGAACGACATCCATCAGAAGTGGTCCACCTACCTGCAACAATTCCATCTCAACATAATGTATAAGATAGGGAGAAAAAATCGTGTCGTTGATTGCCTCATTCAACCTCATGTGGGTGCACTCACCATTGTGCTCCATTCTTGTGGACATGAGGCATATGAGTGGCCCCATCTTTATCAACAAGATCTAGACTTTGCCACCACCTATCAGGTATTGGGTACATGCGTGACTCCCACCGATTTTCACATTCAAGACAAGATGTTATGCCATCTGGGCCATCTCTGTGTTCTTGTAAACGAGCGTGAAAATATGATTTGGGAATCCCACTACATTTGTATGGCAAGACATTTTGGCATGGATAAAACTGTGGTCGTTCTCCAGAAACTTTTTTATTGGCCAAAAATTTGACAGGACATCAGCAAGTATATTAGATCTTGCACTGCCTGTGCCATTTCCAAGTCATCCATCAAGAAGCAAGGCTTATACACCCATCTTCCTACCCCTGAGAAGCCTTGGGAACCCATATCGATGGATTACATGTCTAGCCTTACATCCACCAAGCAAGGAAATGATTGTGTATTTGTGGTCATTGATCAGTTTTAGAAGATGGCCATCTTCATAGCCTGCAAGAAGAACATCACAACGACAGATACTACCAAGATCTTCTTCGAACGAGTGTGGGTCCACTTTGGGATACCAAAAACCATCATCTCCGACCGGGACAATATGTTCCTCAACAAATTTTGGTCGATTCTTTGGTCATTGTTGGACACCAAGCTCACTAAATCCACTTCTTTCCACCCCCAAACAGACGACCAAATAGAGGTCATCAATCAAATGATTGTGCACATCCTGTGCATGTACAACTCTAAGCATTTGCGTACACGGGATGAGAGTCTCACCTATGTTCAACACAGTTACAATAGAGATCTCCATAGCTTCAATGACCATATCCCATTTTAGGTGGGACTGGGATTCCAACCCTTGGGTCCCATTGTTGTTGCACCTCTTGCAACCACACAGACATATTGTTCCCATGTTTAGTCTGAGACCAAAAAATCCACCAGATTCATTGAGCAGATTCAACCCAATCGCCAACAGGTACATGAGATTTTGCATAAAGCCAATGATAAGTACAATCAATGCCATGATCAACACAGGGTATCACACCAATTTCAAGTTGGAGACAAGGTCTGGTTACATTTTCAAAAGGATCATCTTACAGGGCTCCATTGGAAGCTCCGCCAACTTTTCTATGTGCGTTACACCATCACCAAGGTTGTGGGTAGAAATTATTTTGAGCTCAACACTCCACCCTTCCTTGTCTTGCACCCAATGTTCAATGCAGACCTCCTTCGGCCATATTTTCCACCATTATTGGACATCTCAGATATCGTAGAACAACTGACATTAATAGAGCTAAACCCTGATTACATGGAACATGCATCCACTGATTAGATAGTGGACACACAGGTCAAGGGAACTCGCTAGCAGAGGATCCAACTTTATCGGGTTGTCAAGGAAGGACAACTCCTCCACCAAGGAAAGTGGCTCACCCAGAGCCAAATTCAACATAAGTTTCCTCACAGGATGGGGGAACTCAATGCAATGGAGACCATTTCTTCCTAATGGGGGAGGACTAATCTAGGTGGATATTGGTGGCCACCCACCTATTCCAATTTGCTCCTCTTGACAGTTTTTAGTTCAACACATTCTTCTATACTTATTTGTAATTGTGGGTTCTACACTTACGAGGTTGTCTTAAGCCCTACACATATTCTAGGTGGATACTTCTAGCCTTCCATTTAATCCAATTGGATTTTTTTGTATGTTTTCATGTCATCACATCTTTGTGTACTTCTAGAGCCATTTTTGGGTACCAAAATTTACATCTTCTATAGTCCTTGTAGCTTCTCTTGACTTTTGGGGTTAGGTATCCCGACTATCCCTACTGGCACTTTGATCACTCTATGAAATTCTATCAATTGAACTAACCCTGCAGTTTGTGTCACTTTTTTTGGACCTGTTTAGCCTGTGCCTAGTCTTTGCGCATGTGTTAATTGCATTGTCTCTAGGATCTTTTCGATTACCCTAGTTGTTCCTATATTACTTCATGTTTCTTGGTCCATTCCTTAACTACCTCTTCCTATAACATGGGTTGTGTCTTATTAGATTCTGCATCCATCCTCTACTGGAGTGCTACCAATTGATCATGTATCTCCTTGTGGTGTGCTTCTTTCTCCCAAATTTCCTCGACAGTTTCATCCATTTATTGGACAATTCTTTCCATGTCTCCTTCAGTTAATATGTATAATGGAGGTGGTGGTCTTTGTGCCTTAGTTTTCTTGTGCACTCTCCCTACTTGTGTTTTTCCTGTGTCCTTCCTTTTTGTGCCTTTCTGGGGGGTTGTTGATGTGTCACGTGTGACCCCTGTTCCTGTTGGTTGATCTTTCCTTGTGTATCCCCTATCTCTTCAGAACTCTTCTCTTGTTCCTCCTCTTTGTATCATGGGCCTGCCCTATCTGTTGGGTTCATTTTGTCCTCCTCCTAGGTCTGACCCTGGCCATGGGAGCCCTTGTTCCTCTCCTTGTACCATTCTATGAGTTTTAGGCCCACTTCCTCTGTTGTCACCTTGTAGCTCATTTGCGTCCATTTTTTGTGTTGGGTCCTTCCCAGCTTGTACATACATATGGTTCATCATGACTCTAAACCATGCGATGCTGTTAAGAACCAATACTGAATACCAAATATCCACAACAGATATACAAGAACAATATGAAAAATTTTATTTATTACTATCAAACCCTTAGGGTAGGGAAACACCATATAATGGATCCTATTATGGAAGGGATCCTCTCCTGTTCACTTGCCTCTTCGAGGGGGCATCCTCCTATTGAGCTACC
>JZKD02S1601071.1:338648-352903 GCA_000966675.3 Picea glauca
CCCCCCCCACTACCTCTCTAGCTACCTTACAAATGC
Organism: Picea glauca; assembly: GCA_000966675.3. NCBI lineage: Eukaryota > Viridiplantae > Streptophyta > Pinopsida > Pinales > Pinaceae > Picea > Picea glauca. Next base: position 338,685 of record JZKD02S1601071.1, read on the forward strand.
CTTTGTATGATGCTACTATTTCTGCTAAAATGTGTGGTGTGTGTGTCATTATCTACATGATATAGTATAAGTAGGTAAAGAATATAGTGTTTGTCTCAATTTGTCTCAGTTTGTCTCCTCTTGAGTGTTGTGTGCCATAAGTTGGTATACCTATGAGCTAAGGTGTGACTTCCTGATGTGCACATGGACTGGTGTACATTGTTTCTCACCATCTGACTAGTGCAACTAGTATTATCAACCAAACATAATGTAACTCGGTGCACTTTTCCTAGGCCTACATGCAATCTTGTAAAAATTGGTTCCTGAGAAAATTGGCCCAGTTTGTCTGGATCCCTTCTACACATTTCTCTGTGGAAGAAATTACTGTGGCTAGTACTTTGTCTCTACGACATTTGTGAAATAGTTTGCATGCTAGTACCTGTGTTGAAAACCTTACCCTTTTATTATTGATATGTTGGACATAGATTCCCCTCTTTCTCCGTATTATGTCGAATTTGTCTTTCATTTCCTCTGAAAGTGCTCATTCTCTCACCTTGGTGAATAACATGCTTGGATCTTCTCCTGTTTGGGGTAGTTCTGTAATTTTTGCAATCACTGCAGTCTTAATATATATTGAGTGGTCAAGTCATATTTTACTATCATGAACACAACTGAGAAATATATTCACACATGCATTTATTTCTGTACTTCACCCGAAATGTGGGATGTCTAGCACTTTCAATATTCCTTCCCTGTCAAGTCCTGGCACCCATTCCTATGGATCAAGTACAATTGCTCCTACTTCTTGGACTATCATGGCATATAGGTACTAGTCCCTTGCCTACTCAGGGAACTTCTGTGCATCTATAATGTCCTGATCCATATACTTTAGGTTGGCAATTTTTCCCAGTAACTCTTCATCCCTACTCATGCCAGTCGAGACTGGTGCCTCTAGTAGTCGATACTTCACATTGGCTTGAATTTGGACCTGTGTTTCATCAGGATTTAGTGGTGGTAGGTAATATCTACGAAAGTTTTCCTGAGGTGCTAGAGGAGGGGCTCTGACCACTTCTTCGACCTATGGTATTTCCATTGGTTTATTTGTAATTGTTTGTTTCCTTTTTGTTGTCGACGACCCTCCCACTCTTGGTGGTGTCATTCCTTATATGTGACCGATTATGGCTTTGTGTGATCCCTCCTTGTGGTCACCTATCATTTGGTTATGGTTATCTTATCTCTTTTCTCCCATTCGTTCTAGTTCATTTATCTGTTTTCTATTGCTTGCATGGAACAATAATGTCCCTTCCTTTACTGAATTTGGTTCTTATTCTTTCGTGCCAACTAGGTCTGTCTCATCTAGCCTTAATTGTTGTGTACTATCTGCCATTGGTCCATATGATTGTATTAATTCAGTTTCTCTTACTGAATCCGTCCCAAAATTGTGGCCCATCCTTCCAATATGTCTTAATCTTTGGTGGCTTTTTCCAATTATGGCCTGACTGTAGCTTTATGACCATTGGTTCTATCCTTGTTATTTTTTTAACAATATTGTCTACGTTGGACTGTGCATACTAATATTCCACGACTCTTCCTCTTAGATAATCTTAGTACCCAATCCACTAAGCCCCTCTTCCAATTGGATAAAAATCCTCTTTGGCATCCTCTCGGTGCCCATTCTCCATGCCGCCTTGTTAATTTTCACATTGAGCCTCCCCATGTTTGTGCGCAACTTCTTGACCTCCTTACTAGAATTTGAGGTTTTTTTATTAAAAGTGCATCTATGGAGGTGGTTGTAACAATTGATGTTATACGCTTATGTGCTTGCTCATGCGCACTAGGTTTACTTGCTTTATACCTTACTACCAGGCCTTCCTTCTTCTGTTCCCTCTGCACCTGTTTGTATTTGGTCATCCTGTAAGTTGTGTGCATAGGTTGTTTTCTTTGTGTTTGTTTCCTCCAATGTCGTCATCCCATTCATTTAGATATTTTTCTTGACAACTACACCATGTATGAACCTTCACTCGGTAATTGTGCTTGTTTGGTGCATGATTTCCTGATTGTTCATGATGCTATAGTTCTCTGCAACATTTTTTTGTTACCACCTTCAATATGAGTGGATGATCTATGACCGTTCTCATGTCTCAATGATTGTTGGCCCCTCTAGTGAATTCACCCCTTCATAATAGTTGCTAGTTGTGGTCATGGAATTCACACGCTAATCAACAGTCTTATCGTGTTTCACTCCTCGCACAAGTTGTCATGATGGTGAATTGTTTTACATTCTATGGTGCAATTTTTCTAAGTGTGTAAATATTTTTGCTTGCCTTTACCAATAACGAATCGTCATCGCAGTGGTTCTTCCATGCCCTAGGTATTACATCCATTGCATGTTAACGATATCAATCGTCCTTGGTTCCTTCATCATATGATATTGTTATGTGCCCAGTTAACTTTGTTAGTTCCATTGAATTTTCACATGGATCTTCCATTTATGGTGACGTGCCTTCCACTTAACTTGTTATGCTATGTCATAAATATTTATCTCTTTTTTTTTTATTGCGTCATTCATCCTTCCTTGTGTAGGTATTATAAAATCTCCTATTCTATTGTGAATGTGGTCTTATCTTGGTCCTCTTGTGCAATTATGATTTGGTGGTAGCTTAAGAAACCATTTTTGAATGAGTATGGTTCTTGTCCGCCTACGTTCTCTAGTACTTCATCTGTAAATGGAGTTGGGAATGGGTCGTGTAGGAATGCATCATTTAGCTTTCTAAAGTCAACGGAAAATCTGATTCCCTATGTTTTCTTATCTTGTACTACCATGGGACTTATCCATTTGTATTCTTCGACTAGTTCAATAACTCCCTCTTTTAACTTGCGGTCCATTTGTTCCTTGATTTTTTCTTTGTATCGTGGGTTTAGTCAGTATGGTATCTATTTTACCAGTTTAGCATCAGGCTTAAGATGGATTCTCATTTCTACTAGCTCGCCAACTATCCCCTTCATTTCTAAGAAATTTCTCGGGAATAAGTCCTGGTACTTGCACAATAATTCGACTATTTTTCTACGGTTTCGTCATCCCAATAGTCTTCTATATACACCAACTTTGTATTTTCCTCTGTTCCAATGTTTACCTTCCTCGTCTTTACTGTTTTTTCATAGAGATTTGATTCCATCTCTGGGATTTCTACCATTCAATCTCATTTTGTTTCCTGTACTTGAACATTTCGGGGATCTTCATCGTCCTGATCCTTTTGGGTCACATTATAGCATTCAAATAATTTATGGAATGTCATAGAAAAATTATGTGCACTTCATATTGATATTACTTCTTTATGCTCTTCTTCATTGCATATCGATCTTAATTCCATCTATTCTTCTTCATTGAATATTTTGTGTTTGATTTCCTATAGTGTTGTATATATCGAGGGTGATTGATGTTGGAATGTAAATGTTTCTTTGAACGTTTGAATTATGTAATCCCACTTTGTTGTGTCTCTATGCACTTCCATTTCTAAATACCAATTTTTCGATACCATCTCAAGATTATGAATGAACCTGTGCATCCATTCCTCCTTGAGAACTACATTCCACTGGTTTTCACACTATGTAATATGCTCTGTTGGGTTTCCTTCACCGGTATATTTCTTCATCATGACTCCCTCTTTGGTATTAAATCTTATCTGGATTAGTATCCTACACTTTTTCCAATATTCCATGCCGCCTTTTTTTTTCACCCACCATCTTGTAGGGATGGATTTTGATACAACATCCAGTGATAGAAGCCTATGTTTCTCCGATACCTTTTCCTCAATTGTTTGTACAAATTTTGTTATATCTTTCAGTTCGTCATACTTAGGTGGGTTACACAATTCTATTCCAATACAACATAATGACTTGGTCATGTGCACACATCATCGTGTTGATACTTCATGCATCCTCTGTTGCCAATTTTCTATCCCTTCTTCTGAGTCTGATGTACATGAATTGATGCTTCTCCAACTCATTGCATCATCTGTAGTGGGGTTACCATAATCCTCCATCCTTGTAGTCATGTTGTACAGGTGATATTTTTCGTTGCCCCGCACTGGTTCTATGTACCGCCTTACTTCTTTTGGGTCTAAGGGTGCAATTACTTTTAGGTCTCTGACTTCAAATATCATCTCTCACCTTTTAAAGTTGATAGTTTCTTGGTTATCAAAGGCCCATTCCAGTCCCATTAATGCTAGATATGGTTGATTTTCATCCACAATCTCGATAACTTTGAAATCTGCAATGCTGCACACTCCATATATATTCACCGATATTCCTGTTAGTCTGCCAATATGTATTATTTTATACCAGTTTTCTAGTCTCAATTGGACATTAGGTGACCACAATAAATTTGGTTTCCCCATCATCTCCCATGTATTTTTAGGTAGAATTTTCATGTCAGACCCTAAGTCTAAGATCACATTGTCTATGTCTTATTCTCCAATATGTGTGTTGAACCTAAATTCTCCATTAGTTCTTTTCTTTCATAGTAGCTGGTTCACTACTTTCCTTTCAGTAGGGATTGTCTTTCCTTGAGAACAATGATCAATCATAGAGCATAATGTATGAAATTCATTTTCATCTTCGACCAACTCGAGGAAACTTTTCAAAAAAAATTCTAAGGTGTTTATCTTCTCCAGTGATCCTTTGGTCATGGCTTGATCATCAGTTGGATGCATATCCCCCATAGGTGGTGTAGCCAATGTGTAATTTGTTCAATCCTGTCACACGAGTTCTTTCAATGCTTGTTTATAGGTCTCCTTATCTTCCTATGGGTCGAATGCTCGTGTAGGTGCTTCTGATTTCTTTATCCACTGGTCAACATGTTTCCCTCTATTGGTTGCATTTGTCCCTGTTTTAGTTCTTCCATGTGTAATGAATGTGAGTTTGGGTACTACTTCGTCCCTTATCTCGGATGAGTTATTATGAATGTTCATGTTTTGATTTTGATTCCGTCTAGATTTCCATTTTTCTAGCAGTTGTGGATAGTCCTATGTTGCATGTTCTAATGCCCGATAATATGCACATGTTGTGTAGGGATTTTGGAAATCCCATGCTAAGTGTCCTGGTTGGTTATAGTTATAATATGCTATGGGACCTCTTCCTCCTATGCCAAAGTTTGTTCTACCTCGACTCCTACCGAATCCTCCTCGGTTTCCTTGATTAAATCCTCTTGGAGTATTATAATTTCCTCCACCTTTTGACACAACATTCTCCTCCTAAATCCTATACATGTCTAGCATACACTCACTCATTAGATCAAATGCATGACAATGTTTTTCTTCATGTCCCACTAATTTGCAAAAGATACATAAAAAGATTCTTGGGGTATGTTGATATTTCTGTAATAGTTGGCACTCATGGGGGTTATGTCCCCACTTCTTGCACATCTCACAGTCTCCTCCTCCTGGTAGTAGGTTTGGTACTCCAGCTGCTAAGTATTTCATAAAGGCTGGACATTCATATTTGTGGTGACCTTCAGTCCTGCATTTGGTGCACCATACCTTTTCCCATTTCTCTTTCCCCTTTATAATTTCTTCCAACTGAATTGTTAATGAAACTAACTAGTTATGTATTTGTGTCATTCCACTATTGTCTTTGACCAAAGAGGCTTCCAATTTCATAACAATTTCCAGTGCCTTGGAATACGATGTAACATTTTACTATATTAATGGACTATGGATGTGAGGTAACAATCTTTCAATGAACCACTCTCTGTGTTGATGATCGAGTATTTGAAAAGTAAACATTCCCATCACATCTTTGAACCTCTGGTCAAACTCCCCTACTAACTTAGTTTGTACTTGTTTTATCCCCTTAAGCTCAATAATGTATTGCAAATTAGACTTTGCTTTCTTGAATTACTTTTAAAATGCTTGTGTAATCTCTGCTAAAGTCCTTGTCTGGACTGGTATTGTGGTACTTTGGAGTTTCATGTACCATACTAGCATGTGTCCTCTAAAGGTTGTTTCCAAATATGTGATATTTGCGTCATCATCGTGGACGTTCTTTGTAGTCCAGATGGTCTCACATAAAAAAAAGTGTTCTTTTGTATCCTCAGATCCAATTCCTTTGAACTCCAATAATTTGAATGTGTTATCTACTCCTACCATGTTATTGGGTGTAGGAACCCTTCTTGGTGATGCTAGTTGAGTCTGACTCCCTGTACCACACTAGATACTACTCTAGATACTGTTTCTTTGACTTCATTTACTGATTACAAGTTCTCTGGAAATACCTTCGAACATTATCTCATATTTAGGTGATGCACATGACGTTGTTGTTTCGAACCAGGACTCAACTTGGATAGGACTTACAGGTTCTTCTATGACTGGGATGAAATGGATATATTCCTATTCTCCATTTGTCTGTAGTAATTCTATGATATGGATGTCTGCATGATGTCTCGAGTAGTCATTGCGTTGCTCTCTCTCCCCAGTTGCAATTCTCAACTTCTCGTACCTTCTCCCACTGTGCAAAACTACAAATTCATCTTCTCCTTCTGATATCCCTTCTTCTTTCTCTTGCATTCTTAGTCTCCCTTTCGTCTTTCCATTTTCCTATTCTCAAATAAGCTCCCAGTCATCAAACCCCAACCGCTCCATGTGTGTGAAGTTCTTTAGCTATCAGACTCCATTGTCATCACTTGTTTATTGCATAGAAGCATTTTTATCCAAGTAGCTAACAAATTTATGAATCTTCCTCGTAGACCTTTGAAGAAGCCCCTTTCTACAACACTATAAGCCTAGGTACAGTATATGGAAAGTTTTGCTGCATAGCCTCCCAATATATTGTCCAGCCAAAATTCCACTACACTGGATGTCCTATTGTCTACTACGTCCAATCATCTCACTAGTTTAGGAGTCAAGTTCTTTGGCATGGTTGGTCTATGTCTACCAATATTTTCCACAAATATTTCCATCCATTCTACTAAAATATTAGGAAATTCACCGAAAAATACCTCATACAAGTCTATATACACATACCTTTGCAGCCATTTCTTATTCTTTAAGCGAGGGTTTCTATTCTCCTTCTGAGAAAATTCTTATTCTTTTTGCTCTAGCCATTCGATTATCTCCTTCCTCATTGGCCTCCAAAAAATTCCCTCACTTCCAACTTCTCAGTCCCAACAATGAACCATTTCATTGTGAACACACGTGGATAGGTTCAAGACCTCGAGTTCAAGGTAATTATCCCCACAAAGCTCTATAGATATCTACCCTTTTGGCAACACCTGGAAGTAGGGGAAGTCTCACCCGAGGTATCTTTTTGGTGACTACAGGAACCAAGATTTTACAGTGGTGAGGTAAATAAGGGAGGCATGCAATGTCATACCTATCATATCCTTTTGCGGACTAGATCCTAGTTATCTCGACCTCATTAATTAATTATTTATGCATATCTGTCTCTATTATTATCGTTTAACCATTAAACATACAATTAAGGTTACTGTGCATGACTCTATAAACAATATCAATAAAGATAGCATTCATTCATAGTAAAGATAGGAAATAACACCATACAGACTTGATTTAACACAATACAAGCATCAATAACCATTCAGCAACATAATTCGACACAGAGTTACCATGTTTCACCCCCTCTTGGGCTACACCCACAAAATATTTTCTTTTTTATTATAGTTAAGGCATTCTACTTGCACTCTGTGCTACAATAGATGTTCAATATGCATTCTTCTACTTACATTCATGCATTATTTACATACAAAAATCCTATATCTACAAATCCTACTTAGAATCTCTCTCTGCATCCTCCTCTATCGCTTCTTTTCCACTTCTGTCTCTGTTGCAGTCACTCTTCTCACTACTAAAATTTATCTTCTTCTTTTACATCGTTTGGTTCCTTTTGGTTCACTCTTCTTGCCAGTTCATAATGAGTTGGCTGCCACTCATGCTTGAATGGTGACAACTCATTATGAGTTGGATACAACTCATGCTCGACTGGTTTTCTCTTATTTTGCACTGGTTGTTTCTTCCTATCCCCCATCTTATTCTCTTTCCTCTCTCTTATTTCTTGGAATTCTTTATCTTCTTGTTCCTGCACCTTTTCTATGTGCCTCATATCTTATTTTTGTTCTCTATCCAACCTGCCTTCCCAAAACCATAAATCAACGACTACTATGCATTGTCTTCCTGGAGGGAAGATATGTCAATTCCAATGCCCAAATCAAGCAAGAGAGGGATTGATGGAAAGCCTAGACCATGAGGAATCACATGAGCATGTTTCCTTGGGATATTAAGACATCATTTAACCTCAAAAATTCCCCTCTAATGTTTTTCAAAGAAATTAATTAATTTAAAATAAAAAAATCCTCCAAACAACTTATGTTACACCATGTAGCAGGTCATTGAAGGCCTAATGTTGTAAACCTACAAATATGATAGCACTTGTAACATACCCATATCAACAAACCCAAATTTGTTTTCTCTATATTATGATCTGAATGTACCCACTGCTCAGGTACATCTAAATTCTCCCTCTTGGGATGATTCGAAAATTATGATAATAATTAACTTTTAAAGAAGAATGAAACAAACACATGCAATAATCAATATTCTTTCTAAATGTTAAAAAAAATATTAACATGCCATGCACAACAATAATCAGTAAGTAGGCTCATTATAAATACATCATATCTCAGAGATAATAATTAATAAACAACAGGAATAAATATACAAAGACACACATACATACATGATAGAGAGAACTTATATTTTCTTTAACAAATCACCAACTAGCTGTAGACCAAGGATGTTCTACCCAACCTTAGACATTGTTGTTCCAAGTCTCAACAATAGGTCATTCCTAAGCTAGGGATATGAATCCACAAGGATGGATCTCATACTGACACTCAGTTTCCCAAACCATTCAACAATCAAGCTCTCAGAGGTATCCCTACATACAACAAATACAATATACCATCTATCTTCCCCTTTAGCCCGCTCAACCCAAAGAGAATGAACCCCCTTCACCACCATGTAGTCCCTTAGGTTGTCCACCTCTTTCTAAGGCTCCAGTGCTTCTGGTTAGGAATATGAATGCTAGAACTCTCAGGATTCAAAGTTGTGAACAAGGTTTCTCAATATGCCAATGCATCTCAAGGATACAAGAATCCATTCATGGCTAGAATACATTAGTAATTCCTACAACCATCCAACCATGGTTTTTTTCCTTAAATTTTTTTTTTTCCTTTCCCATGCAAAACTAAGGATGAGTAGAAGAGTGAATTAGCGAGGAAGGACTCCAAAAATGATTTAAGTGAGTAAGAATGAATGACCAACCCTCAATAAAATAAAGAATGAGGATTAAATATCAAAAGAATAATGTGGCCTCCCCCCCCAAGAAGCTCACGTAACCCCCTCTTTCTATCCAAATTCCAAGGTGGGAAAAATAAAAATAATTTAAAAATGTAAAGGCTTAGCCCATTAGCTTTCCCCCTCTCTCGTGGAATCATAGCCCTCTATAACTCTTTTCCTTCTCCATACCACAACTAGAGATATATTTTATTATTAATCATGTTCAAAGTATTACATTTCCTAGGCACTCCAACTCCTTTTCAATTATGCAGGCACTCTATCCTTTCCTCAAATAATCAAAATACATTATTAATATGGGGACTCAAAACCGAAGTATTACAATATGTGAGAAAAATAGAGTTGGGAAATTAATTTTTTACCATAGTGAATAGAGTCCTTAGTGTCCAACACAAGAAAAATTAAAATTCCCGATGAATTCATCATAACATGGAATAACTTATAGCACAAGAAATTGTAAATATGTATGAGATTTATGCAATAAGTAATCACCCAAAAATCACAATTAACACAAAATTTTAATGGGGATCAATTCTTCATTCTGTAAATATTTGGTTACAATGCATTCTTGGTTTTCTCTCCATTCTCCTCTCATTGGCCCAAAAATACCCTTTGAGAGTGATCAGGGGATCAAATTTTGCTCAATTTTCAAAGTGCTCGGAATGCAACGAAAACAGTGTCATTACGTCCGTCTCATCTTCCTAATTTCGGTGGTATATTTACTTTCTCAAACGGAGTCCGTATGAAGGAGATATCGCGATCTGTTCGCCAAGCCAAACAGGCAAAATTTTTGGATGCTGACTGTACCTGTCCGTACAGTACGTACGGTGATGTGGTAGGGTCGTACCATCCATACGATGATGTTTCAGGTGGGTGACATGGCACACTCTCATTGGTTGATGGTTGACGAATCAGTGGATGACACATGTCATTGGTGGTCAATAGTGTGAGGACACGTGGCCCAATCCCTTGGCGCCATGTGTCGCTTGTTGATTGACTATTTGGTATATATAAAAATGTGTTGAGGCCCGTGGGGTTCGACCCCCGGACCCCTCCTTTATGTAAAGACTTCATAACTCTTCGCTAACCAAAGTACCGCCCTTTGTTCCTTGATTACTATGCCATAACATATATATTTAATGTTGATTAATGTTTGGATGAAAAGGGGGGTCAGGTCGGGGCTTAGCCCCGACCCATGGACACTTTGTATTACATATGACCCAACATATATTATGGCCCGACTGTTTGGCACGCGCGCATTACATTGCATTGTATTGCATTGTATATATATATATATAACCGTGTGTTAAATGATTGGCGCGGAGTTTGAAACCAAGACCCGTGGTTTCATATAACCGTGTGTTAAATGTTGGCGCGGGTTTGAAACCACATGTAGTTGCACGGTTATGACGGGTATAACCACCATTTGCCAACGCGTGAGGTCACATGGCCATATGCCCAGGTGCCGAGGCGGTTAGGGGCTGGAGGTGCCTTAACCGTCCTACGGTTTACACAGTTGGCGCGGTTGCGCCCAGTGCTAGGTTTTTGTGCTTAAAAGAGCGTGTGAGCCAGGTTCACTCAAGGGGGGTGCGAATTGTAGAACCAGAGATAGCAAGCTTGAAGAGGGAGACTTCCAGGAGGCCTAACTTCTTCATTTTTCGACCGATTGAGGTGTCGAAAGAGCCCAGACAGGGGTTTTGGGATGCTGGGAAGCCATTGGAGCAGTCGGTTTGTCAGTTTGAGCATTGTAAGACATGTTTTTGAGCACTTTTGAGAAATTAATAATAATGATCCATTGGAAGTTGGACTAGGAGATGTAGCCCAGAAGAGGGGTGAACTCCTTTATCAATTATTGTGCATATGTGTTTATGTTCAATATTTATGCTGTTGTCTATGTGTATTTTGCATAAGTAATCCTTAATTTATGTGTTGCAAACTGATCTATTTGCTTTAAACACATGACATTTCACTTGCAATAATTATTCAAGTTTTTCAAGTCTTCTTCATTTTTAGATCAGAGAGTGAAATTGATGAGAGAAATAGGGAAAGTTGTGGAAATAGGAAGGCCAACAGGGTGACATTTCATTTCCCATCCCTCACTCTCATTTGTGTCTTATTTGGGTTTTGCATTTACATTGTTTTACAAATTTTTCTAACCTTCCTTAATTAAATTTCTTTGTAGGTACCGAGTCTTAATCCCATTCATCGCTTCAGATCCATTTCATATCGCACGTCCCCATTGATAGGATTTTTGGTCTCCAAAATATAAGGAAACAAATATGGATCAATGTACTTCTATTTTATTCTCTATAATGTGGCTCCAAATCCAGTTCTTGGAAACAACTATGACTCTGTCTCGTGGCTCTGGATACTAGCTATGGTCCTTGGATATGGCTCTAACTCTATTTCTAGATTATTTGTTCCCACAATGCAGAATCATTCTCACTGACTCTCAACTTTAAGAAATATCCATATCCAAACTTTGGATTCAACATCCATTCCCATGTCCCTCTCTGTCTTGGGGATAATCCATGTTGGAAGTCATGAATCCAAGTTGAATGTTTTTCTTCTTGTTCAATGTGACCCCATCATGCTTCCATCACATAAAAACTCCTAAAGAGGAAGTGTGGTTGGATTCTTTAGGTAGGATCAATTTCTTATTGGCATGGAAACAACTCTTTGGTGCTTACACATGCTTGCAAACATGCGATGGAGTTCTCAATAACTCCTCCCTCCAAGGTCATTGACCCCTATGCACCACTCTCTCACACATCTCCAATAAGGGGTTATTTAGATGTAATATAAAAAACAACCATTGGATTGTGGATACCCTTGTCATCAATCTACTATCCATCTTGTTGGTGATTTAGACCTCATGTGTTTCTATCTCTTCTTGGATAACTTATGCCTCTTGGATTGAATATGCAGACAACTCTTCATCTTCCAAAATCTTCACATCCCACACTCTTCTATTGGTTGTGTGATTTCTAGGGTGGATTTCTAGAGGAAGTTTTCAACACTTTTCTCCCCAATGTCAACTCAACTAGTAGTGGTGGAAAAACATTTCATGGAACTATGGTATGGACTGCAACATAGTTACCAACTTAACGAGAAATCTACAAAGTTCTCGTTTTTTGGGGGGTCCAATTTTTTACTCTGTTTTTAAAAATGGTGCTACCAATAGCACCCCTCTCCCTTTTTAGGTGGTTTTTCGATATTTTAAAATTTTCAATCCACAATGTTTACACATTTTTTTTTAAATGCTTATTTTTCATCTATTTTCATTTTTTTCAATTTATTTATTTTTATTCAATGGTGTTTTTAGTCATTTTTCCATGCTTCTTTCAATCTTAAAAATATTTTTTACCATTTACTTTTTTGAAGTTATGATTTTTCATATAATTGTGTCTTTTTAATTAATTTATTGTTCCATACTTTTAAAATATAGTGGAAAACACCATTCTTAACACATTGTTTAGCTTTACTTCAATACATGGAAAACAATTTTAATTAAATAACACTATTTTTTAATATTCAACAAAAAAATATAATTCAAATTTTTTTATATAAATTAAAAACTAAGAAAACTAAGAAAAATAAAAGAACTGAAATTAAAAAATAATAAAAAACAAATTTAGATAATAAAAAATATCAAAGAGAAACTTAAAAAACTAAAGAGGAAAAAACAAAACAAAAAACCAAAACAAATATATAAACTAACCTAAATCTAGAAAAAAAAATACAAAAAAAAAAGGGTAAAAAACCAAATTTATGGCCTAAAAACTTTAGAAAAGTTTAAAAAACACAAAGAAAAATTAAGAATATATTAAAAAAAAAAAAAAAAACTAACACACTTAAACTACAAAATTTAAAACAAAATTAGAAAAAAAAAAACTTAAAAAAAACATAAAATTACTACTACTACTAATTTTTTTATTAAAAAGCATAAAATATGTAAACTTTTATGAAAAAACAAACAAATTAAAAAAAACATATGCACCGGTGATGGGAGGCCATGGGGGGTGATTCCGAACATCACCCCAACCCCCAGGGGCTAAGGCTTAGCCGCTAGGGCTAGGGCGATGCCTAGAATCACCCCATCCCCTAGGGGCTGGGGTGATGGCCGACATCACCCCCACAAAACCCACGACGCTCAACCAACATGGGTGTTGTGGGTGTCATGGGGGGTGATTTCGGGCATCACCCCAACCCCCAGTGGCTAAGCCCTGGTCCAACGGGGCCAAGGCTTAGCCCATGGGGGTTGAGGTGATGTCGAGAATCGCCCCAAACCCCAGGGGCTAATCCTTAGCCCTGTGGGACCAGGGTTTATCCCATGGGGGCTGAAGTGATACCCGACATCACCCCAGCCCCCACGGGCTAAGCCTTGGCCCCGTGGGACCAATGCTTAGTCCCTGGGGCTAAGCCTTGGTCCTGTGGGACCAAGGCTTATCACCTGGGGGCTGGGGTGATGTCGAATATCGCCCCCCACAACACCCCAATAATATGTAGGTTTGTAATTTATTTTTTGTTTTAATTTTAATTAAAATTTTATGTTATTTCAATTGCAAAATTGTATTTTATTTTATTTTTGTTTTAAATGTTATTAAATTTGTTTATATTTTATTTTTCTATTTTTTTACTTTAGTTTCAATTAAAATTGATAGATTTTGTATTGTAACATTGTTTTTAATTTTCTTTTAATTTTCTTTTTTTTCTTTTTTAAATATGCTTAAAAGTTTATTTTAAAATTGGTTTTTAAATTTTCTTTTTATTATTTCATTATTGATTTTATTAAAATTGTTTTGTTTTCATTTAAATATTGTTTTTAAAATATATATTTTTGAATTTTTTGTCTTTTATTTTAATTTTAAA